>LT669795.1:28373972-28729290 GCA_900128785.1 Arabis alpina
CTCTTTCTCTTTCACTCTTTTTCTCCTAGGTTTTTTTTTTACCTCTTCTTCTTCCTTCCTTCTTCTCCTTTTTTTTTTTTCTTCGGCGCCGCCGGTCTGCATTTCCGTCTTACTGCCGCCGGAAAATTTTTCCGACCAGCCTCTCCGACGCCGACACCCCCTTGACTGTTTTGGTAAGTTTCTTGCTTATCTTCATCAAAGCCCCTTTGTTTTTCAAAGCTCCCTAGCTTTTTTAAAGGTGATAGATCTTCTTTCTCTTTCTTAAAAGAAGTTGTTTAGATCCATGGATAACCTTTGGGATAGCTAATTGCTTGATGAATTTGGCTTGGGTTTGAGTAGATTGTTTGAAATCTCCTTGATTAATGATTTTGATTACTTGAGGATGAGAAAGCTTTGATGTTCTTGAAGTTGTTGAAGATGAAGGATGATCCTTGATTTTAATCTTTGGTGTGGTTTTGGTGTAGGCAAAGTTGTGTTCATGAATCCGAAAAGGCTTGGGTTGCCCTCCACGTTCGATCCCGACGGCGACGGACCCGTCTTCACTGAAGCCGACCAAGAGCCTCGTCGTACCGATGACGCCGACGTCACGCGTCCTTGTCGTCTCGTCACCGAAGACCCGAGGAGTCGGGATGGTGACGCCGATGACGTGCTAGGCCGTGGTGAGGACGCCGATGACGTACAAGGCCGTGGCGAGGACACCAATGACCCGACGATACAAAATCCGGACCCCGATGTCTTGATGCCTCTCGGTTCTTCACCGACGACCATGGAGCCCGATGTCTCGTCGAAAGCCTTGGGCCCCGATGTCATGCGTGTCATCCCCGAGGTCAGCACTTGTGGACCCGACGTCGTCACCGACGACCCCGAAGTCCGCGAGACCATCGAGGTCTTAGTACGACCGAGCGTGGGAGGGTCGATCCCTCTTAACGATGAGGACCCGGACCTTCCGCCTGGTTGCGCAGATGTATCACCTTGCTGCTCATCGTCTGATTCGCAAGCCTCTAGCGATGAGAGTGATGATGAAAACCTGTCCGCCGAGGTTGAGCAAACAAGGAGAGCTAAGAAGGTTAAGAAGAAAACGAAGGTGAAGGTTTGTCCAGACCCTCCTGGGTCTTCTCTCTCAGACCCGAAGTCGCTGAGGCGACTCCGAAGGCACTGCGGGATTTCATAAGAGATCGTGCTGGTTGCTCCCACTCCTGCTGACAGAGCTGACGCCCCGCCTGCGGGATACATGACTTTGTTTGAGAACTACTTCGATCAGTGCCTGCTCTGGTTTCCGCTTCCCCGCTTCCTCATGCGCTAACTAGCGGTTCATGGTGTCTGCCTTGCTCAGATTAACCCCAGGGGCATTAGACATCTTTTTGGTATTTACGTGTTGAGCAGAGAGTGCGGCGTTGACATTAGCATTGAGAACCTATCCTACTTGACAGATTTTAGGACTCGTGGTCTAAGCGAAGAGCTCAAGTATAGTGTTGCCAACTCATCGGGGATGGCACTCATCGCTGGGTTTCCCAGCAAGGATGACCACTTCGAGTACCGCTTCTTCTTTGCTGAGATATCCGAGAGGACCGTCGAAGCGGATTGCATCGACCTTGTCAAGACGAGATGGGAAAGACGAGGTAACCAACTCTTAGTGAATTTGTTTTACTGTTAGCTTTGTCGTTCACTAACCGTTTGAATTTATCCTTTGCAGTGAAACCGACGATGCCTAAAGTCTCGAAGGAGTTTCTTGCTGCAATGCACAAGGAACTCTCTTCTGGGAATGGCAATTGGAGGAGGTCGTTCAGCCGAAAGAGGATAGAGAGCACTTTCTGCTGAGATCCTTCCGAGGAAGGTTCTTGGGCGAGGCCAGGCGAGGTTGTCTCTCCGTGAGCAGATTGCGCTCGAGGCAGTAGCGAAGGCCAGAGGGTCTTCGGGCACCGGTGCACCGGGGGTGGTGATGCCGACGACCTCGACTCCGCCTGATCCGTCGACGCGGGCGAGAACCTCACGACCTTCGGCATCGAAGACCGCTCTTCCTCGTCCTTCTTCGGATGACGTTGCGGAGTTCCGCAGGCTGTCAGCGGAGAGAGCCCGCATTTCTAGTGGCAAAGGAAAGGGCGTCGACCGTGTGACCCCTTCGAAGAGGCAAAGGGCGGACGCGTTTCCTACAGCAGCTGTCGGCGGAGAGGCCTCGGCGAGCGATGGCAACGGGTTGCTCCGTGCCGAAGCTTACTCAGCAGTGAAGTCGAGATATTCTGAGGTTTGATTCTCTCTTTCCGCATTCCTTCCTTTAGTACCTTCTATGCCTTAATATATTCTTACATTATATTACGTGTTCTTGCAGCTCTCCCTCCTCTTTGACCGTTTGGTTGGAGACTACGATCAAGACGTTCGCTCTAGGGATAGCGAGCTTAGGGCGGCCAAAGAGGCCAATGCCACCCTACAGTCGAGGCTGCATGAGACCGTGGAGCGGAACGAAGCTCTCGAGCGCGATGCTCTTGCTCTGCAGCGGGTCAAGAAGGATCATGAAGATAAGCTGTCGAAGCTCAAGTCGCGGTGTGCTAAGGCCGAGGGTGAGACAGTTCGGCTGAGGGGTGAGCTTAGCTCTGCTAGCGACCTTCAGCGCTCTAGGATCACTGCTGCCGTTGCAGAGGCCAGAGACGAGATGACTCGCAGTTTCGCGGTGCGGACCAGCGAGGTTACCGGGCTACTTGCGGAGATTGGCGGGAAGGTCCAGAACGACATGTTGAACCTTACTGAGATCGATGCGAACTTGGAGTTGATCGGCCTTCTTCAGGGATCGGACCCGCCAGATCTCCCGACGGAGGTCGAGACGCTGCGTCTGCGGCGTCAACCGATCTACGATGCCCATGACGTGTTCGCAGACCTCCTTGCTAGTGTCCGGAGAGTTCTTGAGACCCCCACGGCTCCTACTGGTGCTGTTGACGACGACGTCGAGTTGTCAGACGAGGACGACGTCGAGGCGACAGGCGACGAGGGCGCTGATGACTGATCTTACTTGTCTTTGTTTTTCAGACTTTGCTTGTTTTATGATTTTCGGACATGATTACTCCAGAGAATTTGGAGATAGCGTTGGATGGTTTGTATCCAATCTAAGACTATGCTTACTTCGCATTGTAGCGGGTTTCTGATTTCTATAACGCTTTGTCTATGATTTTGTTTCGATTGTGCCTCATGCTTTACCTTTGATAGAACTTCTAAGAGTAATGACACCCGTTTCGTTGACCAAAACTTTGTCATAGGTTGAAGGCCGTTCATATCTTGGCACGCCTTAGGCTTTCCGTACCAACGTTGTTGTTAGGTTTTCTAGAATGGCGGTGCTTTCCGAACACGTCTGTCCAGAAGCGATCACACCTTTTGACTTGACCAACGTGTTTGTTGGGTTTTCTGAATGATTATTCGGTGTATAAACCTAAGTAACCATTGGCAGCTGCTTTTTACCAACGGTGTTGTTGGGTTTTTGAACGAACATTCGTGGTCAAAAGACCAGGAAGTGAACATTAAAACCAGCCAGAGTCAAAAGCCCTGAAACTGATCGTTATAACTCATATAGCGCGCTTAGGATCCGGTGATGGATGTCACTGTGTTCAGGTTCACACATTGTTGCTGTGGCCAGCAGCAACGACAGTGGATTGAACTTTGATAATATTGTTTAAACAAGGCTTCGAGTAATCCATAAGAGAAATCACAAAGGAAGTCCAAGAGACTTGAATCAAATGCTTATTACTTGAAGCAAATACTAAGTACAAAAATGGGAGTATTATGAGTATACGTACCCCACTCCCTCCCCTTTTGACGGAGGAGGGCAACTGAACTCGTCCGAAGACAAGCTGCCTACGTACCCTTTGCAGGGATCAAGTCGCCCCGTAGTTCGTTAAAACACTTACTCCCCCCCCTTTGAGACGGAGGAGGGCAACTGAACTCGTCCGAAGACAAGCTGCCTACGTACCCTTTGCAGGGATCAAGTCGCCTCGTAGTTCAAGTGTTTTTGCATTCCTATATATAACCCCCTAAGTCGGCTAAGCCCCTTTTCCTAAACCCTTAAGGATTGTCTTTTTCGCCTATGTCGGTCGAGCCTATGGGCTTCGTTGCTGGGCTTTGACATGCTGAACCTTCTGGAACCCTTGCTGAAGTTCTGACGGGCGTTGAAGGAGCTGAAGCCGATGGGAAAGGCTCAGGCGCCGATGGTAAGTGCCTGGATGCCGATGAGGCTAGGGACATCGGCATCATTGGGCAGTGACATCGGCGCCACTGCCTGTCATCGGTGTCACTGCTCAGTGACATCGGTGCCAGGCAGCCTTCGTCTCTGCAGCGCCTTCTGCTGGCTCTGTGACCTCTCCAATGCTGCATCATGGCTTCTCCCGAGACGAAGACCACTTCGAAGGTACCTTCAACAGGTAGAAGGTTCAGAGGACTTAGGGGTTTTCAGGAGGTCTTCACCTTCTTCTGTGGGTGAAATGACCATGCGCGTTGCTTATCATAACTTTGGAGGTCGAGGCTCAGCGGGTGAAATCCGACCCCAACAGGTAGCCAAATCAATTCTTTTAAACCTCTCCGCATGCACCACATATTCTCAGACAATGCCACCAAGCATTTCTAGAATCCGGGGTGTTACAATCACCCCCTCTCACAGCGCGCAACGTCCTCGTTGCGTACCAAGACCGTTACCTTGACAGTGTTATACCCACACCCGTCAAGGTTCTTCTTTGATACCATTTATAACGCCCCGACCGCCCTGTCGTGGGCCCCACACCCACTTTCGGCTCGCAAGCCGAAACTTCTCGGCCCGCAGGCCCGAGACTTCTCTGGCGGTCGGTGCGTTAATCCGGGAGGCTAGAAATGCATGTTTACTGACCCTGCAATCACCACGCGATGTTTTCCTGAGTTTTGGCCTCACTCGCCCGGTACTGGAAATGACTTCCCAGTAGGTCACCCATCATTCGATTGCTCCAGCTCAAGCACGCTTAACTCTCGAGTTTTCTCAAGAGAAGTGACCGAAAAGATAAGTGCACTTTGGTGACATAGGTAGCCAAATCAATTCTTTTAAACCTCTCTGCATGCACCACATATTCTCAGACAATGCACCAAGCATTTCTAGAATCCGGGGTGTTACAATCACCCCCTCTCACAGTGCGCAACGTCCTCGTTACGTACCAAGACCGTTACCTTGACAGTGTTATACCCACACTCGTCAAGGTTCGTCTCTGATACCACTTATAACGCCCCGACCGCCCTGCCGTGGGCCCCACGCCCACTTTCGGCTCGCAAGCCGAAACTTCTCGGCCCACAGGCCCGAGACTTCTCTGGCGGTTGGTGCGTTAGTCCGGGAGGTTAGAAATGCATGTTTACTGACCCTGCAATCACCACGCGATCTTTTCTCGAGTTTTGGCCTCACTCGCCCGGTACTGGAAATGACTTCCCAGTAGGTCACCCGTCATTCGATTGCTCCAGCTCAAGCACGCTTAACTCTGGAGTTCTCTCAAGACAAGTGACCGAAAAGATAAGTTCACTTTGGTGACATAGGTAGCCAAATCAATTCATTTAAACCTCTCCGCATGCACCACATATTCTCAGACAATGCACCAAGCATTTCTAGAATCCGGGGTGTTACAGTAAGAACCATATCACGTGGTCCTCGAAGAAACAAAATGGTGTAGCTCTTTCATCAACACAAGCCAAGTATCGGGTCGTAGCAAATACAGTAGCCGAAGTACGATGGGTATGTTCTCTACTCACTGAATTCCGAATTGATCTTCCACATGCTCCGCTCATTTATTGTGATGATGTTGGTGCAACATACTTATGTGCAAATTCAGTTTTTCATTCGCGGATGAAACATATTGCACTCGACTATCACTTTGTTCGAAACCATATATAGGCCGGTAGGCTTCTTGTGTCACATGTCTCCACTCATGATCAACTTGCGGACACACTCACCAAACCACTTCCACGGTCCCGGTTTAATCTTGCATGTTCCAAGATTGGTGTGTTCAAGAACCCTCCATCTTGAGGGGGCATATTAGATAAATATGTAAAGTATATATTAGAGATTTATTGTGATTAGGATTCTCCTTAAGTTAGGCTCCTCTGATTAGTAGTTTCCTTAAGTTAGCCTCTCATCTTTGTATAAAGGATTGTACGATACTTCTCAATAATAATCAGACAAACATTATATCTTCTCTTATATGTCCTTCGACTCGAGATATTGATGTTTTCTGGATAATAGTGGACGGACGTACAATTGGTTGTGCTATAGTTAAATCAGATCGGTCGTCTTCACAGAATTCCACCTAGTATGGTTTCAGATAGAGATTCTAGATTTACGCCTCAGTTTTTGGCAAACCTTCAAACAAGCTCTAGGTAATTAGCTGCAGATGAATATTGCATTCCATCAAAAGAATATCCATGGAAAGGAGCTTGTGCTTTGGAATTTGGTTGATTGTGGGATCATCATCTACCATTCCTACAACAACATTTATGTACACAACTACGTATATATTCCCATATAAACCTTTTTATGGACGAAAATGTCGTTTTTTTTATTGTTGAGTGGTGTGGAATATGCATTTGTCTTAAGGAGAAACAAAAACAATTGTTAGTCAGAGGAGCAACGCCTTGGTCAATCTTTCTCTTTAACCTGGGAGATTTATGATGCCATTTCTATTTGCAGATTACCAATGTTTTTAAAACCAGAGGACCGGTGGTCTGATCGGGTTTAACCGCGAACCGGGAGACTATCCGGTTTCGGTCATCAACAAAAACCAGCCCTGCAAAAAACCGGCAAACCCGGATAAAAACCGGCTAAAACCGGCTAAAACCGGCGAACCGGTACGAACCGGCAAAGAAGAAGAACCCGGTTCTTAGGCTTTTGAGATCTCCACCATTAAATTTTGCAATTCCTTTTGTCAATCTGTTTTAATTTGTTTGGATATTGATTTAAGAATTTAAGAAGCATAAAGAAAACTCTATGAAAAAAATAGAAAATTGTAAGATTTGAAAGGAAAGAAAAAGTGATGAAAGAAGGAAGAGGTCATGCGGCAATTCTGAGAGAAGAGGGGTAAATGATTTTTAAGGTATCTGTTCAGTGTACTTTACAAATAATCTTTATTTTCATTTATATTTAATAATTAATTGTTTTGAGAATACGTAGCAAATCAAATATTGTTGTGGAAAGTGAATAATACATTTATTGTACCCTGTTCTATTGCAACATGTATATTCTATTAAGATATTATTATATCTATTACCACATGTGTATATAATATATTTTTATTTGGGTTAATTTCATCTATAGATACTTTTTAGATTTCTTCTTTCATAATAGACACTTTTTACGGGAAGTGTACTTATTCAACTGTACAATCTTTTTTAATACTATCTTATCCCTTAACCAGAACATGGATTTAGTTAGGAGAAATATATGTACAGTAAAACCTCTATAAATTAATAATGTTGGGACCGGGATAATTTATTAATTTAGAGAGAATATTATTTTATCGATAAATTATTAATTATTAATTTATAGAGAGAAATTCGTTTTAGGTAAGATTTTTCTTAATTTGTTTTTTCGAATAATGTTATATTATGGAATTTAATGAATCTATTTGCAAACTGATGAAATTTTGATTAAATTTTTGATTATCGCAATAGAGTGGATGATATTATCATAATAGACGATCAAACTAAAATGGTATACTATGTATAAAATTTAGAAAAAATCATAGTTATTATCCCTAATGTCGATGAATACATTTAGAAAGCGTTATTATAAAGAATCAATTATTTTACCTATAATTTTTACAAGTTTATCGTAAAGATCGAAAAAACAATTATAAAAGTTTTTGATGTAACACTTAAATTAAAAGATAATGAGATTTTCATTTTTAAGTTAAAACAAAAATCACTAAAACCATGTTTAGTACATTATCATATATATACATAATTATATATGATTATTAATTTATAATATTATTGGGACCATATTTTACATAGGAGTTTCAAAAAAATTATTATCTTATCATTTTATCAAATTGAGTTGATTTTTACATTGGCCCGACTTGGGACCGGAATAATTTATTAATTTATAGTGTTTATTAATTTATCGAGTATTAATTTATCGAGGTTCTACTGTAGTTACATGAAAACTAATCTCTGCCATTGGTTTTCATCAAAGAAAGAATAATATTGTGGTGTAGATGAAACCAATTAAAGTAGATCTCAAAATCTGATTTACTTTTATCCTTTCTCTTTCTTCTCCTCTCTCCTTCCTCACATATTTTCTTCTTCGATCCATGGTGTTGTTTTTGTAATGGATCATTGACGGTAATTCTTTTGTTTTTCTTTTTTCATGATTATGGTTTTTGTTAAAATCAATCAACCCACAAATATGTTCATGCTTCAAGATTCTCTAAATTCATTCATTAGATGCTATCCCTATTCGTTTGTCGTTTCCCCCAGTCGATTTGTTGTTTGATAGCTAGATCCGATTAAACAATCTTAGAAAATAAAAACTTTCATTAGGCCGATTGTGGTTTGGAATTTCATGGTTGTGTGTGGTGGATGAGCATGAATGGATTGTAATGTGTGGATGCTAGACATGAATGATATAAATATGTGAGAGAAAGGCTAGTTGGAGAAAGAATGAGTTTGAAGTCTCTAATTATATATCACACCAAAACAAATCATTTTGAGAAATTATAAAGAAGATTCAATGAAGAGAACTATTATATGTCTTCTGATTACCCTATGTAAATTAAATTATAATACACATTAATGTTCAAAATCAGAAATATTCATCACTTGAAATTGTATTGGCCATCCATAACATATCATCCATATATGAGTATATATACCATATCATCCACATATAATCATCCATATCTTCCATGTCCATAAAATGCTCAACCACATCATATCATCCATGTAAGACTCTCAATCATATATTAGCAATGAAATCTAAATTCTTAAAGATATTTCTTCTAAAGCATTACATAACACTTCATGAATCTCCTCTCTTTAGTTTTATCCGAAAGCATTCATTTTAGTCAAAACTTATGAATTCAAAATGAACAGCAATAGATACTTGACCATGAAGCACTAGCCATTTGTATTATCCATATGAATTAATAAATTACAAATACATCTTGCCGAACATATCCGACTCAAAAGAGTACACCATCGAGTTTATGTGTTACCTCCATGATCCCTCTCAGCAGCTTTACTCTAATGGAGCAATTGTTCAGTTTTCTCAACCGAATTCTACAAATTTACAAGCAAGACATTATCATGATTAAGTGTTCACAACAAAAATTGCTCGAACATGGAACAAAACATGGTGACTACGAAAGCGGGTCCTGAAGCATGGAGTTGTATTATGGTCTTCGTTAGATCAATCGAAAATGTAATTGTCTCTGTAAAATCATCACAAAACCAAAATATGTTTGCCTTACATCCACACATCATCATAGATTCTATTTACCATCCATACCAATACATCCATAAGTCACTGTCCATAACTGAAGACTCTTCTCAATCAGAGACTTTGCAAACTCTATATTTGTCTTATCTTTCTCTTCTTTAATCAAAATCGAATGATTCACCTGCCAAAGTTCCTGGATTTATCGAAAACCAGAAAAATCCAAATAAATTTTTTTTGTTCATCACCATGAAAATCGATCATCAATCGCTTATTCTCACCAGCTAATCATCAAAGGAAAAAAAAAATGAGAATATATCGTGGAATGAAGAGAACGGTGGAGAAGATCTTCACATTTAAACAAAAAAAAAGAACTGTGGAGAAGAGATACGTAGAAGATAAATATAGAGTGTTTTGTTTATATCTCAGATTTATTATTCTTATTTTTATCAAAATATAGTGTTGTAAATAGTTAGAAGGATAAGTTTAGTTAGGAGGATAGAATAGTAAAATCGTAGGGAAAAAGTATACCTGGTAGAAAAAGTGTCTTGACTTGAAATAACTTTCTAAGAAAGTATATACTAGTGTAATTATACCTTTTTATTTTTAAAATTTGTGAACCCGGTTAGACCTGCTTAAACCCGGTTGAACTGTATTGACCCATGACCCAGAAGATGTTCCGGTTCGGCATCCGGTCCGGTTTTAAAAACATTGCAGATTACACATTACAGTAAAAACTCTATAAATTAATAATGTTGGGACCTTGAAAAATTATTATTTTAGAGAGATATTATTTATCGATAAATTAATATTTATTAATTTATAGAGAGAAATCCGTTTTCGGTAAGATTTTTTTAATTTGTTTTTTCGAATAATGTTATATTATGAAATTTAATGAATCTATTTGCAAATTGATGAAATTTTGACTAAATTTTTTGATTATCGCAATAGAATTGATGATATTATCATAATAGACGATCAAACTAAAATGGTATACTATGTATAAAATTTAGTAAAAATCATAGTTATTATCCATAATGTCGATGGATACATTTAGAAAGCGTTATTATAAAGAATCAATTATTTTGCCTAGAATTTTTACAATTTTATGGTAAATACAGAGAAAACAATTATAAAATTTTTTGATGTAACACTTAAATTTAAAGATAAGGTCTACTGAGATTTTCATTTTTTAGTTAAAACAAAAATCACTAAAACCATGTTTAGTACATTATCATATATATACATAATTATATATGATTATTAATTTATACTATTATTGGGACCATATTTTACATAAGAGTTTCAAAAAAATTATAATCTTATCATTTTGCTAATTTTTACATTGGCCCGACTCGGTACCGAAATATTTTATTAATTTATGGTTATTATTAACTTATAGAGTATTAATTTATGGAGGTTCTACTGTAGTTAATAGTTAGATGAAGAAAATAATAAAACTGTGACAAATATTTGTGTGCTTACGTCATGGCACAGTTTTATTTTCATCTAACTAATGTGTAATCCGTAACACATACTCCTTGTCGATCAGAAATCCGTAACTGTCCATCTTGTTCAGAATTCCACAAAACAACAATGTTTTCTATATCTCTTCCTAATTTTGGTTTGATATGGTGAGTTATGGTGATGTCCATGTTAATTTTTCTTATACTAAAACGACATAAACTTAAACAAATACAAAATGCAACAAATAAAAGAGAGATACATCTCATATAAAATAATAGTTAGAGATGATCTAAGTCACCATTAACATTTAATATGAAACTTTCACGAATAGAGCAAAACAAGAAAAGTTGAAGAATATGGAAACCAAATAATATTTTACATCAATTTGCAGCCACCATTAAAGCCCTAACAAGCCTTTCATTAAAAAAAGAAAAGAAAAAGCAGGACACGAATCTTGAGTTTTTGAAAGATCCTAAATGGTCCTAAGGGCCACGTTTCCTCCGGAAGCAGAGGCAACTCTGCTGCTGGTCACCAGGGATCATCCCTCCTCCTTTGGAAGTATCGATACTCTCCAACATCGGTACAACCTCGTCCATCTCTGGTCTCTTGTCTGGATTTGCATCCCAACATCGCTTCATCACAGCTGCAAGCGCGCTCGGACAACACCTCGGTATATCGGGTCTCAGGTTCTGCATTCATCATAATAGCATACTGCATATAGATATGTGTCTATACTTGATGGTGTCAACTGTTATATAACATAACAGCTCCCATTGAGGATCCACACAATGACAGAATCATGAAGTGATTCCGCAAGATTCATCGCAAGATATAACTATGATTGTGAAGATTTTCTACTTAAATTAACATCTTTTTTCCACCTTATTCCATTCTACCATTTTTCCAAATACTATTTATGTTTTCCTCTATTCAGCAGTATTACCAATTATTACTATACCTGGCGAACGACAGCGGAAGTGACCTCAGAGAAAGTAAGGTCAGGGTATGGCATGTCACAGCAATATATCTCCCATAAGCAGATCCCGAAACTGTATACATCGCATTTTCGATTATAAGGGTTTCCATTGAGAACCTGCAGCAAAAGTTGATTTGTATAAATATTGGGTTTGGGTTTGTTTCCAAACTTGATGATGCATTATAGTACCTCAGGAGCCATGTAGCCAAGTGTGCCAGTCTCTCCTGTCATGTCATTAGGGTTGGATGCTTCAACTCTCGCAACTCCAAAGTCAGCGATTTTGACAGTGCGGGTTTTGTCTAACAACATGTTCTCTGTCTTTACATCTCGATGGACAATCTTCTGCGAGTGAAGGTAACTCAACCTGAAAAACAGATCTTCTTAAGCTACCAATACGCTTCTTCTTGTAAGAAAGAAAAAAATGAAGAGAAAAGGAGAGGATAATAATACCCTCTAGCGAGATCAAGAGCGAGTTGAACGACAACTTTAAATGCTAATTTTCTTCTTCTGTTCTTGATGAGATAGGATTTTAAAGCACCACCTGGAAGATATTCAACAACAACACAACATATGTTGTTTGGCATTGCTAATGGACCACTCTCTGTTTGAAGCTGTAAGCCTGATGCACCCATTGTAGCTCCTATGAACTGCAATGACCCAAATATATATATTATTTCGTCAAATACCTAACAAGGGTAATTGCACAAGGAAATATGAAGGAACCTTAGTAACATTAGGATGATCCAGTTTATGCCAAACAGCAACCTCCTGAGCAAAATCTGCTCTCAGCGACACGATCTCAGCTTCAGACCTGTGGCCTTCTTCACCCCAATCAAGCAGCTTCACTGCTCAATCATCACAATGATTCATTCAATTACAGTAAAAAAAAATGCTCCTTTCTTTTTTCTACTATTCTCTCCTCAACTTTTTTTTTTTTTTTTTAAGAAAAAGAGAAAAAAAATTAAAATCTGAAAAAGAGATTGAGACAAAGAAGAGCTGGAATCACATGAAAGCAGAATCCAAGAAAACTTATGATGGCAAAACCCGTGTCGGCTTCACGGAGATCAAAAGAATTGCTTCTACCCTTAAAAGAAAAAACTAAATTCAACTCTCAAACAATCAAAGCAGCTTAAGCTAAATCCAAACAGAAACTAAGTGAATCTGACAAGGAACAGATTCCGGGTAAATGAAGTTCGGATCCGACAAGGGAAGTACTCTGAACTAGTGTAATAATTTGGTAAATAAAAGGGAAAACTGACCGGCGACGTCTTGGTCGTCGTAGAAACCGCGATGGACGGTGCCGAAAGTGCCACGAGCAAGAACGGTCTTGATGATAAGCTTAGAAGGGTCGATCTCCCACTCGAGCCTCTGCTTCCTCTGGACTCCGTTGAGAGCAGCGACGGGGGAGGCGGAGGCGGAGGCGGTGGCTTCTTCCTCATCTCTCTTCCTGTTCTTCTCCAAGGTCAATGCTCTGCTCAAGTGTCTCTCCAGTTGCTCGTCTAAGCTCTTCAGATCAATCTGATCTGCTCGAACAAACCCATCATTTCCTTCCTTCATTTTCTCTCTTCTACTTCTCAACGCACAGCAAAAACAAATAAAACACAAATAAAAGGGGAAGTAGAGAAGACCGCATGTGAGCACATGCCCTTGCCTCCGCGGAAATGTATCTGTATTTTTTTATTTTTCATTTAATGAAATACTACTCCTTAACTATCTACATACTCCTTCATTCAGCCCTAATTTCTAGCATTTGAAGTGAAGAGATTAATACATGTCACTATTTTTCTTTCTTTCCAAATTCCAAACGGAAACTACAGTACATAAATAAACACTCCAAAGACTAAATAGATAAGGATTGAAGCTCTTAAATAAATAAGGCCAACGAATTTAAAGACAATCCTCTAAATAAATCAGAATTGATGTTCCAACAAACGGATACGGTTGTTAGAGCAATTGCGAAAAGAGTCACTAGAGGCATACAATTTCAATCATACTATGCTTTAGGAGGTCCGGCATAAACGTTGTCTTTCCATCATATTATGTTTAGGAGGTCCGGCATAAACGTTGTCTATAAACCAAAGATATTATGGGGACTCCACACGCCTCTTGGAACAACGCATTCCACGACTTTGCTATGTTGTTTGTCATATAGTACTAACGATCTCCGAGAAAATGTGAACGACCCCAATGTTCAAGTCCAATGTTGAGGAGGTAGTCGGCGCAAAGCATGTCTATCTTAACAATTTCGTTCAACACTTTGTCAAAGTTTTCTACGGTGTAGTTCTTGCCGCCTTCCCATCAATCTAACTTATAACTCAGATTCCTTTTCTTGAATTAGGACTAGACATTGCACTGCAGATGCATAATGCAAGCACAGTGCCACACGTTTGGGTACACCTACCAACGGAAGAACACAAATAGAAATATCAATACCCGGATACTGAATATATTAACTGCGTAATGTGTTTTTTTATATGGGACCAACACATATGAAAGCTGGTTCAAATTATTTGAATTTTCTTGAATCTATAACAAACCTTCCTCAGCCCGGCGTACACAGATGAATGTCGGTCAGAGACGAAGGCAACAATTGAATATACTAGGACAATTTCACTTAACTTGCGAAAGAATAATTCATTATTGTTTTTTTTCTTCTCCTCTTTAACTGGTATGAAATAGAAACCAGAGGCGGATTTAGCAATATATTTTACTAGGTGTATAAAATTATAAAGGTTTGAGTTATTCTACCAGAAAAAGACAGGTAAATCAGTTTTGTATACTTTTAACGTATTTTTTTGTAAAAGAATAGATAATATACCGTTTAGTGCAGCTAATTTATCGATGGTTGCGTGAATGAATTTCTTAAAAGGAAACAAATACTAAAAATAAAAAGAACATGGAAAGAGACTTAAATGTATGTGTGTATTTTGGACTCTGTCGCACTTAAAGGAATTTTGCATTTAATCTTTACAAGCATCCAATTTTTACTTAACAAATTTACAAATATTAAAAAGTTACCAGGGGCACGTGCACCCTAACCTTCTACCCTGGATCCACCCCTGAAAGAAACGTAATGTGTATTTTGTTTTGTTCACTAGGTAAAAATATATATACAAAGCTGAGATATGCGTGATTCTAGTTCACCATACGCTTCAAGCGTGTCTCTTGCAACTTACCCAATAAATATCTAAGGCAAAATCCAGGCATTTAATGCTCAAGATCGTTGCAGCTTCATGTGGACGTGAAGAGGCAACATGTCATCTAATTGTGGAGACTCGGTCGACGTCATCTTACGTAAGCTCTATGCTAAGCTACGTGATTTTCCCGCCTCATCCCATTCATAGCAGGGGAGTTGAAGGATCCTTTCGTCATTTTTCCTTATTTACTATAGTTCATGGTTATTCTTTTTTATCCACTTGGTTACTTTTCTAATTACCTCCCCCGTTTTGATTTTCTACCAAATTTTCTCTAGTATAAATCAATATGGCAGGTACTCCGGACAGTTGATTAATCATCAAAAGTCTACAATATCTTTTGGGTCCAAAGTCTATCAACAAAATAAAGAAGTTGTTCCTCACGTCTTAAAGATCACAACAGTTGGCGGATGCGGAAAATATTTAGGTCTCCCAGAACTATTTGGCTGAAAAAAGATAGAAATGTTTCAATATATCATTGACAAAGTTCATGAACGAATAAAAGGATGTAACAACAAAATGCTCTCTACTGCCAGGAAAGAAATACTCCTTAAATTTGTGGTGTTAGCAATGCCAATTTATACCATGAATTGCTTTAAAGTCCCGAAAATGATTCATGATGAAATCAATAGATTATTATCAAATTTCTAGTGGGGAACACACAATGTCAAGAAGAAAAATTCGTGGATTAGTTGGAAAAGACTCTCGATACCCAAAAAACAAGGTGGTCTAGGATTTCGTGATCTCAACGATTTTAATGCTTCCTTTTTGGGCAAGCAAGGTCGGAGAATTATTAATAACCAAAACTTTCTCCTTTATCATGTTCTTATGAGTCGTTACTTCCCTGATGACGATCTCCTAACTGCTCGGTCGGGTACTAATCCGTCATATGGATGGTCTTCAATTCTCCATGGTAGAGATTTGCTATCCAAAGGGCTGATTTGGAAATTAGGAGAGGGCAATATAAATGCATTCAAAGACCGATGGATTCCAACACATCCCCCACGAACAACAACATCCCTCACTTCCGACTTCAACAACAACAATATCAAGGTTCGAGAGTTATGTCAAATAAACAATGTGATAATGACAAACTCCAGGATCTCGTCGATGCAGATCAAATAAAGATTCATCAAATCTATATCCCAAAGCATTATAAGTTAATTTAGCATTATACAAAATATGGGAGCTACTCAGTTAAATTTGGATACTGGTGAGCTTCACAAGAACGAGAACAAGCCATTGCCCCTCCACACGGTAGCCCTACCAATAAGGACAAAAATTGGTCTTTATCTTTAGCCCAAAAGCTCAAAATGTTCGTTTGGCGTGTCATATCTCAAGCTCTTGCTACACACGTCTCTTCTCTGCGGGAAAGGTATCCCCATTGATCCCTTAACGATGACATCATGATCATGAAACGCCCAATTATACCATCTTTACATGCCCACATGCCTTAGCCACTTGGAGTCTCTATCCACATAATTAATGTCTTCCAATTTTTTGACCCGGGTGACGATCTAGAAGACAACATTAAAGTCATTTATTCTCAACCAACCACGATAAGTACGACCGATGCACATGTAACCATCTTGTTTGTGGTAACTTTGGAGTCTATGAAAAGCGCGCAATGATATGATTTTCAAGAGACAAAAATGGGATCTACGAGATATAATCACTCGAGCCCAAATGGAAGCATAAGAATGAAAAAATACGAACACGGCACGACTCTTCACAAAGCCAATGGTCAGAATCCATTTGCCAAACTCTTCACATTAGACTCCACTCCACTTGGATGGTTTAAATGCAATTATGACGCGAGTTTTCACCCATCGGATTAGAAGATTAGAATATGTTGGATTGGACGAACCTCGAATGGGGAATTAATTACAGCAATATCTGCCTTTCTTCCCCGTGCAAAGTCATCAACTGAAGCGGAAGGGTTTAACTTACTTCATGCAATGCAAACAATGTAGTATCGAGGGTACAAACAAATAATATTTGAAGGCGATTCCCAACAACATGGCGATCTCATCCACGGTCGAACCAAAGATATAGAACTAGATAATCTAATAAATGATATTCATTTTTAGATTAAGAAATTTGTAGGGTCCACATTGTCCATATCGGATGAGGTTCTAATGTTGTTGCCTAGAAGCTTACTCATATAGGGCAATCTTAGTTTCACTCTTGTTGTATGTATAACATTCCTCCATTTTGTATTTAACTTTTACTCTTTTGAGACTTGTACAAACTTTTCTAGATTAATGAAAGAGTAATTGGGGTGTATGGCAACATGTAAGTAGGGTAATTGGTCATATGATAATGACACTATACCACAATTCATAAATCCGATTGTGCCCCTGAATATATCTCTCTCACAACACAACTCTTTCTGTTTCTCTCTCATCTCTATCTCTCTCCTCTCTCTTTCTCCCACGGTCTATCTCTCATTTGTATCTCTCCCTTCTCTCTCTCACACTCTCTCTCGTGAAACATAAAAAAGCAGATCAGTGGTAGCTGGCGGCTAGTGGAAATAAAGATGGATCCCGGTGATGCGTGGGGGTTAATTGAAGTAAAAAAATCAAAACGGTGGTGTTTGGTGGCTAGTTGAAACAACGACGGTTCCTAAATACATAAATTTATGTTGTTCATTAGCTAGTTAATCTTTAATGAAATAAACGTTCCAAAAAATATCTATTTTTAAAATTTCAAATTATATCTATTTTTAAAATTTCAAATTATAACATATGCGTGATTTTTTTTTACTTATAGATTATGAAACGATTTAATTCAAATAAGAAACATTAGATCATATAAATATTAAATGGTAAAACAAATTGATAAAAAAAGAAAATAATTAAAAAGTAAACGTAGGATTGTATCTATTTGTACACCTGTTTGAAAACGCGGCCTCTGTGGCCGCCCTGGCGCCGTTTTTTTGTTTTTTTGTATGATTGGAAGAAAAATCGGGCAGTGAGTAAAAACGAGTTTTTCGTTATATAAAGTTAATTTATTCCATATTTATGAGTTTTAGATGTTAAATAACAAAAAAAATCTCATAAAAATGTCAAATTATTGGCTGCCATCGCGAATTAGGGTTGCAGGATCGTCAGGGTTAAATGAAGAGAAAATTATCTTTTTACCATTCACTAAAGATAAAAAGAAAAAATGTCTAAAAATCACTCACAAAATTGTATCACGGTGCTACACTAATATAAGGTGAATATTCGATATAACTATATAAAAACAAAAATATTTTAAAACTAATCGCCGATTAATTTTTGTGTAATCCTTATATAATTCATTAGGTGTTATGTATATCCAGAACGCCCGATTAATGTCTAACGAATTTTTGACAAAGGATTTGTGCAGTTTAAAAATTTGTTTTGCTTAACTATACTGTCAAAATAATATTGAAAGTGTGTATCATATTATATTTGAGTTAAATTAGTGTACATTAGCCTAAATGATACTACTAATGAAATACTTAAGAAAATGTTTACAATCCGATGACATAACCAAAAAGAAATTATAATGTTGGTCGCGGGAGACACAATCCAGAAACGAAACGACCTCTGTATCTGTGACTTGGAAACCTAAACCACAATTTTCCCCTATTCGATTCGTTACGATTGCTGCGTCCACTTAGGTTTCGCGGTGAAATGATTCGGCCAAGAAATTTCCAAGAGTAGCGAGTCTGATCTGTTTGGCTGATTCTTATGGCGATACGGGTCTACGAAGCCTGGAAGGGAAGCAATGTAAGGTTTATTATATTGTCGATTTCGTTATAGAAATCTGTATCTACAAAAGCCATTTTCATACCTTGGCGATTGCTTCTCTTGTAGTACCAGAATCAAGTTTTTAGTAGATTTGATTCAACACCATCACTCGATATGTTGTTTTGGAATATTTATTTCTCCTTTACTTATTGTTATGATGATTGTCTCTTGTGAGGTATGAAGGTGAAATCTCCATGCTCTCTATTTCACACTGCACATTGTTGCTCTTTTGCAGAAATTTCTATTTGGTGGGAGATTGATACTTGGCCCAGATGCTTGGTCTCTTCCTTTTACCTTGCTGCTCATCATCACTCCTGTTACTTTGTTTTCTGTATTTGTTGCAACACATCTACGCCACGAGTTCTTACCAAGCAATGCCGGAGATGCAATCTTAGTCGTAGCAATTCTTTTTACTGTTTTTGTAAGTCTTCTCCATTGCTCCATATTTTTCCTCTTTACTTTTAACTTGGGCTATTATAAGCAGGCTCTTGTCATCTCTTTTTTTTATATAAATGCAGATTCGATGGTAATTGTACCATAATATGCTGATAATCTAACCAAATGAATCAACTTAATCACACCACAATACCGTCTATCTTATGACCTTCTTTGTACTTTGAGTTGATATGTTTTGTTAGCTATAATTTGAATGTTGTCACTTTCTTTTGTGGCTTTCAGATTATTTATTTTACTACTTTTCGGTAGTTTAGTCTTCTTCTTTATGTGTGCTTTGTTTAATTGTATAACTGCTTTGATAGGTACTGATTCTCCTATTCCTCACTTCTGCGAGAGATCCTGGAATTGTTCCAAGAAATTCTCATCCGCCAGAGGAAGAATTATGTTATGATACAACTGTATCAAGCGATGGAAGACAAACACCCACTGTTCAAATCCCCAGGACGAAAGAAGTCATCGTTTATGGTGTTTCTGTTAGAGTCAAATATTGTGATACATGCATGCTTTATCGGCCTCCTCGTTGCTCCCATTGCTCCATTTGCAATAACTGTGTTGAGCGTTTCGATCATCATTGCCCTTGGGTAGGCCAATGCATTGGAGTGGTAAGCTGAATCATAAACATATTAAACTTGGGATGTTTGAAGTTCTTAGTTTCTTGTAGCCAGAAAAATTTGTGAGATTTTCTCTAATCCGAAAAGGTTAAAAACTTGTTCTATCTGTTGATTACAAAACTGATGATTTAATTTTCCTCCATCGTGTCTCCCGTTTGGTTTGATACATTTTGACATTGAGTAAATTTTTTCTGTGTTGTGGGCAGAGAAACTATAGGTTCTTCTTTATGTTTGTTGCCTCTGCAACTCTACTCTGCATCTACGTGTTTTCAATGTCGGCTTTATACATCAAGGTTCTGATGGATAACCATCAAGGTACTGTGTGGAGGGCAATGCGAGAATCTCCTTGGTCTGTTATGCTGATGATATACTGCTTTATTTCCTTGTGGTTTGTTGGAGGGCTTACTGGGTTCCACTTGTACCTCATTAGCACCAACCAGGTTAGTTATTGAACTCCTCGGGTTTGTATTGAGTAACCTGTTTCTTATCTGATACACCACATTGCGATTTTTTTAGACGACCTATGAGAATTTCCGGTACAGATCGGACAATAGAATCAATGTTTACAACCGTGGGTGTTCAAACAACTTTCTGGAGATATTTTGCTCAAAAGGTAAGCCCTCGAGGAACGATTTCAGAGCATTTGTCAAAGAAGAACCTCCAAGGAGTGTTACTTTGGCTACGACATGGCAAGGAGCAGAAGGAGCTGAGGAAGAAAATAGGGAGGAACGGCGGCAGAAGGTGGAAGACGATCTAGACATTGATGAAGATATTATGAAACTACAGCAGCGTTCTAATGCAGAAGAAGGCAGCAATCAAGTAGATCACAAGGTCGATATTGACCAATTGAGAGTTGGGTCTAATGAGAGAGCACCAACAATTCGATCCGAAGCGAGGCACGGAAACTGGGGAACAAGAAGCAACGCACAAGAGGATGTGGTAGCTGGTTCTTCAGTTAGGGAGAGTAGAAGCTATGCAGCTGCAGAGGAAGGACGGTGAAGAGTTAACAATGGAAGTAAAGATGTTTCTCTTTCTTACTTGGTTTTATTGTCTTAATAGTATCTATTATAATATTACGGGTTTAGACCCTCATGGTTGGGTTTGGGAGGTGTGAACAATATGGTGGGGGCAAGTGTGAATAAGTTTTAGTGTAAGCTTGGGTAGAGGTCAAAATTAATTTTTTATTTCTTGAAATTGAATATTTTGCTGGCTGTGATGATTTCTAATGATTATGGTTTGCTCTATTGGTTCTGAAAAATGAAAAATCTGATAATTGGTTCTTCTGACACCGACCTAATTATAGGAAGTTGAGACAACCACAAGCAAAATATAGTAAATTGACCAGATACGACGTTCTTAAATTAGACAGCGAGTGTTAGGTATAAATACGAGGAAAGTGATATGGCCATAATCAACAAAAGCTAAAACAAAAATCTGATTCCCAAGGCTTAGAGGTACGGAGAAATAAAACAATATCCGGCGACGAAATGGCTTCATCCTCCAGTTGTTTCATCGTCGTTAGTATGGCAATTCTGTCACAATTTCTCTTAGCCCCAGCATCAGGCTTGGTCAATACAAAATACATGGACGCCAACTGCCAACGAGTGAAGAACAAACCTTTCTGCATCGACACATTAACCACCTATCCTCCTACCGCTGCTGCCACCGGCCTGGTAACATCTATATTACTGTGATTGAATGTTTTTTTCTTCTTGTTATATATTGAAACTGTAACGAACATAACGAAGAAAATTTGTAAAATGTTTGTAGTTGCCCCTGGCGGAGTCTGTGCTGGGGCTCGCAATAACACATGCAGAGAAGACGGCAGGGTTCGCAGCTGAGACGGCAAAGAAAGACGCGACATTGAAGACTCAATTCAACGAATGCCACGACGCATATGTGGGTATTGTGGCGTCTCTAAAGAGCGCGACATTGGAGCTCAAGGACTCACCAGACACTGCCAACTACGATGTCATGGTCTCTGGTGATGAAATAAGGCGCGTGCAGGCCTTGGTCGGGAAAAACACCGACAAGTCTTCCTCCACACTCTTGGAGATGACTTTTCAGATGGAGAAGCTTCTTGATCTCGCTGCTGGAGCTACCGATGCTGTTGACGACGATGATGAGAACATTCATCGTCGTACTTGATGTTGAAACTAAGTCAGGGGTTTTCGGTTTTTGGTTTTACTTTTGGTAAAAAGAAAAAGAATGAATGGATTCAAAGGACATATAAATCTATATGTCGCTCATAATTGAATCTTAGGAAAATTTCTAATTCAATATGTGATAATTTCTAAGGAAATAATTCTTATATATGCGTAAATATTGTAGTTGGCATAAAGAGAGCAGCTCTCTTGTTTAGGGTGGTTCCTCTTGGACAGCAACAATTTTGTATGCTCTTGAATGAATCTTTGTGTCATCCATATGGAAAATAAAGTTTGTGCTTTCCTTTTGCGTAATTCCTACATCTTCCAATGTTGATTATGAATTCGTATATCCCGCATGTTCACGGGAAATCAATCATAGTCGGAATCACTAGGAATCGATTTACATTTGGAATTGATATAAAAGAAAGCAAGCTAAACCAAATATCTAAGAATTTGGACAATGTAAGGTCTAAAAAGCAGTGTTTAAATAATGGGAGTAACTCTTATGGTGTTTTGGGGTTAAGTAGGTAGATTCTCCCCTCATGCAATTCAAATGAGTTACTAGCCCTAAATTCCAAGTCTGAAAATCTGATTCTCAACATGGCCACTGCTCTCATTGCTTTTGTTCATCCTGTTATATCATATATCCACTTTTTACTTTTTCTTTTGTATATAAACTTCAACCTCCTCTTTTACCTCATATCAAACTAGGAAATTTGAAACATACTCTACTTATATGCTTGAGTGAAACAATTTATACTTTTTGTATTACCGCATCCTTTTCATCATTTGACGTCGTAACTTGTAAATATCAATATTACACCTTTATGCTAAAAAAAAACTAACCAACACCAACACCAACATCCTTTTCTAGTTTATATACATGCATCTAGATTCACTAATTAACGGAATCTCACCCAAAAAAAACACATGTATATTAATCAGTTTTCTTCTTCAACCTTTACATTTTTCCCTTTTTTTTTATAAATACTTTACATCTTTAGTCTTATAGTTTACATAATTTTCAGTTTACAAAAAATAGAATTTATATACACTAAAAAGAGAAGTTATAATACATTATCATGCTATTTTAATTTTGTAAATTTTCTTTTCTACGCTAGCCTTATGAATTTTCTTTTAAAATCAAGTTGTTAATTTTATATTATTTTTTTTAAAAAAAATGACAAATATCATAATTTTGATTTATAATAGCACGTGACACGACACAATTTCGTGAGTTATAATATCTATGGTGTGAAGCTTACGGTGAACCCATCCTATTTGTGTTAAATTTTTTATATAATAATTTTTTGTGAGATCAATGTGATGTCTATTTGTGTGTATGTCGTAAAGAGCCTACAGACTTTACATGGGATAGCTATAACATATGGTCACATTCACAATCCATCAAACCAAGATGAAGAATATGGATTAGAGAAATAAATAGTGGATTACATATTGTTTTTATCAATCGTGCTTGTTTTTGTGGTTTACGTGAAGGTTAGTTTTTTTGGATGGCATGATTAACACACAAGTTAGAATCTAGTGTAACTGTTCTCCATGTTTTACTTTGCAGTTTTTCATCTTCACGACTGGATTCTTCTGGACTTATAACAAATTGTAATTTGTGTTTAAAGAAAGGTGAAAGTTGTCTGGTATCTTTCTAATTAAGCTGGTTATTTGGTTCCTTTACATCATCTACTTGATTCTTTCCTATGGCGGCACAAGCCAAGGAAATGGACAAGGCTGGTTTTCGACGCATACCCTGAGTGCGACCTCTTGGCGAGTTGTAGTAATTAATGTTTGAGGTCTATGTGTGGTCTATATGATGCAAGGAGAAATGGATTCTTCATGAGGAAAGAGGTGATGGAAACTGATGCCGTGTTTATAAGGATGAGGCAGTCTGTCCCCGTAGGAGTCGGAGAGGTACTCCCACCCCATGTATTCTCTAAAAGCGGCTATGGAGTGAGATGAAGATGTAAATGCCACAAACCGTGTTATATCAGTATAGTAATATATGGATTACTTCTCTTGAGATTCTTTTTAATATATATTTAACCTAGATTTAAACTGAAATAATCAAAACAACAAAATAAATTTAGACGAACTTGGTACTCTCAAACAAGATAGTTTTTTATTGATTACATTTTAAACTGGTAAAATACTAATTACAGTTAAAAACACAAATCCACCATTCCATGGATTAATCATTAGAGCCATTGTAAAAGAATCAAATTGGAATCACTGATATAACAAACCTGTGCATAGCCCGAATATTTATCTAGTATATAAAAAAACATACAATGAATTTTAATTTTGTAGAATGTAGAAATGGTGTAGACAGATTTTAGTTTTGTAGAACATACATATGAAAAGTAGAGGATGTATTCTAAACTTTGTAAAACGTAACATAAGACGATCTTTGAATTACGTATAATGTACGTTTTGCAGAATAGTATGAATACAAACATTTTATTTTTCTTTCTTTGTCATTTTTTTTCTTCTTATCTAACGTATTTTTTGTTTATATTATTTAATAAATATTTACTTTTCTTCTGAAACTTATTAATGTTTACTTTAAATTAGATATAAGTTCATATCGGTAAGAGCATGAATAACGGTTGGTTTACTTAGGGGTTTATTGTGGTTAATGATTTTAATAATAGGAAATTTAGGTGATTTACAAAGAATCGGATCAGTGCACTTACTCAAAAGAGTCGGGTTAATTGGGGACACGTGTGGCAAAGCTATTGGACCGCCTGTTTTTGCGGTGGGGAAACGAAACGCGAAGATCATTTCTCGAGAAATTGTTTTCTCTCTTGAATCGTCTCTCAAAGGCGATTTGAAAGGCGATTGTTTAGGTCTTCGTCGCCGGTGAGTTACTATTTTCTCGCCGTCGTCGTTCTCCGATGTGAATGATTCTCTTCACTTCGGGTTTTCTCTCTCTATCACCGTCTCTCTTCAAAAGCTTTGTGAGATGTAGATCGAGACTTTGATCCTCTTCGAAATCGAAGATTTTCGTCACCGATCGATTGAGGCTCTAATATAGTCCGCAGGATCCTCAATTCTTCTCTTTTTGTCGAAGATCCTCGTCTGCGTCACCGATCGCAAACCCTGGAGACGAATCGACGTTGGTCAGTTAACTCTAATCCTTCCTGTTTTACTCATAAGTTTTGTTTTAATCGGTGTATATTGATCAAAATCGTTTTCTCTCTCTCTCTCGTATTCAGGTTTTGTTCATTGGTCATGTTTGGAATGGCGCGAATGTGGTAAGTGTTCTTCAATCCCATTGCATGTCTCTGTACTTTAATCTGTGCTTCGCGGTTGATTGTAGATTACATCACTCTTTGATTGGTTCTTTAGTTTGTCAGAGGGTTCCTTCTGATATGATCTGTTCTCACTATGATCCGTTCTTGTTATGATATTACAACTCGTTCACACATTTCCTCAGTTTGTTAGAGGGTTTCTTTTGATATCATCTGACATAAATTGTTTTTGTTTTCCAGTTATGGATTATAACTATATTCGTTTCTTAACTTGTTATCTCTCATTTATGTATGAAACATGCTCTGAGGTGGGAGTGAAGCTTGGATGGAGTTAGGAAATTTGCAGAAACACCAGTGTAGCCGGCTCTCTTCGTCATTGTAACATGACAGGTTAGTGTTCTATTTGTGTCCTCGAAACTGTATTTGCTTAGTATTGACTATTTGTTGTGCTGAGGAATTGGTATGTAGTTTTCGTATAAGTTTGTTACTTTTTTAGCTTTAAACTGATGAAAAGTTAAGTAACTTTAGGAACCTCAGTTACTTAGTTAGGTGTTGGTTGTTCATCTTGCTGTGTGTTTTTCATTAAAAACCAAAATTAGAGTCAGTTAAGTAAAAGAACAGAACTGAACAAATTAACAATTTGTTAGACTTTCTTAGCTTTAAACTGATGAAAAATTAAGTAACTTTAGGAACCTCATTTACTTAGTTGGGTGTTGGTTGTTCATCTTGCTGTGTGTTCTCTTTACTTAATAAAACTAGAGTCAGTTAAGTTAAAGAACAAAACTGAACAAAGTAACCACTTGTTAGATATTGATGGTGATGTAGACTTTAATCTGTAAACACAATGACTTAAATTATCAAAATAAAAGTAATATGTGTTGGTTGAGAAGAATATATGTGTAGTACTTGTTATTCACTACAAAAACTTAACGCAGCACTTGGCTAAACAAAAGTCAAGTAAATTTAATTGTAATTGATGTTGATAGAGACATTTGGTAGATAAGCGTGTGAGTTTAATGAACAAACCTAACCCATATTGAAAACACAAGTTGGTCATTTACTAACATTTTAGCTTCTTAAAAGCTTCATATCTCAGTAAAACTCAACTCACTCTACACTTGTAAACTAGTTACCTAGTTGTCTGAAAACTCAACTCACTTAATCATCTGCTTAGATTGTCTGGAAACTTTTTCGTTTTTCTTTAATTCCAAGTAAAATGTCAATGGATTTTACCAATCCATTGAGGTCTTCTGAACCACAAAACCCTGCAACCATACTCAGCTTCACTGACCTTTTGAACAGCCAACCAGAGCTCATATCTTCAGAAACCTTTTCCCAAACACAATCCCCTACTATCCAGATAGATTCCCCTTCTTACCAAACAGATTCCCCTTCTAGCCAATCATCTTCATCTAAACGTAAAGGACCAAAGGTGAGATGGAAAATTCCTGAAGAGAAAGCACTTGTAAGTGCTTGGCTAAACACTTCTAAAGACCCAATAGTGGGTACTGGCCAGAGAGGAGGGACCTTTTGGCAGAGAGTTGCAGCCTATTATGCTTCATGTCCTGAAGTGGCCAATCTGCAAACGAGGAATGCCTACGTATGTAAGCAGAAATGGAGGAAATTGAGTGACACTGTAAGTAAGTTCTGTGGCTGCATTGAGTATGTGACGCGTAACAAAAAGACTGGCAACGAGGATTTAATGGCCAAGGCTTATGATCTCTACTATGCTGATCATAAAGTTAGGTTTGTCTCTGAACATGCTTGGAGATTGCTCAAATCTGATCAGAAGTGGTGTACTTTTCTCACTACTATCACTGAAGAAAGCTAAAAAAAAACCAAGATCAGTGATAGAGATGAAACAAAGGTGAGGCCGTTAGGTGTTAAGGCAGCAAAGGCGAATGAGAAGAAGAGAACTAAGGTTAGTGGTGAGGAAACAAAGGGGAGTGCTTCACTGAAGGTGCTACAACAGGTTTGGGAGATCAGGGACAAGGATAACGTAGCTAAAGAACGACTTTCCAACAAGAAAATCCTTGAGGGTCTATTAGCTAAACCCGGAGGTCTAACTGAGACAGAACTTGAGCTGAAGAACACTCTCATGAGTGAGGTGTTAAAAAATATAAGTATGTTATGAAACTCAAACTAGTTATTTGCCATTGCTTGTTTTTGATTGATGTTATAGATTGATGTTATAGTTTTTTGCCATTGCTTGCATTTCATGTACATTTGCATTGTTGTGTGTGTAGGAGAAACTGGACAGGAGCTTGGTGAAGATTGATGTTTGCTGTTTCTGAGGCAAGTTCATTTGCATTGTTGTCTGGTTCATATTCATTTTTACTTGTTGCTTATTTGACATACTTTTTTATATTTTGTGCAGGAGAAAATGACGAGGAGGATAAGGATTGTGTTTGGTCGTTTTGAACTTGCAAGAGTCAAGTTCCAAGAGGCAATAGAAGTGTGTCTTGTAGCATCACATGTTGTGGTTTTAGTGGTTCTGTCTTTTTATTAGAGAAAAAGTTGAAGTTACATTTGTGGTTGTGTTTTAATGTACTAAAGTTTGTAATAGTAGTATTCGTTTTTATGTCGGCTAAATGATAGTATTTGTAATGTACTCGTTGTGTCTTTAAATTATAGCTTTGAGTACTACAATTTCCAAACTCTTTATAAGAGAGCCAATTCTATACTTGCAAACACGTCTTCATATTCTACTTCTAAATTACTATTTCTCATAATCTTTCTAAACAATTTTCTATTTACTATTTCTCTTTCAAATCCTAAACAATTCACAAACTCTTAAAGTATTTTTCAACTCGGCTTTCGTGTTTCAACTACCATCAAAATCCAAAAAAATTCTTTTCTCCTTTTTTTCTAAATTACCCAAAAATATCAAAAAAAAATGTCTTACCATCCTCATACTTCTAATTCTCAAGATAATTTTGATCAAATATGTGACGATCAATTCGATCAATTGTCTAGATGATTGCATTGAAGAAGAAGCGCCGAAAAAACCAAGGAAAAAACGAATTAATATTGAAAGAAGACGCGAAGATGGTCATGATAGATTATGGAATGATTATTTTAGCGATCATCCTGTTTACCCGGCTGATAAATTTCGACGACGTTTTAGAATGCACAGGCCATTATTCATGGGTATTGTTGAAAGACTCTCGAATGAGGTACCATATTTTCAACAAAGACAAGATGCTACCGGAAGGTTCGGTCACTCTGCTGTAGTCAAATGTACAGCCGCAATTCGGAGAATGGCATATGGTCTTTCAGCTGATGCGATGGATGAGTACCTCCGGATCGGTGCAACAACTGCCTCAAAATGCTTAGACTATTTTGCGGATGGAATTGTGACTTTATTTCAAGATGAGTACCTCAGAAGGCCTACTCACCAGGATCTCCGACGATTACTACGACTTGGAGAGACTCGGGGCTTTCCTGGCATGATAAGAAGCATTGATTGTATGCATTGAGAGTGGAAGAATTGTCCCACGGCGTGGCATGGACAATATTCACGTGGACATGGAAAACCTACAATCGTTTTAGAGGCAGTCGCTTCAGAAGATCTCTGGATCTGGCACGCATTTTTTGGAGCACCAGGTACTTGTAACGATCTCAATGTTCTTGACCGCTCACCAGTTTTTGATGATATATTAGAAGGGCGAGCTCCGAAGGTCAATTACTATGTCAATGGTAACGAATACCATATGGCGTACTATCTCACAAATGGTATATATCCGAAATGGGCAACTTTCATCCAATCGATTTCTCAGCCACAAGGCCCGAAAGCATCATTATTTGCTACTAGTCAAGAATCTGCCAGAAAAGATGTCGAGCGTGCTTTTGGAGTGTTGCAAGCTCGATTCGCCATTGTCAGAAACCCGACTCTTAGTTGGGATAAGGAAAAAATAGGGACGATAATGAAAGCATGTATCATATTGCACAACATGATAGTAGAAGACGAACGAGACGTAGGCAGTCAAGAAGATATACGATCATTCACAGAAGGAGAAGAGAGCGTGCTTTCACCAACGGACTACGTTTTTTCTTCCGCGACGCCTACAAATATCAACAATATGATGGCCAATCGAGCTAGTGTTCGTGAAAAAAAAAATACATGAACGATTGAAAGCTGATTTGGTTCAGCATATTTGGGACAAAAATGTCAGAGCTCAACGATAGAGCCGACTTAAGAAAGTTCTTCATCATGATTTTAAATGTTTGTTTATCATTTCGGTTTGACAATAATCAATTTTATGCTTTTTTTTGTTTTTGCGGATTGTAATAAAGCTCTATAATTTTATAAAACATATGAAATTAGTGTTTTTAATTAATCTTGTATATTTATTTATAGTAATTTTTTTTCCTTCAAAATTTTTTTAGTTCAAAATTTTTTTTTTTCAAATTTTTTTTTTTTCATATGAACTCCAATTGAGTTCATGGATAAATCCTCAAAATTAACTAAAACCAAAACAAGTGTTAAATGTTAATAACTATTATTAATTTAATGCAAATAACCCTTAATATGGGTTATGGTTATTCATGCTCTAAGGTACTTAATAAACGTACACACAGCCACTTTATAGTTTATAACGCTTTAAATTTTACCAGTCACAAAATCTATACAAAAAATTTATCAACAGTGTTACACTCAGTTTTATTGTACAACTAGATTAGGACCCGCATAATATGCGGGTATTAGATATTGAAATTGATTATTTATATAGATCATAATAGTTATATTCTAAATTAAAATCCGTATAAGTATATTCTAAATTGAAACCCGTATAATTGTATTTTAAATTGAAACATGTATAACTATCAGTTTATTTATCAATAAATTACATCTTGTTAACCGCAAGATAGAAAATAAAAACTAATTCCAATCACCCATAAAAATGCGTTTGATCCACAATGTTTACATACAGACCCGCTTTATACATGACTACTCATACATGTGTTTTATATTTGTTTTCCTTTTTTGTCAACTTAACTACTAATCAGAAAATTCCGGCAGGATTGGAAATCCAAAACGGCGGAAGAGAGTTTACATATGAAAAATTGAACGCGCGTGTTCGTGCAGAACGGGCCAAACAATCGGCCTTCAGATTAATAGCTCTGGGTATTCGTGATAATGAGAAGTTGGGAATACGATCTTCTAATCTCCGTAGTTTGTCAAGAAGAACCGAGAAACTTGGCCATTCTTCTGGATTCTTGACCATGTCGACCAGTTCAGCGCAGTCTGTCTCGAACGTATGGCAATGCACGCCTCTCTCCACGGTGCAAGACATGGCCCATACGAGAGCTTCCACCTCAAAATGCAAATGTGATCGTCGTTTACCCGTACCTTGTGCTCCTAGCATCACCAACTGCTCATGTTGGACACATACCCAACCCAATCCTGTAATTGCCTCTGTATCCTTTCAAGACCCATCTATCTGACACCGAATCCCATTTGTTGTTACTGGCACAACATGTACGTTCTGCCTTAGACTAAGTTCCTCATCAGTTGTCCGCTGTTGAGCTTCATTCCAAGGTAAATATTCATTCTCCACCGAACCGATAAAGGTAATGGAATCTGCTTCTATACCTTGAAAGCATCTTTTATTTCTTGATTTCCAAATAGTACCCACAGAAACATTTCAATATCCCCTTGAAGAATATCTTCCCTCTTAATTCTCCAAAATAAGGAATCCATATTCGCATAAGGCGATGTATATGAGAGAGCTGCCCTCCCCTGATTAGATAAGAATAGAGCCCAAATTTCTTTTGCAACCTGATATTCAAATAACGCGTGATTAATTGTTTCCTCCTGAATTCCACATCTCCCACAAACCGTTGGACAATCGATTCCCCGATGATTGATCTTTTCTAAAACTGCCAAAGAACCTGATATAACTTGCCATATGAAATGTTTAATTTTAGGAGGACACTTTAGCTTCCAAGCGTATGCCTTTAATGTCGTAATACTGGGTTCGCTCAGCATACAACCAGCCTTATTTTTCGCTATATCTTTTGCTAACCAATATCCTGGTTGAACATTATACTTCCCTGATTTAGTAAAATGCCAAATATACCGATCCGTCATAAATGATGAGCTAATATCCAAACCCTGAATGAGTGGAATCTCCTCTGGTTCCATAAATTCTTGAAGCATTGGTAAGTGCCATTGGTTTGTAGCTAAATTATACAAATGATTTACCTTTAAATTGGGATGCAAAGCACTTCCCCTTCCCCTTGCCGGTCTTGGATATATATCCGGGATCCACGGATCCTGCCAAACTGAGATGCTATTTCCAGATCCTATTGAAATTCGGCTGCCCGAATAAAGTAAGTCTCTAGCTGACCATAAGCTCCTCCATCCAAAAGAAGGTGAGTATGGCTCCTTTGCCACTAGTGGGTGCCTATCCCGAAAGTATCTGCCTTTTAATACTCTTGCGACCAAAGAATGAGGATACTGATATAACCGCCATAGTTGTTTGGCCAACAACTCTGAATTAAAATGTTCCAACAAATGAAAACCCAATCCGCCCTCATCTTTTGAGAGACATAGCTTCTCCCATGCTTGCCAATGGAGACCCCTAGTATTTCCGTCTGAACTCCACCAAAATTTTGCTATAACACTATTTAATTGTCCTATGAGTGACTGCGGGAGTCGAAAATAGGACATCACATATGTCGGGAGCGCTAGAGCTATGTATTTTATTAACACCTCCTTACCTCCTTTAGATAAAAATTTAGCCGACCATAGATTGACCCGAGCATTTAATCGTTGAACCAAAAAGTGAAAAATTTGTGTCTTCGACCCTCCCAAGCTTTCCGGAATACCCAGATAGGAACTCATTCCCCCTTCTTTACTGATACCCATGATAACTTTAAGATTACTCCTTGTGCCGTTTTCAACATCATGTCCAAACATGAGAGATGATTTGTCAAAATTTATTTCTTGCCCTGATGCCTTCTCATATTTCCCTATGACCTCCAGTAGCACCTTACATTCACCCTCGTCTGCCTTACAGAAGAACAAACTATCATCTGCAAATAACAGATGAGAAATAGATGGAATTTTTCTAGCTATCTTAACCCCTGTTAAGCTTCCCACCCTTTCCATTTTCCTAATATTACCAATAAGTACCTTTGTACATAATATAAACAGATATGGCGATAGAGGATCTCCCTGTCGAAGACCTCTTTTAGGTATAATATGTCCCCATGGCTTTCCATTTATTAGAACCTGATAAGAAAGTGATCTCACACACGCCATTATCCAGACAGTCCACACCATTCCGAAACCCAATTTTATTAAGACCGCTTCTAAAAAATCCCACTCTATCCGATCATACGCTTTACTCATATCTGTTTTAACAGCCATGGAGTCATACCGACAGGTTTCCTTTGTCCGTAACGCATGGAACATTTCCTGTGCTATTAAGATATTATCCGAAATCAACCTCTCAGACACAAACGCCGACTGTGTTTCCGAAATAACCTTTGGTAGCAACAACTTTAGCCTCAAGCACAACACTTTTGAAATTATTTTATATCCCACATTACAGAGGCTTATCGGCCTAAATTCACTCATCCTCTTCGGCTTATCCGTTTTTGGAATTAGACAAATATTAGTCATATTTAAACGATTATCGAATTACCCTGTTCGGATGAAGTCTTTCATGATGCCTGTCAAGTCTCCTTTCAGCATTGGCCAAAACCGTTGGTAGAATAGTGCCGTCATCCCATCAGGCCCCAGAGCCTTCTCCGGGTGCATTGCGAAAATTGCCCTCCCAACCTCATCCTCCTCAATATTCCTTGTTAATCTATCATTCATCTCCCCTGTTATTACTGGTTGGACCTCCTCAAGTACTTCAATGAAATTCGTCGGTTGTGTAGACATGTACAAATTCTGAAAATATTTTGTTGTTGTTTCCTCAATTTCTTTAGTTTTTTTCTTTCCATGTTCCCTCATCAAAAAGTCCCAAAATTCGATTTCGGGCCTTCCTTTGCTTTGTAGTTTCCTGGAAAAACTTTGTGTTTCTATCTCCACTCTTATGCCAAAGTTTTCGGCTTGTTTGCCACCAATATTCCTCCTCTTCCCGATATGCCTCCTGTAGTTTCCTACAAATATCCCTGACCTCCTCTGGTAATATCGAATCATCAATATTTGCCTCCTCTAGGGCTGCCTTTAGTGATGCTATATGCACATGAGTTGGGATAACATTATTTTTCCTCCTGCACGAAATAGCGTTCCGGCAATTTGCAATTTTATCCACAATACCTACCGTACAATTATTCCTTGTCCTATTCCAGCTAGCCTCTACAGTTTTCTGTAAACCCTCCTTACCAATCCACCGTTTATCGAATCGAAATGGTTTTCTGACTCACTCATTATGTGTATTAAACTCCATAATTATCGACCGATGGTCTGGGCCGATCATCTCTAAGTATCGAACGCTAGAATACGCATAAAAAGAGTGCCACTCTGCGTTTCCTAACGCACGATCAAGTTTGCATCGAATCTTTTGATTATTTCTCCTAGTTCCCTTCCAAGAGAGTTGTTCACCGCTACACCTAAATTCCATCATTCCACAATTATTTATCATATTATTAAAGTTTAAAAATGATGTGGCTGATCGTAATCTTCCCCCTTGTTTTTCATGATTTCCCGTTATTTCATTAAAATCTCCTATCATTAGCCAAGGTTCAAATCGTTGTAAAGCCATCTGACTTAAATTGTCTCATACTGTAGCGCGATTTTGAACAACTGGATTCCCATAAACAAATGAAATAAGCATAGTTTGACCCTCAATCTTTGTTTGCATATCGATAATACGACTATCAGAAGAAATAATACAAGGATTAATTTCATCCTTAAAAAACACTGCCAGACCACCACTCGAACCAATCGGTTCAACAATATACAAATTATTAAATCCAAACTGAAATTTAAATTGCTCCAAATAAGAAAAACATTGTTTCATTTCTGATAAAAATAAAATCTCTGGTTTAAATCTCTTCCACAAATCTTCCAAGGTATCCACTGTCAGACCCGCACCGAGTCCTTGACAGTTCCAACTCATGATCCTCACGTATTAGCCGGCAGTTTCGGGAGAGCTACCATCCCTAACTTCCTTGTACCCGTTCCCATAGTCCCCGTCTTCCCCTGTATCTGATCCGAATCGGTTCTTGTCGTTGATTTCGCCAAAGGGACATGTTTAACCACACCCATTTTACCACTGTTAGTTTTCCTAGGTGAAGTTAATAACATAATATTTCGCTTCCTGAAATTTATTCCTGTCAAACCAATGGTTTTACGAGTCACATTCGAATTATTCTTACTCGTAAGTGAAATGTTCGCTAATTCCTCATGTAAATTCTCCTTATCAATACCAGAAAGATTAGTTTCCGAGAGTTTACCTTGTGATGTCGTATTTGGAATCACACCTTCCGAATGTGTTGCTCTGTATAGCGCATCTATGTGTCCATTATGCGGACCCTCTACACCCGTATATTCCTCAAGCAGTCCCCGTGTATCCTCGATCTCAAAATCGTCTAGCAACAGTTCTCCATCTTCCCTTACTTTCTTTCCCACATCAAGTACCAAAGTTCCATCACCCACACTAACCATCTCCAAATATGTGGTCTCCTTTCCTTTTCCCTTAGCCTCATAACTAGCTCCACCTTGGTACTTGTTTCCTACCACATTAGTAGGTTGGATTGAGCTCCGGTCACCCTTTGGTGCATAGAGCGGTTTTGGCCAAGCAGGATTGGTACCTCTCCCATAAGTCGAAGCACGACCATCTCTAGGTCTATATGCATTCCCAAATTGCTGTGCATTATTCCTTTTTTGACTACCTTTAGACAAACCTTCCCAATGTCCATTCCTTTGTCCCTCATGTCTGAACCCTCTCCCATCTCGCTGCCCACTAACAAACTTCTCTGAATTTCCATAACCCATAGCCCCGTACCGTCCATGATCCTTACTCTTCCCTTCCCTATCCGTTTCTTCACCCTCTGTCATGGGCAGGGTTTTCTTCACCGATCTCTTCCTGACTTCTTCCCAACCTTTCTCTTCACCAACAACCTCTTTGTAACTTCTAGGGACCTTTTGTTCCTCTTCCCCACCAGTCAGTCCAAGAATTTGCTCACTTAACTCCGGGCAACAACTGGCCAGATGAGTCAGCCTAAAGCAATGATCACAATGATTTGCAAGTTTATCATATGCAATATATACCTTTACCTCATCACCGTTATCGTAAGGGACAATAACAATTGATACCAAAGGTTCAAACCCATTGAAAGACACTCTCACATACCCAGCATCTTCATCCACCGCAGATGCTTTGCCTAACGCCTCCCCCACTGACCATAAAGAATCAGCAGCTCCATATTGGTGAGGTAAGCCTTTTACCCGAGCCCAGAATGTGATCTCCGATGGATAATCCCCAGCCACCGTTGGTTCCCATCTTACCACAGACACCATCTAAGAATCATAATGGTATGGCGCATTCCGCAACACCTCCTGAAGATCTTCCTCCGATTGAAAGGTAAACCTGAATTTACTATCTCCCAAATCAGCCCCAATGACCTTGTCTTCTTGATTCCAGAATTTTGGCATGTTTTTGAGTAAAGAATCCATATTTTGGAAATTTGGATTCCACACCCTACCAATCAGTGTCAAAGCGAATTGACGGATTCTCCGTTCAACATCCAACGCCGAAACCTTCACTGTAGTCGTTCTTACCACCGTCACCCCACCAGTTTTAACCTTAACCTGAGCCATACTCCTTTGACTATCACCCAAACAACCGAATAAGAATTAGCTCGGCTGAGTTTACCTTGCTTAATGTAAAATTGGATAGTGATGATTCTGACCCAGCCTCCTCTATCCAATTTATACAAGTCCGTTGGAGTCCTTTGCACTATCAAGATAAAATCCCCTTGATCCGGTCGACCTTGATTACGAAATCCCTCAATCATAGCTTGATACTTACTCGTGATTGTATCCTTTACATATCTTTGTGTCCCCACAAGATCTTCTGCTCCCTTGACTTTCCTTCTAAGCTTCCATTGTGAGATCCGTAAAACCACAAGTTTCCAAATCAACCCAATTATAATCATCAGACCATCTATAACTGCTCCACTAGATCTGATTAAGGAGGAAATAAACCGAATTTTCCATGTGTATTTCCTTACACAATCATCTCTCCCTTTGATTCCCAAATCCACTATATTTGTTTTCTTATGCATGCATTTTCTAAAAATATATATGTATATATATATATATAATTTAGTAACTTATTTGATAATTTAGTAACCTATTTGTCTTTTTTCAATTACGTAATCATTTTTTAATGAATTTTCTAGTTGCATAAATAATTTTTTTCCAATAACATTAAAAAAAGTTACTTTTACATTTTTTAATTGCATAAATAATGTATAAAGTGACATTTTTTCTTATTTAACTTTTCTTTTGACTTATTATTTTTCTTTTAAACTATACTACCATTTAATTTGAAAAGTAAAAATTACATAGATATGGAAAATTTATAATTTGTATTTGACTATTTCTTCTTACCTTTTTGTTTATTAGTTTCCATTTTTTTTAAACTAATATTTTTTTTTAATATAGGAAAGATTATATTGGTTATATTAACACATGTCATGATCTCTTGATTATCAATAACACATGGCAAGATCGTATGAGTTACAATTTTACAAACTCTCCTTTATATAATAAGATTCTTTTGTACAGTTTTATTGTACATTTCTTTTGTAAGCTTTGCACTAAGCTATAAAGTTTACCGTTCCAGCTTACAACTGAATAACTTATACCGTTTTCGGTTACCAATCGGACCATAGTTTGAGATAGTTCAGTCGCTAAAATAATAATTAAAAATGTATAAAGTGTCAAAAACATGGTCAAGATTTTATGTTTTATAAAGTTTACCGTTTCAACTTACAACTAAATAACTTATACCGTTTTCGGTTACCAATCGGACCCAAAGTTTGAGATAGTTGAGTCCCTAAAATAATAATTAAAAATGTATAAAGTGTCAAAAACATGGTCAAGATTTTATGTTTTATAGATCCTCCTTGTAAGAGAAAATGACCTCTCTCACACAGCCCACTGTATCGATCATGTCGCGGATTGTGTTTGTCATTGTGTCATCCGGAAAAGGGTATAATCGTCCATCTCCACACTTATATGGGATTTAGTGTCATTGACCGAATATTAGTTACATTTATGGCCAATCACCAAATTCTCCCTAAAAACAAAGGATAAAGATTGACCACATCCTTCTGAATTTTCAATTTTCATACAGATAATTAAATTGTTGAACTGAAAAATCTGAAACTGAATTCTAGTGCATCACCCAAATTTGAGGAAGATAGATTTGGCGTAAGGGGGGTGTATCTAATAAGTAATATATACAGGCATACCCACAACCACAATTGATGAAATAATAAGCCAAAATCTGAATCCTAACGAAGGGAAATGGCTTCTTCCTCTTACGGTTTTGTCCTCGTTTTTTTGGCACTTGTGTCACAATTTGTTTTAGCATCTGCTTCCACAGCTTATATCGACGCCATTTGCAAACATGTCACCGACAACGCCTTTTGCATCCAAACTTTGAGTGGATATCGTCCAGCTGCTTCTGCCACCAGCACGGTACTAGTATTTAACATACATATATATTTTTCAAAACCATTGGATAGAGAGATACGTCACTTGTTACTTTCTAATGGTTTTAGTTTCTCGATGATTACATTTTTCTCTCCAATTATGTATTATCTATTAAAATCTCCATGTTATTACTTTAATCTGAATATATGGTCGTACTTGAACTGTATTAAACAAAAACAAAAAAAATCCAGGATTGTAAATGCTGTTATGAAACCAAGATCATTATTTTGTAATTGCAATTATTTTAATGTCTCATTCTCAATAATAATAATAACTATTATTATTTGAATTTTGTAGTTTCAAGTGGCTTCCGCCGTGCTCCGCCTCGACATATCCTACGCCCATAAATCTGCGGGATTCAGTGCAATAGCAGCGATCGAGAATCCGGCCCTGAAGAAGCAGTTCAAGGAGTGTCAAGATGCCTTCAGGACCATTATAGCCTCTCTCAAAAGCGCTGCCTCCGAACTCAAGGAATCGCCAGACACTGCAAACTATGATGTCATGGTCTGTACAGACAGCACCACGGTAGTGAAGAATTTGGTCGGGAAATATAGCGACAAGGCTTCAAAGAATGTCATAATGATGACATTGATGATGGAGAAGCTTCTTGCTATTGCCGTTGGAGCCACCGTAGCCGTTGGTGGGTAATGACGACAATGAAAACATAGCTTCATTAGATTTGCCGTTTTGGTTTATTAATAATTCTAGATAATTTTTATGGTGATAGATAATTCTAGTCGGTGTAATGTTTGGTTTCTTAAGACGATTAATACATTTTCTTTTTTTGATGGAACGTCTCGATGTGTTGATTTATTGTGTAAACTAGGTTTAGTACCCGTGCTTGGGTTTAATTGTAACCATTAAATTAATTTAATAAAATAATTATTTCGTTTTGATGTAGAAATGTTAAAAATGTTGGTATCATTTTGTTTTTGAAATCTCATTGATAACTAATGCATATTATTTCTTCGTATGAATTATCTACACTAATATACTTTTAAAATTTTGTATGTTTATATTTATTTGATTAATCATAACGAAACAAATATCTCTTGGTATGAATTATCGAACTAATATATTTTTAAAATTTTAACTTGTCAATAATGTTTTATATATTTCTTGTCTGAATTATTTGGTTACCATATTAGATTTTATTTTCATTCCCAAAAACTTATGACTTCAATCTAGGTAAATAGAATGTGTAATATTTTTTCTAAATTACGATATTTATGTGATATTTACTTAATTTTGATAGTCAAAAATTCAATATAATATATAATGATGTCCTCTTTTTAGGTTTTTTAATAGGTAATGTTTTAAAAGTATAGTCAACATTACATATAATTGAATAAATGTAATTAACTATGCCTAGCAATTTAGTATTTATTAGAATTAGTAATTTGTTAGCAATCAAATTAAATGTAATTAAAATAAGTATAACAAGTGGTGTTTGGCAAATGAAATAGTAGATAATTAAAGAATATAAAATGTTTGGATATGAGAATAAAGTATAGTAAAAACTCTATAAAGTAAAAACTTTATAAAGTAATAATGTTGGAACCACAAAAATTTATTACTTTATAGAGTTATTACTTTATGATTAATACTTAAAATCAATTAAAGTTTAGTTGATAAATTCGTAATAAAACACAATTTAATCACTAGCAATTTATAATATAAAGGGTTAAAAAAAAACAAAAAAAAAAACTAATTCTCTACTTGAAGTTGAAAATATAATATAGATTGAAACAATTTGTTTCTCCTAAAAAATCACTTACTATGAAATGAAAGAAATATATAGCAATTATTATTTTATGATATTAATGGGACCATATATTTGTATATGACTTTTGAAAAATCTTTTATTTTATCATTTTATCGATTTTTGTTAAATTTTGCACTGACCCGACTCGGGATCAGCAACATTTATTACTTTATCGAGTATTACTTTATAGAGTTTTTACTGTAATTATCAATAGTGTAATTAATTAAACCAAAAAGCTAAAAAAAAAAAGAGTTTGACACATAAGCTTAAAATGCTTCTCCTTTAATATATAGAAGATTTAAAAATATCAGTTTCCATTTACTTTGAACTCTAGGTTTCACACCCTAATTTAAAATTAAAGCACAAGTAGTACGTACAACACCATGCAATACATTAGAGAGAAAAAAAGAAGACGAATTACCTTTAAAGGTAGCTTACCCCAGCCCAATGATTCACATCTAAACTATATAAAAGTTGATGCTATAAGCTTCTGAGACCGTCCACATAGGCGATAAATCAACCAATAATGTTTTGTCATGTCAATATTTATGAATTAAGTTAATTTTGTTTTTGTTGATCATAAGAAACTTTCTCTTTTTTAAATTAAAAAATATTATATTTAATGTTAGTTAAAAACTTCCAATTTACATCTATATCCTTATGCAAATAGGAAATTTTAAAAATATTTATGAATAAGTAAATTTTGTTTTGCTTGATAATAGGAAACTAATCATTTTTAAATTTAAGTAAATTTTGTTTTGTATAGATTATTTCTAACCCAAATGTATAGTAGAACACAAAAAAATTATAAAGGCCCAAATATTTATATTTTCTTAAAGTTTGCTTTTTAGCTCTTGAGAGGGTCCACGTAGGCAATAAATCAACTAATAGTGTTGTGCCACGTCAATATTTATGAATTAGGTTAATTTTGTTTTATTGATAATAAGAACTTTTCCTTTTTTAAATTAAAAAATATTATATTTAATGTTAATTGAAACTTCCAATTTAGATGACAATAAACATCTATATCCTTATGTAAATAAGAAATTTTAAGAATATTTATGAATTAAATTAATTTTGTTTTGGTCGATAACATGAAACTAACCATTTTTTAAATTTAAGTAAATTCTGTTTTGTATAGATTATTTCGAACCCAAAAATGTAGTAGAACACAAAAAAAATATAAAGGCGCAAATATTTCCATTTTCTTAAAAGTTTGCTTTTTAATTTTCTTAAAAGTTTGCTTTTCCATTTTCTATTTAATATTTTCACAATATTTTAAAAATACTAAAGTAAAATGATAATTAATATTTAATTTTTAAAATTATACACTTTATAGTAAGAAGAAATAAAATTTAAATACAAACATGGTGCATTTAACAAAAAATATTTATGTTTCAAAAGTGAATACTTTTTGAAACATAAATATTTTTGTTAAATGCAAGAGTGAATGAAAAAACATTTATATAAAGGGAAAAAACGTTATTGTATAAATGTATGTATATATGAGTGTTAACATATGTTCGCGATTTTATGCAAACATATTTTGCTTTTTCATAAGTCCACAAATAAAACAAGAAATTTTGGAGGGAGAGAAAGTTTAAAGGTAAGGTGTTAAAAAATGTCCATTGAAACATTACAAATATAATATTTTCGTAAAGTTAAACCTAATTGAAATGTAAAATTGGGTAAAAAAATGTAATTCTATTGGTGCACATAAGCATTTAAAACTATGTTAGTTTCTTTTTGTTGTTAATATGGATTTTTCCATTTTCGTAAAGTTTATTGTTTATTTTATTTTAATAATTTTCCCAATTTCTTTAAAAGTATGCATTTCGAAATACTTAAAGTGAAATTAAATACTGTAGTTATTAAATTGTACTCTTTCCGCATTTTTTAAAAAGATGTTCTAGGTTTTATTTTTGTTTTTAGAGAAATGATATTTTGCCTTCTAATTAATATATTTTTCTTTACAAGACAAATTAAATTGGTACAAATATGATTTAGTTGTCTTCGAAAGTGACAATTTGTGTTCAAAGTTGTTGGATTTACTTTTTGTTAATATATGTGCAAAACCCAAAAACATCGTTCTTTAAGGAACATACGGAGTTATATGTTTTCAATTGTATATTATTTTGTTAAAAAAATAGAAGAAAAAAGTAAATAAGACAAAACATACATATATGAAACAAGCAAGTATATACAAATCTAATAACACACATATTGCTTTCCAAAGATTTTCGTTTGTTGAATTTGTTATAAATGTTTTATCGGATCATTGAAGCGATGGTGAAAATAAGATAAAATTTAGATCAAGAAAGTGTGTGTGATGATAATGAGCATATACAAAGTGTAGGAGTTGAAGTTTCAGATTGAATCCTTGGAAGAGCTTAATCTTCTAGCAGAAGAGGAACACAAGCATAAGTTATTTGTTGATGAAGCAACCAAAGTTATAAGTATCAACCGCGAAAGAAGTAAGAAACTAACAGAAAAATATTGAAATCAAACCTAGGCTAACTATAAGTGACATTTTCATGTGAGAAACAATCATGAGAAAAAGAGAAAAGTAGAGAAAATGAGTGTGAAGAACACAAGAAATATATTGTAAAAATCTGGAACTCGATCTGTTGAAATAGTCATTTACAAAGTATGAGTATGCCAATACTTTTGGATCTACCTTCTCATTCCTCCTATAGAAAGGAAAAAAACAAGTCATCTTTCAAATTTGATAATATAATAATCAGATCTAACATGAAAAAACTCAAGATATTCGATATAATATGAAGTGTGAAAATCAATTATTACATGTGATGTTGGGTTCATAGATTTTAGATTCCCAGTGGTTTGACCAAAGGCTAATTAGTGTTTCCACATTAGTTGGTTTAGAGTTCAAGAAATTAATATTTATAAGAAGATTAATTGACGTAAGCTTACGAGAAAACTCTATCATGATGCAAGTAGATCCATTCACCGTGATTTCACGCATTAATTGTAGAAAATATCCATTATGAACATGGAATATGACGACCATTTATCGTGGATCCTATAGCATAATTGAATTTTGCGTGGTAGAATCGCCTTTGTAACTATTTTTATAATTTATAATAAGTATTGATTCTAAAGTTAAAAAACAGTATCATTGATTATTGTTTATACTATTAGAAGACAAACATTTTAGAAACTAAAAAGAAATTTTTTTTTGCAAGTTCTATATATATTTTTATATCTGATACCTAAAAACAAAACAAGATATATATATTTCATGTTAAATAATAGACCATATGACCCATAAAAAACCAGCATGTATACACTTTTTTTCTTTATACACTTTCTAGAAAACGACATTTAACATGTATTTATAATGAGATCAAACAATGGTATATGTTTTAAAAAAAATTGAAACACTAAGTTTAACTATTTAATTACCGTTATATTCTTTGACAATTATGTTTGTTTGTTTGCATGTACATAAAAACATAACATATAAAGCTACAAATGATTTCATTTCAGTTTTTTCTATGAAAGATAATGAGAGGCGAATGTTTATAGCCTGAATGGGAAAAAAAAGAATTTGAAGAGGCCCGCCAACTATATTATTTAGAATTTCAAACAAGAATTACCTCGAATAACGACAAAAAAATGTGGACCAAACAAAAACTAGTGGAAATGATGGGAAGAGTAGTCGATATACATCCATTAGACGGATAGTTATATTATTGAAGAATTTTAATCAACAAATAAAAAGACTCAAATTTTTTTGAGAAAATCCTAGCAGTTAATAGTCAAAGTCAATCGATGAAGACACGGTTGACAAAAAAAAACATAACTTTCGACTTTCTAATGCTACATCTAAAAGATATGAGCTTCAGCACTACACTTTGATTGAAAAAGAGAAGATATTGTAACAGCATGAACGCTCAAAATATATGCCACAACCATATCTAAATATGAACACACAAGTAAAAAAATATCGATACGATACATATTAATATCTACGGTAAATAATATTTTTAATTCTCTATGATTGCTCCACTTTCGTAACATTACATTTTTGCATTCATATATGTCAATGTCTAGCTAATTTAAAATTAGCAAGTCCAAATATATATTAAATTGATCTATAAGACAAACCCACGCGTAGCGTGGTTATAAAATCTAATCTAAACTATATAAAAGTTGAAGTTATAAGTTTTTAAAGGCGTCCACGTAGGCGATAAATCAATATATAGTATTACGCCATGTCAATATGTATGAATTTAGTTAATTTTGTTGTTGTTGATAATAAAACATTTTCCTTTTTTAAAAATTAAAAATATTATATTTAAATTGTTAATTGAAATTTTTTATTTTAAATGACAAAAAGTATCTATATCCTTATACAAATAGGAAATTTTTTAAGAACATTTATGGATTAAGTTAATTTTATTTTGGGTTGATAATAGGAAACTAATCATTATACAAATAGGAAACATCTATATCCTTATACTAATAGGAAATTTTAAGAATATTTATAGATTAAGTTAATTTTGTTTTATATTGATAATAGGAAACTAATCATTATACAAATAGGAAAAATATATATCCTTATACAAGTATTGAAATTTTAAGAACAAGTGAGCTAATAATACTTGGAACTCTTAATTCTAACCTACACAGTTTTTTTCTGAAAGATCTCCATTACAGTAACACAATTGGATGTTTATGGTATAAATGTATGCTAATTTATGTTTGTGATGCAAACATATTTTGCTTTTTGATAACTCCACAAATTAAATAAGAAATTGGGGGGAGAGAAATTCTAAGGTTTAAAGTTAAGGTGTTCAAAAATGTCCACTGAAACATTACAAATATAATATTTTTGAAAAATTGAACCTAATCTATATATATAAAGAAGGTTTTTTTCTTTTCTCCTTGTGCCACCTCATTATCCATATGACAAAACACATTATATTTTCTATTTAAAATTATTATTTTCAATTTAAATTTTTGTTACACACATTAATTATACTTTCTCTCAAATATGTTAAATTATAGGAGAAATCTGAAAGTCATTCCTTATATTAATATTAAATTATGAATATGAGATTAATTATACACATCTGATATATATATATATACATGTATATATATTTATTCAATTTTATCAATATTTTTTAGTCTAAATATATTGTTAACGCTAAAATGTAAAACAAAAGTACATCGAAAGGAAATAACTTTTTTAAAGAAGAAATATATAAATACATACAAGACAATTATATTATAGAAAGAGACGAAAAATAAACAGATTATTATTCTCAAAATCTTAAACAGTTATTTAGATTATATGATTTATTAAATACATCATATTTTTATAACGAAAACTTTTAAAAAATATGTTTATTATCACATAATTACTTTCAATATCAAAATAATGATAAATTTTTAGATATATTTCTTTTCAAGAATGCCACATTTTAAAAATATTTTAGTCAAAATATTATTTGTGTTTGGATTAAATTTCTTAGGTTAGGTCATAACACATTATTTTTTTTATTAAATTTTTTTATTTTTCAATTTAAATTTTTGTTACACACATTAATTATAGTTTCTTTTAAATATATTAAATTATAAGAGAAATCTGAAAAGTCATTTTTTATATTAATTGTGACACCCGTGAACCAATTTTGAGGAAATTGGAAGGTGTGTCGATCGACACTAGTGTGGTGTGTCGATCGACAGACTATGTTTTGGGGCTTTAGGCCGGTTTGTTCGAGTGGCTGTCGATCGACATGAGTAGTGTGTGTCGATCGACAGGGTTCTTAGTGGCTGTCGATCGACACAAGTGGTGTGTGTCGATCGACAGGGGTTTAAGTGATCAGTTTCTGTTTCAATTTAAATCGGTCAATTCGTGTTGGTTCGGTTTGGAGAAACCTAGGGTTTCCTATTTAAGCCTTTTTGGCCGCATTCTGATCGAAACAAAGGTCAGAATTAGTGGAAAAGAGTTTCAGAGGGGTTTCTCTTGTTTTTGGTGAGTTTTTGTGAGAAAGGTTTCATTCTTGGGTGCTTTGGAGTAGAATTTTGTGGCGGTTGTCGTGGATCTCGTTTCTAACCTCAATTCCATCAGTTTGTATCCGAAAATCCAAGGTGAGTGCGTGACCATGGCTTCTGGGCCGATGGATCATTAGGGATTCTTGGTGATAGGTTTGTATGCGTTGATTGATCTTGTGGTGATCGAATTGTGGCTGTGGATATTTGTTGTTGTGTTGTGATTTTTGTTTGTGCAGGTTTCTCGTCCTGACGCAGAGGAGGAATCGATCCGAGAGGCTGATGATCGGCTCCCACGATTCTACCAAGGGGATGTCGAACGACACACATGAGGTGTGTCGAACGACACACATGAGGTGTGTCGAACGACATACCAGTTTGAGGGCTGTCGAACGACACACATAAGGTGTGTTGAACGACAGCTAGTTCTGAGGGTGTCGATCGACACCTAGTGGTAGTATCGATCGACACATCTCTGATTGGCTGTGTTGAGCCTTTTATTGTTTGTGTGCTGTGTGATATGTATGTTTGCCTGAGCGGTCCATCGTGCCTGAGTGCGCAGTCGTAGATGGGATAACCGTCTCACTAGTTATTTATGATAATACTCACGCATCTCTTTTTCCCATGTGATGCAGGTAAAGGCAAAGTGTGATCGTGGAATCACAGCTACGAAGAGGGAGATGATCTAGGGTCTCGTGTTTGGTATTGTTTCAGTTATTGTTGTTAGAACTAGATAGGTTGTTTGTTAGTCCTGGAATGTTTGGATTTGTTGTTGAACTGGTTTGCTTGGTTTAATGAATCGGTTTTATTTGGTTTACTGTTACCCGCTGTATTATTGTCTGTGTGGTTTTGCTTGGTTGTTGAGGATATCATTTATGAGAATGCTAGTCCGAGACCAAGGTTTGTATGTTTTTTTTTTAAAACGGGTCGGGTCGTTTCAGTTTGGTATCAGAGCCCTTACGGTTTTAGGACAGGCTAAAACTGCTAGGATTGTCATTTGGTTAATTTGGCAATTATGTGGGTTTGGGGGTTCTAGATCATCTTCCTTCAAGCCTTCAAAGAGATTTCACGGTAAGTGTGTTTTTGTGTTTGTTTTGGTCTTTCTAGTGCTTAGTTGGGTACTTTGTTAAGTAGAGTGAGATGACTAGAGGTACTAGAGGGCGTGGGCGTGTAGGCCGAGGCAGAGGTCGTGGACCTGTGGATGGGCTAGTTGTGAGTGAGGCTCAGAGTTCCACGCATGAGCCTGTGTCAGTTTAGCAGACGTTGCATGATGGTCAGTGTGACGCCCGTGAACCATTTTTGAGAAAAATGGAGGGGCTGTCGATCGACACACGTGGTGGCTGTCGATCGACATGGCTTTTAAGGACTGTCGATCGACACACCTAGTGTCTGTCGATCGACATGTACTTAAATTGGTCGGTTTTCTGGTTCGATTTAAGTCGTTCAGTTGGACCGGGCCGGTTTGGGGAAACCCTAGGGCTTCGTATATAAGCTTTTTGGCCGCATTCTGAGCGAAACCAAGTCTCAAATCCGCAGAAAAAGAGTTGAGAGGAGTTCTCTTGCTTCTGTTAGGGTTTTTGAGTTAGGGTTTTCGTTCTTGATCGATTTGAAGTGAAATTTTGTGGTGGTTGTAGCTGAGTTCATTTCTAGCCTCAATATCCAGCGAATTCTATCAAAAATCTAAGGTGAGTGCGTGACCATGGCTTCTGGGCCGGTGGATTCGTTAGGGTTGAGTGGTGATAGGTTTGGAATCCTGTGATTTGATCTTGTGATGTTTTCTTGAGACTGTGAATTGTGTTTGTTGTGTTTGGATTGTGGTTTTCGTGCAGGTTTCGTGTTAATGCATAAGAGGAATCGATCCGAGAGGATAATGGTCGATTTCCAGAGATTCTGCGAAGGCCTGTCGATCGACAACCACTGGGTATGTCGATCGACAGACCAACACGGAGCTGTCGGTCGACACCTAGAGGTTGTGTCGATCGACAGGTATGTTGAGTTGCTGTCGATCGATACCTAGAGGATGTGTCGATCGACAGGGTGTTGAGGAGCTGTCGATTGACACCTAGAGGGTGTGTGGATCGACAGGCACATGCAGAAGGTGTCGATCGACACCTAGTGGTAGTGTCGATCGACAGCCTGTCTGGTTGGCTGTGGTTGAGCCTTTGTTGTGTGTTTGTGTGCTGATTGATGTATGTTTGTCTGAGCGGATCCATCACGTCTGAGTGCGCAGTCGTAGAAGGGATGACCGTCTCTCTGGGTATTTGTGATAATACTCACGCATCTCTTTTTCTATGTGATGCAGGTAATGGCAAATTGTGATCGTGGAATCATGGCAACGAAGAGGGAGATGATCTAGGGTCTCGAGTTTGGTGTTGTCTGTTGTTTCCATTTCTGTTTTAGAACCTTGTTAGGTTGCTGGAATCGATTGATTTGGTTTGTTGTTGGAATTGATTGGTTTAGATTTTTATTGGAATTTTTTATTTCTAGTTATCCGATGTTGTTTGATTGCCTGTGTTGCTTGGTTGTTGAGGATATCATTTATGGGAATGCTAGTCCGAGACCAAGGGTTTAATTGTTTTTTTAAAAAAACGGGTCGGATCATTTCAGTTTGGTATCAGAGCCCTTACGGTTTTAGGACGGGCTAGAACTGTTAGGATTGTAATTTGGTAAATTTGCAATTCTTTGGGTTTGGGGGTTCTAGATCATCTTCCTTCGAGCCTTCAAAGAGATTTCACGGTAAGTGTGTTTTGTGTTGTGTTTGGTTTGTTGTTCTTTAGTGCTTAGCTTGTGTACTGTAGTGGTGCATGGTGTTGGCTAGAGGCACGAGAGAATGTGGCCGTGGGGGCTGGGGTGACTGTGGAGGTCAGGATGGTGGTCGGGGACCAGTGAGTGAGTCGGCTGGGGATGCGGCTCAGGGTTCCACGTTTGAGACTGTGACAGATCCGTAGACGTATCAGGAGGGTCTGGGTATTAGTGCGAGTGCCAGTGGGAGTGCCTGTGTGAGAGCCGGTGTGAGGGCTGTGAGGCCAGGGCTGGTACTCGAGCTAGTGCTGGATTCGCTCGCTATTCGGGTGCGCCCGCAGAAGGAGTCCAAGGGATGAGATGATCGTTAGACAGATATGTTGCAATAGATATGGTAGCGATCACTAGTGAGTGAGTTTGCCGGGAGTGCGGCTCAGAATGTTTCGCATGTGGCTGAGAGTGATTCGTAGACGCTTCAAGACGGCTTGAGCGCCATTTAGACTGCCAGTGTGCAGCCAAATGTGAGCACCAGTGTGAGGGCTGGTGGGGATAGTGTGGTCCCAGGTTGGCTGCCGGGGGCCGGTGTGGGTCCTCGTGAGGTTGGTAGTGCGGGTGCGCCCGCGGGTGGGGCTCAGGGTCGAGATGATCGTCTGGCGGATTGGCTTCTGCAGTTTTGAGAGTGGTTACCGAGTGCGGTGCCAGTTAGGCTCCGGTGATGCCACGAGTGGCAGTTGTGCAGCTGAGGTCTGCGATTGTCGGTAGGGTTCCGTCTTATTTGCGGATAGGAGAACGAGTGCAGAGGATTGGTGTTGGATTCTTTGCGAATGGTGTGTGGTAGCCAGGAGGGTTCAGACAGAGTTGGCCTGGGTAGACTTTTGGGTAGAGTTTGATGCCAAGTTCTTTCCTCGAGAGGTTGCGGATCGTTTATGGACGATGTGTTTGTAACTGGATCTATGAGAGAGATCAGATCGTGGGTATGTTTTGGAGTTTAACCGACTCCTGGTTTATGTTGGCTCATGCCGGTAGGAGCATGGAGGGCGAGGAAGCCCAGGATGGGAGGTTCTTGAGAGGACTTCGATCAGATTGGGGACACGGTGCGGAGTGTCCATGTATGCTGCGAGAGCATAGTGGATTGAGACTGCTGGAGGCGTTGTCGAGACTCGAGGGAGCAGGTTGTGGTGGTTAGCCCAGCCGTTCTATCTATTAAGTCTCAGCAGGTGATACCTGGCATGACGGCAAGCCTATGCACGGACAGAAGAGGAAGTGGAGGATACTTCCGGATTGAGGTAGAGTGGCCGGGATGCTTCGGGTGTAGAAGCATGAGTTATAGTTGGCAAGTTTGTTAGGTTTCTTAGCACAAGGGAGTTGTGTGGAGACCTTTGTAGTGGGTAGTGGTGAGGTCCACGTGTTGTTCGATTCTGGAGCATGATTGCTTCATCACTCCGGAAGGTGCTAGGTAGAGTGGTATTCGGAATGGCGCTAGTGAGCGGACTGGACCGGTTATGGTCGCGAGAAGGAAGTTCCTAGTTACTCATGGTCGGGCGAGAGGCGTGAAGATTCTAGTGGCTGGTGAGTTGATGTCAGCGGACTTGGTGATCAGTCCAGTGGAACTGTATGATGGCATCCTGTGTATGGATTGGCTTGATCAGTACATAGTTCATCTGGATTGTCACCGGAGTCGTGTTGTGTTTGAGCATGGTAGGAGAAGGTTGGTTTGTCAGAGAGTGAGACCGACTTCTGAGAGTCTCATGATCTCTTGGGTGCAGACTGAAACTATGACTGGGAGGTTGCAAGGCTTACTTGGAAACTGTTTTGCTAGCGGAGTCTGTGGGTGAGGTTGCAGTGAGGGATATTAGGGTTGTCCAGGACTGTGAGGATGTCTTTCGGTCGTTGCAGGGATTGCCGTCATCGCGGTCGGATCCTTTCACGACTAAGTTAGAGCTTGGGACGCCGCCGTTATCTAAGGCACCTTACCGGATGGCTCCAGCAGAGTTGGCAGAGCTGATGAGGCAGCTAGAGGGTTTGTTGAGTTAAGGGTTTCTTTTGGTCGAGTACTTCAACCGTGGGGAGAACCGGTGTTGTTTGTGATGAGGAATTATGGTAGTTTTCGGTTGTGCTTCGATTATCGAGGGCTTAATCGAGTCACTGTGAAGAACAAGTATCCTCTTCCGAGAACTGATGAGTTGTTGGATCAGTTGAGAGGGGCTACTTGGTTCTTCAAGGTTGACATGGCATCCGGTTACCACGAGATTCCTATCGATGAGGCAGATGTCACGAAGACGGCTTCCAGGACTCGGTATAGGCATTTTGAGTTTGTGGTGATGCCTTTCGGGTTGACGAATGCACTAGCTGCATTTATGAGGTTCATGAGCGAAGCCTTTCAGGAGTATCTGGATGAGTTCGTGATTAATGTCATTGATGGCATATTGGTGTATTCAAAGAGTCTTGGGGACCATGAGCAAGGAGAGGGCATTTTTGGGGAAGTTGCAAGAGCAGAAGCGGTTTGATAGGATGAGCAGGTGCAGTTTCTGGCAAGGGAAATGGGTTTCTCAGGGTTCTACTGTTCAACAGATGGAGTTTCTGTGGATCCAGTTAAGATGTAATCTATCTGAGATTTGGCCTAGACCGAGGAATGCAACTAAGATTAGTAGTTTTCTCGGGTTGGCAGGTTCTTTTGTGTGGTCTTGCGATTTGAGGTGGAAGTGATGGGTGGAGTTGTAGCAGATTGAGGTCTATTATAGTTTACCATCGCGGTGAACTTAGCTAGAGGCGGATGCTCTTAGTCGGAGGCGGTATGCTTGGTTGAGGAGCAGGATTTGAAGTATGGTGAGTGAGATCTATACCTTGAGGTTGTGGGTTATCCCACAAGAGCCGTTGGGGCTGGAGGCCGTTAATCAGGCAAACCTTCTGAGCATGTTCGAGTAGCTCAGGAGAAGGATCAGGGTTGGTGGATTCTTCTAAGGTTGAAGGTTCCGGTTATTAGGTCTCGGCGTTTGAAACTATCTTAGGGCACGTGTGAGTCTGTGTGCCTAAGGTTGAGGTTTAAGGCAGGAGATTTCTGTGAGGGGCTAATGAGATCATGTTTCTTTATTCATCCGGAAGCGACAAAGAGGCATAGTGATCGGAAACGGTACTATCTCTGAGTCGGGATGAAGAAGGACGTGGCTAATTAGGTCGCGGTTGCGATAAGTTGCCAGTTGGTGGGGCTGTTTACCCATTCCAGAGTGAAGTGGGGCTTGTTTCCTGGGATGTTGCGGCAGGGTGGCCGGTTCCTTGAACCCATGTTGTTATTTGAGTGACTGCGGATCGTCTGTCTATGTTAGCACATTTTCTTACCATAAACCGAGGGAGCAGCGGTTCTGGTTATGAGAATTGTGAGTGGGTTGTTGAGGTTGCTTGAAGTGCCGGCGAGTTTGTGTCAGACAGAAGTGCACTTCTGAAATTGAGAAGGCTTTGAGTTCAGTAGTGGTATGGCTCCTTTCGAGGTGTTGGACGGGAGGCCATGTCGCACACCTTATGCTAGACCCAAGTGGGGGAGAGGAGCATATATCGTGCGGATTTTGTTCAGCAAAGCAAACGATGGAGAAGATCCATGTTGTGAACTGAACATGAAATACGCTCCTGGTCGGCCGGGGAGTGGTGCCGATGAGAGGAGAATGAGTTGGAGTTTATGGGGGAGTTAGAGCGTATCCCAGAGTGGAGATGTTGCAGGGTTCTGTCAGATCTATCGCAAAGGGTAAGCTTAGTCGGGGGTTTTCGATTCGTTCCGGGTGTTGGAGCGAGTGGGACCAATGCTTATCGTTTGGAACTACCTCAGATCATGCAGAACTTTAGTGAGTGTTCCATGTGTCGAAGCTCAAGAAGGGTCTACATGGGTCTTGAGAGGTAGTGGTAAGGATTCCTGCAGATCAGTTGTTGGCAGTTGAGTTGAGGTCGGTAAGGATCCTTGAGAGAAGTGTCAAGATCTTGCGCCGGGAAAGGTTCCGTTGTCGAGAGTCTTGTGGGACTGTGACGGTGTCCAGGAAGAGACTGGGAACCAGAGGTTAAAATGAGACTAGGTTCAATTGGGGTTTGTGAAGCAAGCCGGGAAGTGAACTTGGTCTCATAGGTTCGAATGTCTGGTTTGGTAGTGATCACCGGGTGTGGTGATGTGGTGGGAATTATGTATTTTCGTTGGAGTTGAAACGATTATGACATTCTTCCGGTTTCATAAGATGTGTAGTTCTTATGATGTGTTTCTGGTGGCTGTGATAGCCAGGAGTGTGGTTGTTATGGCTGTGTGGCCATGAGGTTTTGTGTTTTGGCTTTGGTAGCCTTGCGTAGGTAGTTAGAGGATCTCGAAATAGAAGTTTTATAGTGGTTAGAACTTGTCTATTTCGGAGAGACTCTAGCAGGGGCACCCTGTGGGATGAGTTGTCCAGATGACCTGGGTATTGGTCATGTGTTTGTGGTTAGGGAACCTCGAAATGGAAGTTTTATTGTGAATAGAACTTGCCAGTTTCGGAGGGGACTCTAGCGGTTTGTGTGTGTGTATGTATGAGAGAGTCTCGGAAAAGAAGTTTTACGGTGTTAGAACTGTCTAGTTCCGGAGAGACTCTGCAGGGACATCCGGGGTGAGGGATGGTCCGGGTGGTCTGTGATGATCACGATTGTGATGGTATTCCGGGTGGGGAATATCATGTGAGACCTTAGGAGGTGGTTCAGGTCAGAGGTGCATTATAGACGTTAGGAATTGATTGTATAGCTCAGCGATAGACATTGGTTCTTTCTTGGAGATGAGTCTCCGGCAGATCTTGAGAGATGCGTCTCTCCGGGGGACAGTGGGTTTCCTGCATACCGATCGTTCGTGACGACTGCGAGAACTGAGAGTGTGAGGGTATGGAGATAGTTTGGGGAGGTTTCCACCTCTGGCAGATCTTTGAGAGATGCGTCTCTCCAGGGATAGTGAGATCCTTGCATACCGAGAGCTTGATAGACTGTGTGTCTTGATGGGTTAAGGTGTGGAGATAGTTGAGTATCAAACACCGTCAGGACTGCGCGGACTGAGGTGGGTTGGTACTAGACACCGAGAGCTGAGGGGTGACGATCCCGAGAGCTAGATGGTGGTTATGAGTTATGAGCTATGTGCAATCAATGTCTGAGACGGGTCTATATGCATAGGACAGATGTGAGCCTCGAGAGGGTCTGGGAGATGTAGTCTCCGGTGTTACTGGCGGGTTGGCCAGGGGTTAGCTTGGTGGGTTATGCTTGAGGATTCGAGGACGAATCCAGTTTTAGTGGGGGAGAATTGTGAGGCCCGTGAACCATTTTTGAGAAAAATAGAGGGGCTGTCGATCGACACACGTGGTGTCTGTCGATCGACAGGGCTCTTAAGGCCTGTCGATCGATACACGTAGTGTCTGTTGATCGACAGGTACTTAAATTGGTCGGTTTTCTGGTTCGATTTAAGTCGTTCAGTTGGACCGGGCCGGTTTGGGGAAACTCTAGGGCTTCATATATAAGCTTTTTGGCCGCATTCTAAGCGAAACCAAGTCTTAAATCTGTAGAAAAAGAGTTGAGAGGAGTTCTCTTGTTTCTGTTAGGGTTTTGGAGTTAGGGTTTTCGTTCTTGATCGATTTGAAGTGGAATTTCGTGGTGGTTGTAGCTGAGTTCGTTTCTAGCCTCAATATCCAGCGAATTCTATCAAAAATCTAAGGTGAGTGCGTGACCATGGCTTCTGGGCCGGTGGATTCGTTAGGGTTGAGTGGTGATAGGTTTGGAATCCTGTGATTTGATCTTGTGATGTTTACTTGAGACTGTGAATTGTGTTTGTTGTGTTTGGATTGTGGTTTTCGTGTAGGTTTCGTGTTAACGCAGATGAGGAATCGATCTGAGAGGATAATGGTCGATTTCCAGGGATTCTGCGAAGGCCTGTCGATCGACAACCACTGGGTATGTCGATTGACAGACCAACACGGAGCTGTCGATCGACACCTAGAGGTTGTGTCGATCGACATGTATGTTGAGTTCCTGTCGATCGACACCTAGAGGATGTGTCGATCGACAGGGTGTTGAGGTGCTGTCGATCGACACCCAGAGGGTGTGTCGATCGACAGGCACATGCAGAAGGTGTCGATCGAGACCTAGTGGTAGTGTCGATCGACAGCCTGTCTGGTTGACTGTGGTTGAGCCTTTATTGTGTGTTTGTGTGCTGATTGATGTATGTTTGCCTGAGCGGATCCATCGCGTCTGAGTGCGCAGTCGTAGATGGGATGACCGTCTCTCTGGGTATTTGTGATAATACTCACGCATCTCTTTTTTCCATGGGATGCAGGTAAAGGCAAATTGTGATCATGGAATCATGGCAACAAAGAGGGAGATGATCTAGGGTCTCGAGTTTGGTGTTGTCTGTTGTTTCCATTTCTGTTTTAGAACCATGTTAGGTTGCTGGAATCGATTGATTTGGTTTGTTGTCGAAATTGATTGGTTTAGATTTTTATTGGAATTTTTTATTTCTAGTTATCCGATGTTGTTTGATTGCATGTGTTGCTTGGTTGTTGAGGATATCATTTATGGGAATGCTAGTCCGAGACCAAGGGTTTAATTGTTTTAAAAAAAAAATGGGTTGGGTCGTTTCAGTCAGACCGCCCGTGTGACTGCCAGTGTGGGGGCCGGTTTGGGTCCTGTTGGGGCTGGTTTGGGTCCCGTCGAGGCTGGTGGTGTTGGCATAGCTTGGGGTGCGGTCGCGGCCGCAGGTGTAGCCTTGGCTAGAGATGATCGTCTGGTTGATCTGTTGCAGCTGTTGTTGGAGCGGTTACCGGGTGCGGTGCCAGTGCAGGCTCCAGTGTTGTCACGGGTGGCAGAGGTGCAGCCGAGGGCTGCGGTTGTTGAGGAGGCTCCGTCGTTTATTCGGATGATGGAGCCGATGCAGATGATCGGTACGGGTTCTTTTGCAGATGGTGCTAAGCTTGAGGAGGCTGATGAGTGGAGGATGAGCTTGGAGCGTAATTTTGGCTCGATCAGGTGTCCAGAGGGATACATGGTTGATTTGGCAGTCCATTATTTGGACGGTGATGCACATCTCTGGTGGAGGGGTGTTGCAGCAAAACGTGCTCGGACAGTGATATCGTGGGCAGACTTTGTGACAGAGTTTAATGCCAAGTTCTTTCCTTAGGAGGCATTGGATAAGCTCGAGGCGAGGTTCCTGGAGTTGACTCAGGGCGCGATGTCGGTTCGAGAGTATGACGTGGAGTTTGACCGACTCCTGGTTATGCTGGTAGGATTCTGAAGGATGAGCAGGATCAGATTAGGAGGTTCTTGAGGGGACTTCGACCAGACTTGAGGACTCGGTGCAGAGGCATCAGGTTTGGGTATTGAGCGGAGTTGGTGGAGATGGTTGCACAGATTGAGGAGGACCTGAGGGAGTAGGCTGCAGTAGTTATCCCAGTTGTTCAACCTAGGAGGCCTCTGCAGCAGGTGCAGCAGGTGGGTCCTAGCAAAGGCGGCAAGCCTGCGCAGGGACAGAAGAAGTGGGAGGACACTTCGAGATCGGGTCAGAGTGGCCGAGGGTGCTATGGTTGTGGGAGTTTGGACCACAAGAGGGCGAGTTGCCCTAAGCAGAGTGAGACTCAAGCGGCTCGGACTTGTTATCAGTGTGGAGAGCAGGGGCACTTCAGGTTGAACTGTCCTCAGTTGCAGCAGATGGCAGTGGCAGTTATACAGCCAGTGACTCAGTATGGGGCAATGCAGCCTGTGGACCAGATTGCGGCGATGCAGAGTCCGCCGGCTATTACTGCACCTGGCGAGCCGAGCTCGAGGCCGATCACATGTAAACTCTCTAATTCAGACTTTGTAAATTCGGTAGTGTTGAATTTTTGTGTTTGTTTTGGATTGTTTACTTTGTGGTGGAAAAGTTAGGTTTCTTAGCACATGGGATTTGTGTAGGGACCTTGTTTGTGGGCGGGTGTGAGTCCTACGTGTTGTTTGATTCTGGAGCATCGAATTGCTTCATTACTCCGGATCATGCAGAGAGGAGTGGTATCTGGAGTGACGCTGGTGAGCGGACTGGATCGGTTATGGTTGCTGGAGGAGAGTTTCTAGCTACTCATGGACGGGCGAGAGATGTGGATATTCTGGTGGCTGGCGAGTTGATGTCAGCGGACTTAGTGATCAGCCCAGTGGAAATGTATGATGTTATCCTGGGTATGGATTGGTTGTATCGGTACACAGTTTATCTGGATTATCACCGGGGTCGAGTGGTGTTCGAGCGTGATGGTGGTAGCTTGGTTTATCAGGGAGTGAGACCGACTTCAGGTAGTCTCGTGATCTCACTTGTCCAGGCTGAGGTGATGATTGAGAGGGGTTGCGAGGCTTACTTAGCCACAATTGTGATGTCGGAGGCTGTTGATGGGGTTGCTGTGATAGATATTCGGGTTGTTCGGGATTTCGAGGATGTTTTTCAGTCGTTGCAAGGATTACCGCCGTCTTGCTCTGATCCTTTCACGATTGAGTTAGAGCCTGGAACAACGTTGTTGTCTAAGGCACCTTATCGAATGGCTCCAGCTGAGTTAGCGGAACTGGGAAACTGGCGGAACTTAGAAGTCATATACTAACATTTATTTGATAAAAGTCAAATGGGAAAAAATAAAAGAAAGTTCAAAAAAAATTTAAAAATGAATAATTTGATAAAAATCATACATTTACATTTGTTTTCACGAAACCTAATGACAGTTTAAAATGAACCGAATAATACATATTACACTAACTTAATATTTTAATTACATCTTCAAAAATTATATGTCAAAACTGGCAAATTTATGTTCTATGAGTTATGAACCGAAATTTAGCTAAACCAAACCAAAAAGAAATAACTTTAGTATGTAAAATTACAATAATACTAAAATTGACCTAACTAAATTAGCAAACAAAACATTCGATGAAAAATTGAAGTAACTTAATATTTTAATCACATCTTCAAAAATTATATGTCAAAACTAGCAAATTTATGTTCTATGAGTTACGAACCGAAATTTAGCTAAACCAAACCAAAAAGAAATAACTTTCAGTAAGTAAAATTACAATAATACTAAAATCGACCTAACTAAATTAGCAAACAAAACATTCGATGTAAATATTTTTGAGATAAATTTGAAAACAAAACCGGCGCGTAGCACTGGTATTTACCTAGTTGAAATATAAAATTGGCTTAAAAACGTAATTCTATTGGTCCATATTAGTATTTAAAATTATGTTAGTTTCTTTATTTATTAATAGGAATTTTTCCATTTCCATAAAGTTTATTTCTTATTTTTAATTTTAATAATTTTTCCAATTTCTTTAAAAAATATGCATTTTGAATATGTAAAGTTAAATTAATATTGTAGTAATTTAATTGTACTTCATCCGTCTTTTCAAAAAAGATGTTTTAGGTTTTATTTTTGTTTCTAAAGGATTGATGTTTTGCCTTCTAATTAATGCCTTTTTCGTTACAAGATAAATAATAAATTTAGTTGGTACAAATATAATTTAATTGTCTTCGAAAGTGACAATTTGTGTTAAAAGTTGTTCGATTTACTTTTTCATAATATATGTACAAAATCCAAAAAATATACATATATGAAACAAGCAAGTATATACAAATCTAATAACACACATATTTCTTTCCAAATGCTTTCTTCTGTTAAATTTTTTATAAATGTTTTGTCGGATCATTGAAGCGATGGTGATAATAAGATAAAGTGTAGATCAAGAAAGTGTGTTTGATGATAATGAGCAAATACAAAGTGTAGGAGTTGAAGTTTCAGAAAACTTAGGCTAACTATAAGTGACATTTTCAAGTGATAACCCATAGGCTTCTATGAAGAAGAGTAAAATAGAGAAAATAATTGTGAAGAACACAAGAAAGATATTGTAAGAATCTGAAACTCGATATGTTGAACGAGTTATATAACAAAGTATATTAAAATGTGGGAGAGTGTGCTAATACTTTCGGTTATACCTTCTCATTCTCTCCTATAGAATGGAAAAATATGCTGATTTTATAGTATAATAATCAGTTCTAACATGAAAAAAACTCAAAATGTTCTCTATAATATGAGGGGTAAAAATCAGTTATTACATGTAATGTTGTGTTCATAAATTTTATATTCTCAGTGATTTGACCAAACGCTAATTAATGTTTCCACATTAGCACGCCTAGAGTTCAAGAAATTAATGTTTCTATGTAGATTTATTGAGGTAAGTTTACGAGTAAACTCTATTGTGGTGCAAGTAGATCCATTCACCGTGATTTCACGCATTAAATGTAGAAAATGTCCATCATGAACATGGAATATGGCGTGCCATTTATCGTGGATCCTATAGCTGAATTGAATTTTATGTGGTATAATCGCCTTTATAGCCATTTCAATAACTTATAATAAATACTAAATCTAAAATTAAAATAATATTATTGATTATTGTTTATAGTGTTATGAGACAAATATTTAAGAAACTAATAAGAAAAATAAATTTGCAAGTTATATAGTATATATGATTATATCTGCTATCTAAAGACAAAACAATACATATTTAACGTTAAATAATAGACCATATGACATACAAAAAAAACCGCACGTATACACAAGTTTTTTACTCACTTTTTTGAAAACGATATTTAACATGTATTTATAATGAGATCAAACAATGATATAAGTTAAAAAAAAGTGGAAACACTGGAATTTAACTATTCAATTACCATTATATTCTTTGACAACTATGTTCTTTTTCTGTCTGGACATCAAAACATAACATATAAAGCTACAAATGATCTCAATTGAGTTTTTTTCTATGAAAGATAATGAGAGGCGAATGTTATAGCCTCTACACTTTGAATGAAAAAAGGTAGTGCAACAACATGAACGCTTAAAAGATATGCCACAACCATATTTAAACATGAACACGCACGTAAAAAAATATCGATACCATACATATTGGTATTTATGGTAAATAATATATTTAATTCTCTACGATTGCTTCACTTTCGTACCATTACACATTTGCATTCATATATGTCAATGTCTATCTAATTTAAAATTAGCAAGTCAAAATATATATTAAACTCATCAATAAAACAAACCCACGTGTAGCGTGGGTATACAATCTAGTTACAATAATAATTCATACCATTATCACATATACTAGACCAAGGCATAACAAAAAAACATACAACCTAACGTCGTGCCTAAACACAATCAACATAACTTTTGTAGTTCGATCATCTTATATCAACCTTACCTTCACGATCTCAATCAACTCATCATCACATCTTTCACATCATTACAATCATGCACACAAAACCGTGTAGCCTGTTACCATACTGACCAGACTGTTACTCTGGTTCATCAGTTTTAGATCACAAGAAAAAGCCTCCTCGACATCAATGATAAGTCTACATTAATCCAAATAAAGATAGTTCTGGAAAAGAATAGTTTTGGATCACCCGATTTGTAATTTCGGTCCTAGACAAGTCTAAGCCATTCGAGGTCGATTCTTTGTTCAACGCGTGTCCTTGATAGATCAAAAATATGGACCAAGTTGAGCATGAGCTTAACTCATGATGGTTATGCCAAAACCCTTCAAGAAAGGCTAATATGTCCTTATCCAGCCATAAGGATTGGCTCCAGGCTTGTATGGGTTCATCTTCTTTGAGTTTTCATTCGTATGGGCCTTTAGAGACATGCCAAGATGTCTTAGGGCATGGCTGGTTCATCTTAAACTCGTGAACTTCAACTTTCGGACCACACTTACAGTCAAGTGAATATGAGGGGTTGTCCTTAATTTCTTTGAATTCCTTTTAAATGATTTTGGATTTGATGTCATCACCAAGGACTAAAAATCTCCAAAACATCGACAATACATAAAAAAAAAATTGTTCATCGGATTCTAAACAATGCATCCACACATCAAGGATTTGATCGCATGTGTAATTCTCGTATCTATGATTTTTTTTTGAGATAATTACTCAAACAACTTTTTTAGATATCCTCTTTACTCAAACAACCTTAATTTTTTGAACTCAAAAATTTGAGCTAAAAAAGGTTACAAAAACATTAAAAATACCCCAAAATCGTTTATTAACGAAAATGCCATTATCCTTAAGTCAAAAAAAAATATATATATATAAAAGACAAAACCTAATTTTTTTGTACACACAAAACAAAAACACCTCTCTCTTCATCTTCTCCGTTTCGTCTCCGGCGACTTTAGAAGCGACTCCGATGAGTTTTGTTGCATTACACGGTAAGATTTCAAATATTTCATGAGTTTTCTTTCTTTGTAACCATCAGGAGTGTTTTGGGTTCGGATTTATCAAGTTAAATTAGTTCTTCGTTCATAGGTTTCAAAATTTCCGGCGAAGAAAAATTCCGGCGAGTCTTGCGGTTTCGTTTTCGTGCGTTGTAAAGAGGTAATCTCTTGATTCTAACCGGTTTCGTTTTCGTGCGTTCGACTTATTTCGATGAGATGCAGACGTTGTGGTAGACTTATTTCTATGAGATGCAGACGTTGTGGTAGACTTTTTGCAAAGAGATACAAACATTATGGTAGACTTTTTGCAAAGAGATACAATCATATGGTAGACTTTTCGACTCTGGAGCTACTAATGAATGAAATATTTTTTGGCTAGTTAGGATTGTGTTTCAGTCTAAGATGTTCTAATTTCCATGAATTTCTTTACAGGTATTCTTTGTACATGCAATGCGTAACCGCATGAAGATTGTAAAGAACATCCCAAAGATCATGAAGATGGTCTATACACCATTGTTTCTTGTTATATTTAGGTAGTATTTGATTGATCTTTGTATTGTTTAACATGCTTATTCTCCTATACGGCCTTATGGTTATGTAGCACCAAGTCCTCAACCTCACCCGTATATATGGCATGTAAGTCCTTAGTGGTAGATTTATTTTTGTGTAATTGTAGATTTATTCTATTCAATGGTAGATTTTTGACTCTGAAACTGCTAATGAATGAGATTTTTTTGGCATAGTATGAAAGACTTTTGTGATTCCAATATGCATGTTATTCGCCTCAAACGTGCAGCTAATATCATGGATGAGTTACCACGTGATGACATTGTTCAGTTATCAGAGTCAAACCCTCGTGATGGATCCAGTGATTGTTCAGTTATCCCTCGTGATTCGGTTGAGATGTATTTTCGTTTGATGGTAGATTTATTTTTATGAGACACAGACGTTCTGATTTGTAATATACGTTATGGTAGATTTATTTCTATAAGATACAATTGTTATGGTAGACTTTTTGCAAAGAGATTCAAACATTATGGTAGACTTCTATGAACATTCTTTTGTAGTGTAATGAATGAATTGACAACATTTATGTATGGTTAAAACATGGCTTCTGAAATGTCTCTGTAACCATTACAATATCCTTAAAACACGAATACGAGTTCATAAGAAAAGATAGAAAATATATGAAAAGATATGAAAATATATAGTACATATGGAATGATAGAGTATACCCATACATTTAAGCTTTGCAAATAGTAGGATTATGACCGTGTTGAAAATATTTTAAACACTTGTGTTCTTTCTTAGGTCGCTTCTGCTCCATGGTAATTTCCATAGCATTTTTTTATCCGTGAGAGACTTGGCATAACAATTTTTGAGTAACCACTATACATGTAGTGATGATGACCCGCATGTTAGTTGTATTTGTTGGTCATTTATCTCTTGTGTAGTCAATAGCTTAGCATTCTCAATCATGTCTTGTTTTTAAAAAGTCGCGACACGTGAGAAGCATTAGTCCACAAGTTAAAAATCTACCAACAGTAATTACTAAATCTACCAACAGTAATTACTAAATATACCATCACTTGTATATAAATCTACCATCACTTGCATGATCTGCCCCTAGAACTGTATCACCTTTTGAATTGTCAACCAAGAACACCCATCGATTCTTCTCAAAACTCTAACTACCACAAACAAGAATGATTTGTTCTATTCTCAATTAACCTCCTTTTGTTCAAAAATCACTAGAGAATACAAAGAAAGATCAATCACAGAACTGAGTTATGCGGGGGTAAACCTTAGTTCTTCACCATTGTTGCAGGTTTTGTCGTGCAAATTAATGTCTCTTTTAAGGGTAAACCCGACATTTCGCGTTGACTGCAAATAACTCTACCACCTACCAAATAAGTCTACCACAACTATAGTTTCCAAAACATGAGATAAGTCTACCACCAATCACTACAAGTCTACCGCTATCACAATAAGCCTACCAAATATCTAATGTGAAAAAGTCTACCACCTAACATAATAAATTTACCGTAACTAGGTTGGATAACAAGTCTACCATCAGTCGACTTAGGCAAAAAAAATCTACCACTGCAATCGCTACCAACGAATAAGTCTACCACTGTTGGTCATAAAAAAATAAGTCTACCAGTCGAAGGTTGGTTTGGTAGACCGAAAATACTGAATAAGTCTACCGCTCATTATAACTCTACCACTACTACAATAAGTCTACCACAAGTATACACCATATAAATCTACCACTGCCATAAATAAGTCTACTGCTAACTATAACTCTACCACTACTAAAATAAGTCTACCGTCAGTATCCACAATTATAAATCTATCGCTGCTATGACTAAAAATCTACCAACGAAAAAGACAAATCTACCAGTCAAAATAAAATCTACCATCGAAGAAAAATAAATTTACCGTTCAAAATAAATCTACGGAGATAAATCTATCATTCGACTAATAAGTCTACCGCTCAAAAAAGTCTACCATTGGATGAATTTAAGTCTACCATTCAAAAAATAAGTCTACCACTCAAAAAATAAGTCTACCGTTCGGAAACAAATCTACCACCGAAAGTGACACAATAAGTATACCGTTCAAATATAAATCTACCGCTCATCAAATAAGTCTGGGAACTCAAAAATAAGTCTACCAGATCGATTATAAATCTACCATTGCTGAGCGGCAGACTTTTTATTTTTAGGCGGGAATTTTTCCCGCCTACGTGTCCCGTTTCATTAATGGCATTTTCGTAAATACGTTTTTTGTTATCAAAGATAAAAGGGTAAAACGGACTAAAAAATAGCCTTAATAATTAAAATCTAAAAAAGTTGTTTGAGTCAACCCAAAATCTAAAAATGTTGTTTTAGTAAGTCTCACATTTTTTTAATTAGACGTCTTTCTTTTTAAGTAAAATGTAAGTGTTCATAGAAATGTAAAAATGGATATTCCAACTCAATCTAATCCAACCCGTAAGGTTATGGGTTGAGTATTCATGGTTAATTAATCAACTCATTAACCCATCAAATTTGAATGAGTTGAAAATTTAGTTTGATAAATATGATTAATAAATTGTTAAAATCACATTTTGACAAAAAAAAGTTACAACAAATTTAAATGAGTTGGATTAACTTTGACGTAATACATTTAGTTTGATAAATAAAATGATTATAAAAATCTACTTATAAATAAATTGTAAAAATCGTGTTCTGACCCCCAAAAAAATTACAAATCATATTTTTGATATGTAGAGAATTAGAAAAACATGAGTTGATGAAAAAAGTACAAAATTTTAATATCACGTTTTTATAAAAAAAAATAAACGTTATTTGTATAAATAAAATGTTGGGTTGGTATTTCCCCTTTATAAGTGATGGGGTGTAAGTTTTACCCAATTTAACAACTGCTAGTTAATCAGAAGAGCAATCAGCATTGAGAACAAGTAAAGATGAAGAACTTATAGATTTTTCCTAATTCATTCGATAGAAACTAACAACTCATGAACTCTTTGACTTCCTATAACCTAACAAGCAGATCTACTAAGAGATCATCATGAAAATTAAGTAAAGTGATGATTGAGTAGACGAAATCATAGAAGTAAAAATAGAAGAAGGAAGGGTTAAGAATTCTTCTCGATATCGAAGATACAAAGGATGCATGCTTCTTCCTTGAATCCAAAAACTCTATGAATTGATCTTAGAAAAACGTGGCTGCTGCAAAACAATAGTATTTTGTGGTATCTTTGTGATGGCTTACCACTTACAAAGGCTCAAAGCAAGTTTATATTGGTCTAGGGTCTTCTAGGGTTTAGTTCTATGGACAAAAATGTCAAAACACTCAAAATTGCTCCATATTGGGCCGCGGTGACAATCGTGGTCATGGGTATGGGGGAACAAGTTGGCCACGCCCCAGAGTATCCTGATGGTCCCAATACCGATCGTATAACCGGGTCGGTATGGGGGACCGGTATCGGGGACCGGTATCGGGCAACTTTATCTCCTCGGCAGTTTGACATGTCTTCAGTTTTCTGGGTATAACTCTCTCTACACAATTCCAAATGATGCGATTCCAACTCCATTGGAAAGCTGACTCAATGGTCTAATTCCGAATCAATTTGATCCTCCGTTTATTGCTAAACCTCTGGCGTATGCAATCTGTCCAACTTGGTAGAATGTCTAAACTTGGAAATTCCTTGGCTCCAAGGTTTTTTTGGCTCGCGTGAGTTGTTGTAGTTTGGGTTATACTTCATTATGCTTCTTTTGATCCTTTTTGATTGATTTCCCTGTAAAAGACTCGGAAACTATAAATACGAGAAAACTACCTTTATAGGTGTAAACCCTTATTAAAATGCTTAGAAAGCATATGAAAATAGATATTAAAATAGGTAAAATATAGGGTACATCAATAAGTGTCAGTCAAACGATTTTTCCCCAGATTTTTTATCTCTTTGTTTTCTTACACAAACTTTGTAAAGCGATAAAAAAACTGCACGAACTAATATTCTATTTCAAATTAACCAAATGAAATTGGTTAAGCTAAACACGTTGATTAAATCGTAAGCAAGTTAATGGCTAGTTTGCATCTCTAGTAATAATCGAGGTCGAAAGATGATTGATGAACATCGGGAAGAAGCTCGCCTTCGAATTCGACGAATTCACGGCCAGTTCCTTTTTATATATATACATATATTTTTTTTTTGCAATTTATTAATTATAATATATATAATAATATCAAAATTCTATTTTTATTAATAAATTAAATTCCCAAAATGTAATTATGGTTTAACTAATTGTGGTTACAGTTTAATCAACAGGCTTAGCTTAACCAACTTTATTTTGTTAATTTCGAGAGAAAAAAATTAATTCGTATAATTTTTTGATCGGTTTATAAAGTTTATGTAGAAAAAAAAAAATTCTTTTTGGAGGAAGTCGTTTTGATGGAACTTCAGGGGGGGTACACCACCAACCCTAAAATGTTTTTATTGGTTTGTTCAAGCTTGACTCGATAACATGTAGCATTAACCGCACTTAACCATTGATCGTATAAACTAAGGCAGTGATTGGGGCACTAGAGTGCAGTGCGGTTTTGATCAATTTCTAAAAACCGCATATTGTGCTTCCAATCAACAAAAAATGAAAATACTGTCAAATCAAGAATTAAAAAACAAATAATTACTATGTAGCTAAGTGCGGTTCAAAAACATGAACAAAATAATGGAACCGCACTATACAAGTATACCGCACCAAAATAGGTGTGTTTATATGAGGTATTTTTCGTTTTTATTTTTATAAATTGTATAGTGCAGGTAAAAAGTCTAAAAAATCATGTATATCTTTAAATTTCATTAGCTATTACAATTAAAATTTAAAAAAAAAAACCATGTTCATCAAAAATGTTAAAATAAAAAATATATCATATTAATAATTATTATACCCGCACCGCACTGATTATATTCACCAATCATATATTGTTTCGTCTCGTGTTTCTTACATAAACCGCATTAATTCCACATAGCCCATGATCCGCACCGCACAATTTTCTTATCCGCACCGCTAAATTTGATGTCACCATTCGGACCCTAAGTTACAATTTTGTCCGATTACACGTGTCAACTTTGGACATAGATACTTTTTGTTTTAACAACTTTTCCCTAAGAATCTAAATTCGTTACATGGTACATGGTGTGATCGACTGATCGTGAGTTACCGAACACATTTTGATCCAACATAATTGCTAAATAGATTGGGTTGATCTATGATAAATTTATTAACATTCTACCCATTAGAATTGTATATAAGTTAGATTGGTATATCCATTTTGACATCCCCAATTCCCAAGTATTCTTGTTTTTCTTTCCTTTTCTTCTTAATTGCTATTATCCTTACAAGGTTACTTTGTATTTAAAAGATTTTGTTAGGGTTACTTACGTCTTTAATTAGCTTAATTTAGAAAAAATTTAGATTGACAAATATATCTTCCTTAATTTCTCAAAGTAAATTAGCATTCAAAAAGCAGTTTACATAAAGTGCATGATGGACTTCTTCGACTACTAATTAAAGTTTACATGGTAGACTTCGCTATTACGTTAAACTTCGCTATTACAAGCAGTTATTTTGTAATCCTTTTTTTTCGTTTGGTCATTTATAATTTCACTAATATTTTGGGTTACGTTTGCCAAATAAAAAATAAGGGGTGTTCATTTATATGTAAAATAAAAATTTGAGTCATTTTTAGTAACTTCTCCAAATAATAATATATTATTTATCAATTTTGTAGAAGATTTTTGAGTCAATTTTAGCAACTTATCCAAATAATAATTGAGTATCTTTATAATAGTTTCCAATTTTGTAAAAGATTGACTTATCATTTATAATATTTGAGTCATTTTTATTTATAATATTTTAATATTTTCCGAATAGAAAATAAGGTGTGTTCATTTACATTTAAAATAAAGTTGAGTCGTTTTTAGCTACTTCTCCAAATAGTAATATATAATTTACCAATTTTGTAAAAGATTTTCGAGTCATTTTTAGCAACTTATCCAAATAATAATGTATCTTTATAATATTTTCCAATTTTATAAAAGATTGACTTATCAATTTTTAGGTCAGGTTAGGGGAGGGGTGTCTAAAGACGCCCGCGTATATATATATATATATATAACCAATGTTAACCACGATTCAGTAGAAAGATAACAAAAATCTAAATACAAACGAGAGAGGATGGCTTCTTCCTCACATTCTTTTGCCGTTATTTATGTGGCAGTTCTGCTACAACTCCTCTTAGTCTCTGCTTCGTCTTTGACCTCCACAAAATACATCAACGCAGTATGCGAACATGTCAGCGACAAAACATTCTGCGTCCAAACTTTGAACGCCTATCCACCGGCGGCTTCTGCCTCTGGCAAGGTACAAATTTATTTCTCAAAACTATTAGTATAGAATCATATCAATGATTGATATCAATGATTTCTCAATGATTGATATGGCAATCATCTATTTATGTAAATCATATATTCTCATTAACTATGTACGTATACCTTACCTCCTCTCTTGTTGTATATATTGACATCCTTTGTGAATCAATAAGATCATCGCTTCTCTCATTCTCTATATGGTATTGACCCACATCGATCTATAAGATCTCAAAAGCCTCTGTTTTTTTTTTATATTAGCAATCTTGTTTGTTTTCTCTGTTTTTCTTTCACACAACCATGTCGACAACTTCAAATACCTCAACACCAAACAACACTGAAACCATCCCTATCAATTCATCTTCCTTGTTCACAATCAACATGTCACATGTCACTAAGCTTACCGCTACGAATTACCTCATGTGGAAGCTTCAAGTTCACTCATTCCTTGATGGCTATGACCTTGCGGGTCATCTCGACGGATCCACTGTTGTTCCGGCTGCAACGCTAACCACCAATGATGTCGTCTCTCCAAATCAAGCATACACTCTCTGGAAACGACAAGACCGACTAATTTTTAGTTCTCTCATTGGTGCAATTACCCCATCACTCCAACCAATTGTGTCTCGTGCGACAACATCAGCTGACGTGTGGGAGACGTTAGCTCTCACCTACGCTAAGCCAAGCCGAGGCCATATACGACAATTGAAGAATCAACTTAAACAATGGAAAAAGGAAACAAAGACCATTGATGTATATTTTCAAGGGGTTACTACACGTCTTGATCAACTTGCCGCACTCGGGTCACCTGTGTCACATGAAGAACAAATCGATCAGATTCTGGAAGGACTTTCCGAAGATTACAAAACAGTCGTCGATCAAGTCGAAGGTCGCGATACTCCACCAACAATTGCAGACCTACACGAAAGGCTTCTAAATCATGAAGCCAAGCTCTGATCCACCATGGATTCTCTGGTTCCTCACACCCCCATCACTGCCAATGTTGTTCAACAAAGACCCTCCAACAACTACAAGTCACAACATCGTAATAGGAACAACAACAATCACGTGCAACAATCATCACCAATGACTTGGCAGCAAACACAATACCAAACCAGATCAAACTCATATACTCCACGACCCTATCTTGGTCGTTGTCAAATTTGTGGAGTTCAAGGGCATAGTGCTAAGAGGTGTTCTCGTCTTCAGAGTTACCAATCCTCTATTCCTCAACAACAAACTTATTTTACACCGTGGCAACCACGAGCTAATCTCGCTGCCAATTCCTCGTACTCCACCAACAATTGGCTCCTCGACAGTGGTGCTACGCATCACATGACTTCCAACCTCAACAACCTCTCCTTGCATCAGCCGTACCATGGTCAAGATGATGTGACGATTGCAGATGGATCCACGATCCCGATACACCAAACTGGTTCCACTTTCTTTCCCGCAAACTCTCGTGATTTACAATTGCAAAAAGTTCTATATGTCCCAGATATTCACAAAAATCTTATCTCGGTCTATAAACTTTGCAATACTAATCGTGTTTCGGTGGAATTCTTTCCTGCGTCGTTTTAGGTGAAGGATCTCAGCACGGGAACCCCATTACTCCAAGGCAAAACTATCAATGAGTTGTATGAATGGCCGATTTCTTCGTCTTCCGCCACGGCACTCTTTGCTTCACCAAATTCAGCAGCTACGTTATCATCTTGGCACTCTCGTTTAGGCCATCCGTCTTCTTTGATTTTAAACACCATCATTTCTCAATTTTCTATTCCTGTTTCAAAACAATCATCACCAATAATGTCTTGCTCAGATTGTTGCATCAATAAAAGTCACAAACTTTCATTTTCCCAATCCACTATTACTTCCTCAAAACCACTTGAATACATCTATTCTGATGTTTGGAGTTCTCCAATTCTTTCTCTGGATAATTTCAAATATTATGTTATCTTTGTGGACCACTACACCAGTTATACATGGCTATATCCTCTCAAAAAGAAATCTGATGTCAAAGATACATTCATTGCTTTCAAAAGTTTAGTGGAGAATAAATTCCAGACTCGGATTGGGACATTATATTCAGATAATGGAGGAGAGTATGTTGCGTTACGAGGCTACCTTGCTACACATGGAATCTCTCATCTAACGTCACCACCACATACTCCAGAGCACAACGGTCTTTCTGAAAGAAAACATCGTCATATTGTAGAGATGGGAATGGCATTAATGTCGACGGCCTCAATGCCGAAGCAGTATTGGCCATATGCGTTTGCGGTGGCGGTTTACCTTATCAATCGTCTACCCACGCCACTACTTCATATGCAGTCACCCTTCCAGAAACTGTTTCAACAAAATCCTAATTATGATAAGCTTCAGGTCTTTGGCTCGTCTTGCTATCCATGGTTGAAGCCTTATAATCGCCATAAGCTCGAAGACAAGTCTCTTCAGTGTGTGTTCATGGGTTATTCACCCACACAGAGTGCATACTTCTGTTTACACATTCCGACAGGTCGAATGTATACCTCCAGGCATGTTCAATTTGAGGAGCGAATTTTCTCTTTTGCATTGATGAAACTGACGACCCACGGGAAATCAATACCCACATCCGTTGATGTTACTACTCAACCTCTTCATACAATGATTCCTCTCTCCTCGATAGTTTTGCCAGTGAGTCTCCCGTGTTCTGACCTTCACCATACCACACCATCGTCGCCATCATCATCAAATGCTCATCCTCAGGTATCGAATCTAAACTTTGCAACTACTTCTCTCTCTCTACAGTCTGAGCCCACTGCTCCAAAAAAAAATGGGTCGCAACCCACGGCCCAGCAATCTCCATTTAAATCAACTTCTCCTTCATCGTTAAACCACTCAACAAACACATCAACTATTCCATCAAGCCCATTAACCTTACAAAGCCCAACAACCACTCCATCGTCTTCTAAAACAAATTCCCAATCTAATAATTCTAGCCGCACTAAATCCCTCGATAGTTCCTCTTCTCCGTCATCTCTACCACCACCACCACCACCCTTAAATCCAAACAATCGACACACTATGGCTACCAGGGCTAAGCAAGGTATCGCTCAACCAAACAAGAAATATCTTCAACATGCTGTTGTCTCTACTCCGTGTGAGTTCGAACCACGCACCGCTATTCATGCTTTCAAAGATGAAAACTGGAGAAACACCATGGGATCAGAATACAATGCTCCAATTGGTAATCGAACTTGGGATTTAGTACTTCCTCCACCACCATCGGTTACGCGTGTTGGTTGTCGTTGGATATTCACGAAGAAGTATAATTCTGATGGGTCTCTAAATCGTTATAAAGCACGATTAGTGGCACAAGGATACAATAACCGACCTGGCCTAGATTATACCGAGACGTTTAGTCCCGTTATCAAGTCGACAACAATCCGGCTTGTTCTTGGGGTTGCGGTTGATCGTTCTTGGCCTATTAAACAGCTAGACGTTAACAATGCTTTCTTGCAGGGTACCCTGACTGATGAAGTGTACATGTCTCAGCCTCCTGGTTTTGTTGATCGTGATAGACCGGATTATGTGTGTCGTCTTCGCAAAGCTATTTACGGTCTGAATCAGGCGCCGCGGGCATGGTATATTGAACTCCGGAACTACCTCACCTCCGTTGGTTTCATGAATTCAGTCTCCGATACGTCTTTGTTCATTTTACAAAAAGGGAAATCAATTGTGTATATGTTGGTGTATGTGGATGACATACTTGTCATGGGGAATGACAAAAATCATTTACAGAACACTCTTGATGCATTGGCCATGCGATTCTCGATTAAAGATCCAGAAGATTTGAATTATTTTCTTGGAATTGAAGCTCGGCGTACTTCCTCTGGACTTCACTTAAATCAGAAGAAATATATTTGTGATCTAATAGCTCGTACCAATATGCTCTCGGCTAAGCCAGTCACAACACCTATGGCTTCTTCTCCAAAATTATCTCTCCACTCGGGAACTCGCCTTTCTGATCCTACAGAGTATAGAAAAATTCTCGGGAGCTTGCAGTATCTTGCATTCACAAGACCGGATCTTTGTTACGCAGTTAATCGACTCTCTCAGTATATGTATGAGCCAACAACGGATCATTGGCTTGCTGTGAAACGTCTTCTACGGTATTTGGCAGGAACATCAAGTCGGTATTCTGCTACGGAAAGGGAACGCTCTAACACTCCATGCTTACTCAGACGCAGATTGGGCGGGAGACAAAGATGATTACGTCTCAACGAATGGTTACATCGTCTACCTGGGTTCACACCCACTCTCTTGGTCATCTAAGAAGCAAAAAGAAATTGTAAGATCATCTACGGAAGCTGAGTATAGGTCGGTTGCTAATACAGCTTCTGAGGTACAATGGTTGTGTTCTCTACTTGGTGAGTTGGGCATTAGACTAACACAACCTCCGGTTATTTACTGTGATAATGTGGGTGCAACTTATCTTTGCGCAAACCCGGTTTTTCATTCGCGGATGAAGCATATAGCTTTGGATTGTCATTTCATTCGTAATCAGGTTCAATCTGGTGCATTACGAGTTGTTCATGTTTCTACTCATGATCAATTAGCTGATGTTTTGACCAAACCACTATCACGTGCATCATTTCATAACTTCTCGAGCAAGATTGGAGTTACTCAAGCACCTCCATCTTGAGGGGTGGTATTAGTATAGAATCATATCAGTGATTGATATGCCAATCATCTATTTATGTAAATCATATATTCTCATTAACTATGTACGTATACCCTAGCTCCTCTCTTGTTGTATATATTGACATCCTTTGTGAATCAATAAGATCATCACTTCTCTCATTCTCTATAAAAACCACTAGATAGAGTTATCACTTGTTACTTTCCAACAGTTGTTGTTTCAATTAGATTGTAGAAGTTACGATTTTAATTTTCATCTTTGTTTTGTTTATTGACAAAAAAAAAATAATGTATCTTTCATAAAAGTGTATTGATAAAGTACACTAATTAATCTGTAGTTCCCAGTGGCTAAAGCCGTGCTCGGCCTTGGCATATCCTACGCCCAGAAATCTGCGAGATTCATCGAGAAAGCGGCTAAAGAGAATCCAAACTTGAAGAGGCAGTTTAAGGAGTGTGAACATGCCTTCTGGACCATTGTAGCCTCTCTCTCAAGAGTGCTTCCTCTGAACTCAAGGAAGACCCGGACACTGCAAACTATGATGCCATGGTCTGTACGGACAGCACCACGATAGTGAAGAATTTGGTCGGGAAAAACAGAGATAAGGCATCGAAGAATGTCATGACCATGACATTGAAGATGGAGAAGCTCCTTGCTATTGCCGTTGGAGCCACGGAAGCTGTTGGTGCCTGAAGAGGATGATGATTTGATTCATTTAATTTCCTTTATTTTCTTTCCCTCTTTTGCGAAAGATGATTGTGATTTGATTAATTTCCTTTTTTGTTTTGGGGAGTTTTACTTATTCGGTGAATTAGTGATTCTAGGGGATATGCAATATTTTGTTTTTAAGGAGGATAATACATTTCCTTTTTCTTCAATACAGTATCTTCATATTGATTCTAGTTCGTTTCCCATTTTTAATTAATAGGAATCCCTACACCTAAACAGTATAAACAATTATGTAAGCCAGTCAACATTATCGGCTTTCTAACATGTAGAATGTTCTATAACTATCTCGTAATTGGATAACAAATATGGTAGACAAACATTTCTCTATTTAGCAAGTTATCATCCCATAAACCTTAAAACCCAACAACAAACCTACAACTCTACTAGATGTTTAATCGTTGGAATAGTAAAGTTACGTTGGTAATTAAAAAAATGTGTGCAATGAATTGGTATCCTGCGAATTATGCTATTGTCTGTGTACATAGGATGCAATTATCCAAATAACATTCTGTTTTTAATAAAATGGATAAAACCGTGATAACACTCTTTTTACTTGTAATTGCAAAATCTTCCATTGCCATATCCGCTCGAAAGGATTCTTTTACAAATTTGGTTATTCCATTGTGCCTAAATCTATACCTTTTTGCTGCTGTTTCGAGCTAAGAAAACATGTAACGTGCTTGTTTTGAATACGTATACACTAACGCTCAAACTGACACAAAAGCTAGTAGAGAAAATATAAGCAACTCCAAATTGGTTTTGGTATTCGTAACAACAATTAAAGAATTATCATGGTGCAAATTGGTTTTGGTATTCACATCTTGCACGCCTTGCTGTCACCACATGTCTCTACCTTATTTTTCTTTCTTGCTTCAAGAATAGCTTCTATAGATGGCCTCCCTAATCATCAAAAGATATCTGAGTTTTGATATGATGCACAAAGAATCAGATTGATGCATTTTCAGGTCGTTTTCTATACCTGTAACCTGAAGTCGATATTTAGCCCAGAAATCATACACTGCATCAGCTACCTTCCCTATCTGCAAGTAATCATATAATTGATCCGGGAAAGCAGTTGAAGACACGATAGAAAGAGAGAGTGTAAAATTTAGCTTACTGGTTCAAATTTGGTGATAGTGTAAACCCATCCAAGCCCAACCTCTTCATACAATCTCCTAAATGCCTAAAAACGTTCCACCGAAACATCAAAGATAACACGTATATGAAATGGATTTAGCCTAAACATGAAAGATTGAATGTAAGCTTACCTCCACACCCGTCACAACATTCCCATCAGATTGAATCGCATGGATTTGCCCCATTACCTAACAAGCATCTCGATCAAAATACAGAGGATGATGAAACAATCGAAGCAGGTTTAAAAGTCAATAGAGAATTTACTGTTTTGTAATCCAGCCCTTGATTTTCTTCAGGGGAATAATCGTTGGAACTTATGTCCACAAACTTTATCGTTCCACGGTTTTCATTCCTTTCCCTAAGCATGTTGACCTTTTGACAATGGACAAAAAAAATGGGTTCAGTTTCAAACTTATAGTTCCCACAAGAGCACAAAACAAGGAAAAAAGGTGGTTAGACCTCACGCATACAGAGAGGGCAATCTCCATCGTAAAGCATTTTGATTTTCCAATTCTGTGGATGTGGGTTCTTTAACGGTGCAACAGGATCAACACTTGCTCCTTGTATCGCCCTAACTTGATATTTTAACCCTGCAAGGAAAATCATATACGCGAATTGAAAGCAACGGATCATGTCTGTGTTCCCATCTGAATACACAAAGAAGAATTCTAATGGATTCGTACCTCTTGGGATGATCCGAGGATTGAAATGATTCGATAGTGATCGAAGACAAGGGTTTCTTCGGTGCTTCCATATTACGCACGCCGCAGCAACTCCTCTCGTTGCCATTTTTCCTTCTCTTCCAAAGATTTTCGGTTTTCTTTATAGCTCCTCTGGTTATATGTGGTCTCTAAAATTTTATGGTGCTGAGGCGTACACGTGGCATTGTCTCCTTCCATGTTTGTGTTCCCGTTCTGGACTACCGTGGAATGGTAACATCAAGTCCGTGTGTGCTTAGGTCGGGGATTGGACAAATTACCAGTTACATTCGCATTCGTTTTTATTAGATCCTGAAAATTCAGATATTTGTTAAAATTCTAACCAAATACCCTAAATCAATTAGATATCATTTGGCCACATGGAGCCATATTTGTTAGATTTTTAAATATAATTTTTTGTGGTTCTTAAGCAAATTGCCCCTATTTAGTATCAGTTTTAAACAAAATGAATCACAAACATGAATTTTAAAAATTTGAATATCCGTTCAGATTTTTATATTATATATATCTTCTTATTATATAAAAATAATCATAGTTTTCGATTTTGTTCGCTTTCATAAATGTTTTAATATTTCTTTTTCGTATTTGATTTTTCATGGGTTACAAAATAATTTTTTATCATGAGCATAAATGCGGATCTTTTACCTAGTGTATATATAAAATGATAGATTTATAACATGTATTTGCATTTTAAATTTTTTAATAGATTGGACAAAAGTATTTATAGTAAAAATATTTTTAATACATATTTTTTATTTTTTATTTTTTCTTAAATAAAAAATAAATGTTTCGCATATCCCCATTTAATCTTCCATTTTCTTTAACTATATCAAGTAAAATTAGATAATTTAATATATTTATTTATTAGTAAGTTTAAATAATAGGATAAATTAGCTTCATATTACTTTTATGATTGATAATTAAGATACTAACATGGTGTGAACTTAATTTAAGTAAGAGGGAAAAAAATTCAAACGAAAATACCTCTACTTATTTAGTAAGGAAAGTAGATAAACAAAATCAATGAATATCATTTTACAGTAGAAAACATATCTCTGCTTGAATAACACTATTGCTTTGGGAGAGGTATACGGAAATAAGAATATTGGTTCTCAAATGCGTGATCTCTTCTAGTCCCCAAATTGATTGTTCTTGATTTTGATGGATGTAATTGAGGAAAAATATTCTATTCCAGTTCAAGATCGTGATTGAAAATCCGGGATCAATGATGCTTTATTTAAAGAAAAAGAAATTTCGTATTAAAATTGACATCGGAGCATCAAGAAATTTGTAATTGGGGGACTAATCTTCAGAGAATCTGGTCTGATTCTCTCTCTCTTTGCTATGTAATGGGAATTGTTGTTGCTCCTCATCAAGCATATTTGTCCGAAAGAAACACCAAAAAAAAACGATGGAGAAAAAGAATGCCGACCGACCCTGAACAGTAAACTATATATACGATGATTGTTATAATTTTGGGTAATTGTTTTAGTGCACTATTATGGATGTTTAATTATAATTGATTATATGAAACTGTATGTAAGTTTAACTGCATATACAGTAAAAAAACTCTATAAAGTAATAATGTTGGCACCATCAAAAAAATTATTTATAGAGTTATTACTTTATAAGTAATGCTTAAAAAGAAATTAATGGATAAATTTATAATAAAAAAAAATTTAATCACTTATAAAATAATTTACAAAATATTAATGATTAAAAATATTAAAAAGTTAACTAATTCTCTGCTAAAAGTTAAAAATATAATATAGTTTGAAATAATTTGTTTCTCATAAAACATCACTTATTATGAAATAAAAAAAATATGTAGCAGTTATTGTTTTATGATATTAATGGGACCATATATTTGCATAGAACTTTAAAAAAAATTATTATCTTATTATCTAATCGATTTATGTTAAATTTTGCACTGCCCGACTCGGGACCGGCAAAATTTATTACTTTATCGAGTATTACTTTATAGAATTTTTACTGTAATAGTAAACTATAGGTAGGCGTTGCATCATATTTGACTATGTTCTACAATATGTTGTTTGTCTGCATATAATATTCTACAATATGTTGTTTGTCTGCATATAATAGTAGATTATACATTATATAATTATACTAAATTTTGTTTTACCTACAGTTAGATACTTAATTTTGTTTTACCTATGGTTAGATACTAAATTTTAGATACAAAACTTAATATTCAGTGCAATTCCCTAAATATTATACTAAAATATAAAAATTATTATGTTTTGATTTTGATTTTTTTGGTTTAAAATGGATATCCGCGAATATCCAGATATACGATTTTTTTTGAAACAAAGCAAATCGGTGACAAAAACAAAGTAAATCATAAACAAGGTCTTTTTTCGGATATCCGTTCCGTGTCCAGTTCTACTTAGGTCAGCTATACTAGACTATTTCTAAAAAAAGTTTTGGAAATTTATTCATTTAACAAAAATTTATTGTTTTTCGTCTTCAATTAGTGGATACTAATTATAATTTGTTATCATATTATAAATGATTCCAGTATAGAAAAACGAATCAAATTTCATGTCATTCTTGTAGACACAATAACCAAATTCTTAATAAACACTCATTGGCACCAGAAAAATTTACAATAAAGAGTTATATCTGCAACAAAATAGGCAGACAATTTATACCTATAACTTACGGGTCAACGATGAACAGCTCCACCTAAACCACACTAGCGACTTCTATCTTCTGATTATTCTTTGTTACGAACTTTGGGACCATTCACGATCAGTAGTGTTCCTCTTAAACATGTTAATCAACCAAACTTTCGAAACCATTAACGATCAGCATTTCCACAAAGATTGACATTTCTGGAGTTAGCTTCGTTATTTTCAACGATAAGTACTTTGGTAAGATTGCTAAAAACAAAACAAGAAATGGAAAGAGAGAAGGAGAGTTTCCATCTATATTTTCAACTGATATATGTATGAATAATTTCCATCTATTTTTATGTTACGAACCAAAAGATTTTATATCAAACACTTATTTAATTTGGCTAAAAGAATTATTGGATAGGTGATGATTCAAAGGTAGTTAAACAAAAGAATTTAGTTGACTCTCATAGGGTTTGGAGTGATAATAGTATTGATTCAAATAGCAACTTAATGTATTTTAAGAACAGTCTAACACCAAATGTTTTTACTAAAATCTCAAATTCTTGATAGCATGAGATGATCAATAACATTTTGCCAAGTATTGACGAGGTCTAATTTACAAAATAAAAAGGAGAATATATATTACAAACAAAATCTGTATGTACACGCGGATAGTTATCTAATCTATATATTAATGATCAGCTCAAAGCACGCTCGATGTTTTCGTTTAAGTTCGTAACTGATGGAGCGGAAGCTTCTAGGGATAGAACTAGATCCGTTGATTATGAGAATACCCGGAAACTAGGGTTTGAGAGTCCTCCTCTCAGGGCTTTCGTAAAAGCTCTTAGGGTTTGTGAATACTCTTCACAGTGGTTTATCAAAACCTCTTTAAATCTTTCGATTAATAATTCATCAATAAATAAATACAATAAGAGGCCTAAGAAGACTATTTATAATAAAGCATAAAACCCTAATATTCTTTAAAATATTTTAAAAATAAATAATAAATCTAAATATAAATAATAAAATAGAAAATAATGATATTTGAAAATATTCCAAATATCTCGTTGAACTTTTTGACAACATATGTATTTTATATCGAGAGAATTCGAGTCTTCAGTAAAAAAAATGAATGATTGCTTCCAAAAAAATTCACTTTAATTTCACACACTACAAGGGACCAGCTTTTGTCATTTGCCTCTCAGTGATTTTCCTATTTTCCAAACTTGGTCCTTACATTTCGAAGCTTCTCTTAAATCAATCCCCATAGGTTTAGAATTTGCTCAGCTGGATCCTCCTTCTGATATGCTTTGTAGAGAGGGTTGCCATGATCTTGAGATTCTTGACCCTTCTTTCTCTTGCTTCTTCGTCTGCAGCTAAATGATGTTTTACATGCCAGTTGAAACCAATTTTCAATACCTAGTCGTTCACTAAACTATGATTAAACATATAAATCTTGATTAGAAATTGCAAATTACCTGATCTTCATTGCCAAGTTTGGTAGAGCTTATTGCTTCCACCATCTTTAGCTGATCCTCCGGCACCTTACCTTGTTTCTTCAACTTCGAACATTTCTGAGCCATTAAACCTTTCATTACCTCTGTATCTCACCCAAAAAAGTTTCAAAATTAGTGAATAAGACCCATCTAAACAAAGAAACAAAAAAGAGGGTACATGTTTGGATATAAATCTAATTTTTAAATAATAAAAAAAACGAAACATAAATACAACTTTGATATACAATTTGGCGATGGTTTACTAAGAGTTGAAAGGTTATGAGAAACTAAATATGCTAGTACTAAACAATGAAAGCTAGCTCAAGAGAGGGTAACATACTTATACAAAAGACATGCGTCTAGATATTCCCTTAGTTTGGAGAAGGATTAATCATATACCTTTGGTGGTGATGAGCCTGTAGACGTGGCCGAGAACAAGCGTATCCGTGGGACGAAGGAGCTTGATCCTCGTAAGCCGAAGAGGGCCTCCCTGACCAGAAGAAGAGGTGGTGGAAATGAGAAGAGAAACACAATGGCCAGGATTCATCTTCATCACGTAACTAGCAGAAACTGGACAGCTTAGCTTTTCTTCTTTCCCATTTGGGTGTTGTATCACAATTCTCGCCGTGTCTACTGCTTGACAGTTTCCCATCTTCTTCCTTTTTAGTTTAATTTTAGAGAGATAAATAGTTTTTTTAGTTTGAAGTAAGTATTAATAGGTATTTAGAAATATTGAAAAAATTAAACAAGTAACTGAAGCAAACACACAAGAAGAACGTGAAAGGAACAGTCTTTAAATGGTTAGAGTAGAGGACGAGAGAGAATGAGTGCGGTCTTTGGCGGTGGAGTCAAAATAATTACTGTCACCGCAGGCCAAATGAGTATTCCGAATTAATTTACGACCATACTCCTAATATTTTGTTTTTCAAAAATACTTTTTTTTTGTTAACCGTGGGTGATCCTAAAGGCTTTCTAGATCCAAAGACTAATCCCACGAGGCCCACGGCACTCCACGTATTCTTACCATTTAAGGTAGCCCGGGTGGCCGGGGACTCGAATTCATGATGACGGGCACCTTAGCCAAGGTTCCAATACCACCAGACCACGAGGACCCGGTTAAAATACTTACCCTTTGATTTTGATATATTATAACCACGAGTTAGTGTACTGATTAAGTTATAAATTAATTCCTCAATGTTAATGAATTTCAGATTAAAAGCTGAATATATAGTATCATATTCATTATTAACCACTTCCAACAACTGGAGAGAAGATATCACTCCCACTAGTTTTAAAAATAGTGAATGTCATTTGCTAAACAGAATCCATGGTAATGGTAAAAGAATGGGCCAACTTTTGGCTACAAAATCATCGAAAACTGATTCGAACCAAGACAATGGTGATAATTAAAGAAGGCACGTCAAGCAGATGTGGGACCCAACCGTTTTCCTATCTTGGCACAGTCCGCGACACATAACCAGTGCTTGTCCTCTGCAAGTAGGGCTGGGCAAATTATCTGCTAAATTCGATCTGATTCAATCTGAAAACTCCAGATATCCATTAAGAATCAAAGCGCAAATAATAATATCTACTATCCATCTAAAGCGAAGCAAATAACAAATAGTAATTTCAAAAATCTGAATATCCGATTCGTATATTACATATAACATCTATTTGCATTTTTAGATTTGCTTAAATACATTCAATGAAAAAATTTATAATAAAAATAGGTAGATATTTGTTTTTTAATTGAAAATATTTTTTTTTTATTCTTTCTTAAATAAAAATAATTTTTTCTTTCTTTGTCGTTTTAATCTTTAGTTTTTTATTTTATTTTAATTAAATCGAATAATATTTGATAATTTAATATACTTATTTATTGGTTAATTTAAATATTATACTAAAATAAAAATTATTAACAAAATTATGGTGTTTTGATTTTAATTTTTTAATTTTAAAAGGGTATCCGTGAGTATCCAAATCTTCGCAAATATCCGGAAAATCCGGATATCTGAATTTTTCCGAAGCAAAGCAAATCGGAAAATTAGATATCCGTCAAAAACCAAGCGAATCACAAATATTCTATTTTTTCCAGATATTCGATCCGCGCCCAACCCTATCTGCAAGTTACTTTTACTTTCTCTGCGAGGGAACGTGTCTTTTACTCTCATTTCTCAAATGGGAAATTTTTTGTTTCTTCTCTTTTTTTTTACTCTTCTTTCGTATAGTGGATTTATGATTATTGACAAAAAAAAAGAGTGGATTTATGATAATAGCAAAATTTAAAAAAATTATTATACAAAACTTGACTGATTCAATATGGAAAAAACACTTGAAAAAAATTAAAATTAATAAAACTAAGACATATATCATTATTAATTGAATAAACTAGTTACAAAATAAAATTAATCATTCAAACTGCAAACTAAAAAATTAATCATTTTTAAGAGAGTTCGAGAAGATCTAAAGATGAAAATGTCTATGAACTCCTAAGAAGATTGTCCGTGGTCACCTCGGCCACCACGTCCCCTTTTATCTCGTCCTCTTACTTTGGTCAATTGCATCTCTTGAACTTTTTGTGTAGGTATGATTAGGGCTCGGCAAATTATCCGCTATATTCAATCTGATTCGATATTCGTTCCGATTCGATCCGAAAAATCTGGATATCCATTATCAATCAAAGCAAAGCAAATAGTAATATCTACTATCCGTCTAAACCGAAGAAAATAACAAATACTAATTTCAAAAATCCGAATATCCAATCCGATTCGTATATTTACATATACATACATATTATATGATAGTTTTCTAACACATATTTGCATTTTTAGATTTTCTTAAATACATTGAACAAAATTATTTATAGTAAAAATAGGTAGATAGTTGTTTTTTGATTAAAAATATATGTTTTCTTATTCTTTCTTAAATAAAAAGTAATTTTTTTCGTTATTTACCATTCTAATCTTTCGTCATTATCCTTCTTTAATTAAATCGAGTAATATTTGATAATTCAAATATACATATTTATGAAATAGTTTAAATATTATGGTAAAAAAAATGTATCAACAAAAATTATGGTGTTTTAATTTTTATTTTAAACGGATATCCGCAAATATCTTAAACAAATCCGGATATCCGAAAGTTTCCGAAGCAAAAAAAATTGGAAAATTAGATATCCGTAAAATATAAAGCGGATCACAAATACTTTATTTTTTTCGGAAATCCGATCCGCTTCCACCCCAAAGTATGATCGACCTTCCACCTCTAGATTTTCGAGAAGCAACACCTATCTTATAACCTGAATAATCTCCCGAGTTTAAGGTAACCAAGAGATTGCTACCAAAGACATTTCCGTGCACTTCATTAGCCAAAGAGTTTAAACACGGCTTTATCCATATTATTGATGTTATTGAATGTTATTGATGTTCTTGAGAACATGATGTTATTTTTTGTGATTTTAATTTAAAAAAAACAGTTATTTTGAAATTTATATTATTAAATTTTTGGTATGCCGACACTAATTTATAACTTAGATTCAAAAACAAATTAAAAAACACTAAAAAATCTCTCAGCAAACCACAGCCGCTTCTTGTCGAATTCTCAGATCTGACCGGTGGTGGATGGCTTTATTAGCATCGCCGCCGGTTGCCTTTCTCTTTTTCCTTCCTTGCTTTGTGTCTTGTCTATCTTAGGTATAAAAGGAGGAAGATGATGCTGCTCAACCTCGGGGCTTGTCGTGGGTTTGGTTGGGAAGGCACTGGTTTTGCCATCCGCCTGTATCGGAGCGGTTGTGACCGAATTCCATCTTCCTCTATCCTGAATTTCAGATATGGCGATTGTGGTCGATAAAAGAAGCTCCTTGTTTTGCCTTTCTTTGTGTTTTCAAGATGTTATCTTGATGTCACAATTGGCTATGGCAAGCGTGGCCTTGTTGTAAGTGTATTGACTTTGTTTCTTTGCTGGATCTGGGTGATTAATCCCGCCTGAAAGTGTTACATTTACTCCTTTGTTTGTTTGTTGTTTTCAGTTGTTAAGATAGTCTTAATCGATTGGATTTGGCAATTGAGGAGTATAATTTTTGGGTTTTTATTTTGACTTATGTGGTTTTGTCCTTTGAGTTAGTTGGAATTTGCCTCGTCTTAGGTTTTTGCAGTTGGGGTGAGTCAATCGGATGGTTTACCATTGCTGAGACACCTTCTTGGTATCTATTTGGATCTTTTGGGGCTTGTGTGCAGTTCTAGACTTTACAATGGTTATGTTCTTTGTTTCTTCTATGACGAGGAGGTGGTATACCTTTTGTTTGTTGGTGACTTAGGTGGGCTTGATGGTGCATGCGTGTATGAGTTGAAGTTTTTAGTTGGTGTATCCCCAAGCAAATTTCAAGGGTCTTTTCTTGTGTTTTTTGCGATTCGGTTTCTTCTTATATTTGGAGCGGCAATGATAGTGACAGTTCTTATGCTATTTACTACCTTGGACTACTTTCATTCTTACCAGTGTTGTTGTTTCCGTGAGCTTGGTGTTGACAAGATCAGCTAGTGTCTCTTCCGTTGGCGCACTTTGGTATCTTCGTGTTCTTTGAGGTTGGTCGTTAGTCCTTGTTAGTATTTAATATAAGTTTTGATGTTAGAAATCTTAATTTTTGTTTTTCATGTCTTCTACATTAGTGATGACCATAGCTTGTTTCCTTTACTCAAGACTTAGTTTCCGAAGAGTTCGGCTTTGTATTTCAAAAATGTATCCCAACCATGTTTATGCTGAATGAAAGAAATAGATGAAAAAATATGTATATATATATATATATATATAACTTAGATTTTACTATTTTTTTACATCAAATTTATAACAAGGTTACGGTGTTTTAAAGCAGTTCGCCCTAGCCGCACATATCCTCTCAAACAAGATTATCGAGATCTCTCCGCAACCATCGTTTCCCGATGCCGGCGAGCTCGCGCTCCGTCGGCATCGACTCCTAGTCTACCTACGTTTTCTCTCTTCACCTTTTTCTCTTTTCTTTGCTTGTTGTTCTCCCTTAAAATCCAAGGTTACTATGCGACGCCTCCCACTTCGAACACAGCTGGTTTGTTCTCGAACCGGTGGTCTTCCACGGCCCTCCCTTGTGGAGCCTCTCGTCCACTCAATCAATAATTCTAAAGTTATTGGATCTGAGCAACCGGACAAATACAGAATTCCTCTTTCAATCCTCACCACTAGACACCGCTACACCCTACTTGAGTTCACTTGATGGCTCGCCGGAGTTGACAACTGCGGCACCTTTCATTCACCGACTCAACATCAATCATGCTTACACTGCCTCCAAAATATGTAGAAGAAACTGCAGCCATCTCTCTCCTCCGGTTTAGCTCACTTTCGATGTCGACGGTGGCTCCTCCACGCCTGCACCTTTCAGATTTGTCATCATCTTTAGAGCAACCTCAGCCTAAGCATCTTTCCCGTGAATTGTTGCTCTCGATCTCCGACCAACCCTTCAGTCCTCGCACATCAAAGTCTCAATGGGCTTGGGCCTTAACGCTCAGCCCAACAAAAAGTGGACCCTCCAACTCCAATTCTGATTTTCTTCCCTATCGAGTCCTGATTTTTCTCCACATCCTAACTTGGTTTTGTAAGAATGTTTACTCTTTGATTTATACTTCTAAATATAGGTAATCAAGGTCTTTATCTATTGATGTTGTCTACGACTCTGGAGATTCTTTACAGTTGATATTGCCGGTCAACAATCTCTCATCATCAGAGACGGTATCTCAAGTCCGATGTCCAACCCTTTCAATTAGGTGTATCAACGTCGGTATAAAATCCGACTACTTGGTGCTCTTTCGAGCATTCATGTTAGGGTTTCAAGTGAAGTTTCTCCATGGGTTTGTTTACAATGTCGAGCAAGTCTCGTCCCTTAACATTTCTATCTTTTTTTTACTGCAATACTTTTGTTAATCATCTCGCCGTCGAGCATGCCTCCGGTTGTAATAATTTCGTATAATATTTTGACAAAAAAATGATTTTTACTTATTTTTTATGTGTTGTTGATAAAAAAACTTTGGTCTTGACATTTTTTGGTGTTTTTATATTCTATACATGAAATTAACGTAATTTAGACAAAAATATATAAAACAAACATTTTCAAAATTGAATAGATTTTAAGCCTCAAAATAAAATAAAAATTCCACAAGTGGTTATCTTTCATCTCCATGTGGTTTGAAGCAAATTCAATGTTTGTTAACCATGACCATATGTGTTACAAAAAAAACAAAACATGGACTGGACAAAACAGCCTTATTGAATTTGTACGGAATCATTGACTAACTATTTAAAACTGTGGGAAGAACATATTTCACTATTAGATTTTGATGGGGATCTTTAGAAAGTGAATTGTCTGCAGATAAAACACACTGGGAGCATCCATATCCGACGCCTATGCTTTATATTAGGCTAAATAACAACCATATCTAAAAAAATTGGTCACTCTACCATCAATTTTATCTTCATACATTCAATGGTATCTAAAAAAAAAAACAAAGGCTTGAGTATAAAGATTGGTGTTAGCGTTTGTTGGGTTTGGGTTTCACCCCAGTAGAGTCGACGAATAAAAGTCGCTATAACATTAAAGATTGGTCTAGCCAACCCAACAAGTTGACGAGCCGTGGAGATGGGCCTTGGTTCGGGCCAAGCCACTGAGACGGGCTGCCACGAGGATGAGACCCGGCAGGGCCGAGCGGCGAGGATAGGCCTCGACATGGCCAAGCCGAAAAGTTGAGGCAAATAAAGCAAATCCCATTAATTCACAAAAGTAAACCGATCTACATGAATCCGAGAAAAAGGAAATGATGAACATGTGGTAGGAAATTCACTAAGGATTAAGGCCTTGAATGTTTCAAATGGTTTGGACGTTTTGAAGTGTGGGATGAGATAATGTGATGAGATTCCAGTGAGGAATCACGCCCCAATTTCGACACTGTGAAGTTATGGAGTATAAGGGATAGGTCTGGCTGCAACGAGTGATGAAACTCACTAACTAGAGTTATGGATCGAATGGTCACACTAAGGATGCGGAAGGCCTTAGATTCACTGTGGATCGAATGGTCGCACAAAGGATATGAGAGAGCCTTTGATTTACCGTGATCTAATTTCAAAAGGTTTTTGATAAAAAAGTTAGATGAGTTCTTACATAAAATAAACCGAAAATAGAAATAGAAAAAAAGAGAAGGAATAAAAGAAGGGCATGTTTACGAGATCACCTCGAAAACAAGCACCCCGAAAATACAACATAATTAAAGATAGAGTTTATATTTGAAAATTGTCTCTTCCACTTCAAGGGCCACGTTTTTGATGTTGTTGTGCCTTGATCATGATCAACAAATGGAAAAATGAAGTATGTGAGCCATAAGGCTCATTACAAACCTTTCTTCGGAAAACCCAATGGAAAAAAACGAAGACAAAGGAAAAAGAGTGTAAATGGATCACATATCCATTTGGTGATCATCTTCTGCTACATGATCCTTGTATGATCCTTGCTTTAGGTCCTTGGAGCTATCCATGATCACATCATAATGTTACCATTCAATGGAATTTTGTTGAGCGTTCGGTGTGTTTTAATTAAAAAAAAATAGTTAAAATATTACATAGTAACAATGCGTTCCAACATGAAGAACAAAATGTTCTCATGCACCTAGGTAGTATGAAAGCTTCATTGGAAGTGCGCTTTTTGCTTCGGAATCGGAATCTCTCGGAAACTTTTGGAAGGTCGCTTCCAAAAAAATCTCCTTTGAACATGTTGAAATTTTGTGGTTTTTTTGGAAATTTTGAAAAAATAGTATTTTAGAAAAAACTTAAAAATATGGTATTTTAAGAAAGCATCCAAATTAATATTATATTTGATGAAATACTCTTAACTGTTTCACCATTAGAGGTGCTCTTAGTAGCCCATTTTGTAATTACATTTATGTTAAACTTATTTTAGTAAATTGTATATTAAATCATAATCACGTTTTCACCCAATTAAACTAGTAAAACCCTGACGACCTAGTAAAACCCTTCATCTAAATTATCAATCTGTTCATAAAGCAAATTTTCATTTTATCAAACATCGAATCGTTTTTGTTTGTTTGGGGGTTTCTTTACGATATCAGTCCCGCAGGTTTGCCGAAACTGGTTAAAAAATGCAATGCTATCCTTGGAAGAGTGTAAGGGTGAGGCCTTGTGTCTCGCATGTCCTCTCACTTGGGCATTTCATCAAACACCTTCCAGGCGCCAAATCGCACTCACTTGTTTGCAGTAGATTTCATTCCAACACCCACACTGATGTCGTTGCAAGCACGACAATTTCATGTTTCAAAAGCCTCAGTTCTAGCCAACAGGACCAAATCCATCTCTACGTGGATACCCTTCTCCAGTGGAACCAGGTTCCCTCTCTCTCTCTCCAACAAAACGAAACTCCTTTGTGTTTTGTCTGCCTCGTAGGGATTAAAGTTTTCCAGGGATTAATGTTATGTTTATGGTTGCTATGGGAGTTTGAACTGGCCTTTTGAATGTGCAGAAAATGAACCTTACTGCAACTAAAGAAGCTGAACAAGTAATGGAGAGACATATCGAAGATTCTCTTGCGATATTGCCTCCTATTAAGACTTGTTATAACTCCCATTCCAATGATTTGTTTGACAACATCAGTTTAATTGATGTTGGAAGTGGTGCAGGCCTTCCTGGGTTGGTTCTAGCCATTGCGTGTCCAGGTGCTCTTTAGGTTCAAGTATGATTATGTACTTTTGTTATGGTAGTCCAGATTATCAAAAAGCCAATTCCTTGTATTCAGATTGGAGAGTTACTCTGCTTGAGTCTATAAATAAGCGTTGTGTTTTTTTGGAGCACGTCGTGGATGTCACCGGGCTTACGAATGTTAAAATCGTAAGGGGCAGAGCAGAGGTATACTTTGACCCCTCTTTTATTTTTGTAATGAGTTTGAGCAATAAGCATTAGTAAATTCACTCGTTTAGTTGGCATCTCCTTGTATATATGGTAGCACAATTCAGATGCAGTCTGAAATAACCTGTGTTTTTTCTCTTCGTTTCAAAGTTCTGCTAATTGCCTCCATTGAGTATACAGATTAGACTGTAAAAGATGTTGGTGTGTAAGTGAATGTTATCTTTTCGAGCTCATACTCTCTTTGTGTAAAGCTTCTGTTCGAAACCATGATTCATGATTAAGAAAAGTACCTTTCCTAATTCCGGATTCTGTTATAACAATCTCACCCCAATAGTACGGTGGATTCTAAATTCTATTGTCCTACTTTTGTTATAGAACAGAATTGTGGGCATGATGTTATGTATAGAGAGAAGTTTGATGTGGCTATTGCAAGAGCTGTTGCGGAGATGAGAGTCTTAGGTATTTTGTTCAAGTTTTAAGTATGAGTAGTGCTAGAAACATAGTTGCTTATTCGTGGTCAAATGGATCTGAGTTATTTCTTATGAACTTTCAGCTGAATATTGTCTTCCCCTAGTCCGAATTGGTGGATTATTTGTAGCTGCTAAGGGCCATGACCCTAAGGTAAGAGTAATCATTTGTGTCATTTTGTTTTTGATTTATGTTTGAGAAGCATTTATGATGTAATTGTGTTGTGAAAACTAAGTTTTCATTTGGGAAATATATTACTTGCTACTTCATGTTCTGGGCTCTGGCATCTGTTCTTTAAAACTAAAATGTTCAATGAATTTGTCGAAATCAGGAGGAAGTTCGAAATGCAGAGAATGCAGTTCGCATGTTGGGTGGTTCCATATTACAAATTAGTCCAGGTTTGTTTGCTTTGGGCCTTTGTACATTCACATGATTTATCCAATGACACTTAAACATCACTCATTACAACATATCAGTGACTAAATACATTTGAACTTTATTGAAAGTGAACTTAATAACAATGGTACAAAAGAGTATGCTTGGACAAGGAGAAAACCTTGTTATCTTGGTTACGTTGAGACATCTATTGCTAAGCTGGGAAAAGTTTGGTTTCATATGCCGAAAAGTCTGAAACTTTTAGTCATAATGTTAGCCTAAGAAATTTGGGGGTAAAATAAAATATGTGTGGATGATATGGTTTGTGCTGAATAAGTAGAAACAAGGTAGAAATATGTGATATAGTTTTGCCATTTTGGTACCACCATAAAACATGCAACCCAACCATGGATAAATATAACTTTGCAAATATGCTTGTTGGAGTGAGATTTTTTTTTTTTGGGTGTACATAATGCAGTTGATTCACATAGCCCGTATGGACAGCGAACAACGGTTGTTTTTCGTAAAGATCATTCCACACCACAGAAATACCCACGTGAAGCAGGTACTCCTAATAAATTACCTTTGTAAATGATGTCAAGTGACTTAAAATCACTTTCCGTTAACGGTGATTTGTAAACATATAAAGCAATAGTTATCACACTTTTCTTTGGAGTTCACTTTCATTCGCGTTTCTAACTAAGGTATTTTGAAGAGTTCATGTAGACATGGCCTCAGAATGAATTAGCCAAATTGCTGTTTATTTATATTTAAATTATTCAACCCTTTCTAGAGTTAGTATTGATGTTAGGCAGATTTGGGAGAACTTAGAGTACAGCATAAAAACTGCCATACTAGTAATAAGTGACCTACATGTACTTGATGAGTCTCACTACCCAGAAAGCTCAAATTGTGCTCTAAAGCATTGGATCAACGTGCTACAAATTTTCATTCTTTGGTCAGTCTATAGAGTTGTAGTCTCTCATCTCTTGATAACTGACAAAGGCTTTCTTTCATCCATGTAGTTGTCAAATTACCTATGATAATAAGGGAAATGATAATGACCTGGAGACCTAACTTATTCATGTAGTATTATTTAATTAGGTCAAAAGTGGAAGAATATTAAAAGAATGCAGAATAGGATACACATCATAAGCCCACGATGTAGACATGTGCTCTCTTTTTGCTTCATTTTATTCGTTTCTTGCTCTTATTGTGCCCTCCAATAAGACTAAACTCCGTTGCTCAATCGTGTGTTTGCGTCTTTGAGTGGATAAGTAAAGGATGGATAATCAATTTTGACATGAAAACCCTACTGTTGTCTAAAGCAAATCCCATTAAGAGATGCCTTTTTCACTTAATTATTGTTAACCATAGATTCGGTAGACATAATACAAAATATAGACAAATTGCTGGTCCCCTTTTTATACTATTTTTCTCCGAACATACTGTCAAAACAATGTATTAAAAAAACAGAGGACCCGTTTCATTACACAGTCCACACTCATTCACCTATTATCTCAAAAGATAAATATTGATCTTATACAAAAGTCCATCAACATATATATACAATGGATACAAATTACTAACGGAAGAAGAGTAAATCAGAAGGAAGAAAAAGAGCCTCAGGTTTTATATCTCCATCAAATTAAATGATTAGAATGTCTATTTATGAGACTGGCACCAAAATCTGCCAAACTTTAACTTGAGAGTCAAGTGCTCCACTGTAAATGTGATACGAAGCCTCAGATTCTGTACCGGGCTCACGAACTGCTCCGGTTAAACACTTAACTGGTCCTCTATGCCCCTCCAACAGAGCCAAGCACGAAAAATCTGTTGCCGAACATTTCCACAGCCTCACCGTCTTATCTGCAGAGCCACTACAAAGTATATCCGAAACAACCGCGAGGCAAAGAACGGACTCAGTGTGACCTCTTAGTACTCCAGCAACAGCAATGTCGCCAACTTCATCTTCTCTTTTCCACACTAATATCGATCCATCAGATCCACCAGAATACAGAAGATAAATCTTGTAACTGCTCAATGCCAATGCGTTAATACCTGAATGATGCTCTGATAATGTTGCAACCAAAAAATGTTTCTTCTTTTTCTTCTTCTTGTCGTTGTCCTCATCGATGTTCTTCCTCCACACTTTAATTTTCCGGTCAGAAGATCCTGTGTATATATCTCCCTTCTCGGACAATTGAACCGCATTGATTGCATCGTCATGTGCGTTTGTGATGGACTCAAGACACTTGAAATCCGTGGTTCGCCAGATTTTGAGCGTCCTGTCCCATGAGACAGAATAGAGGAGTGCTCCATCAGTTGATAAGGCTAAACCCGAAACTGTGTCTACGTGGTGAACCCATGTAGCTTTCTTGTGCCTTCTTATTTCGACTTGGTTTTTGGGCATTAAACACTTTGCAAAACGGTCACTAATTGTTGGCATTGTCGCTAAATGCATGTACTTTTTATTACCCGGTTCTTGTTCAGCGACACCGTTTATCTTCCACACACGTATCTTTTGATCTTGATGTGCTGTGAAGAGTTTATCAGCTAAAATTAACAAAGACTTCACTGCTCCTCCACCTCCTCTTTCTCCTGTTATTACATTGCCGCTGCTTAATGCTTCGGCTAATGTTTCTAACGTTGTTGCATTCCACAACCTGACAACTCCGTCACTGGAGCCTGTGTAAAGCTTTTTTCCTGCAAGGGTTAGAGATGAAATGTAGGAGGATGTGTGACCAACAAGAGTGGCGATACATCGAGGAAGTGCTTGAGAAGAAGATGTTTGATAATCTTCAAGAGAACAATTTGGTTCTCCTTGGCTTTCGTGGCACCGTATCATTGTTGCTTATGAAGGACCAATGTTTGTAGAGTTATTAAACAAATAGCCAATGTTTGTATGAAGAGAAAAAGATTGGTGCTTAAAAAGGATGATGTTTGGGGGAAAGTAGTCGTGGAAACAACAATTGGCTTCAAGACTTGAACTATTCTAATACATATCAACTTCGACCCTTTAGATTGTAAACAAATTCGACCGAAAACGAAAAGAATAATGTGACGAGAAGATGAGTAGGATGCAATATGTATTTTAAAATGTTATATATATTTGCATAATCTTGTTTGGTAGATTTCTTTGTCATAAAAGGAGATAAAGCTAAAGGATGATCCTAGATTATTATTTATTTTTTGGTGAATTGATCCTAGATTATTATTGTACTAGATTAGGGGTATTCGATATTAAAATTAATTGTTTGTATCAGATTGTTATATTTTTAGTTAAAACCTCGCTTATTTATCAAAAACTTACAATTCTAAAAAAAAAAACTGGTTCAAATCATCTATAGATCCAAAAATAATCTTTCTAAATGATGAAAAGATTTAAAGAGCATATTTGAAATCTTATATGATTTGAAATTGAATATATTTAATAAATATCAACTTTTTTCTTTAATTTTCTTAAACATTTTAAATCTTACAAAGATTTTCTATTTTGTAGTTTTAAAATTTCTAATTTCTAAGTTTCTATTTTCTAAGCTTTTTGATTTAATAGCTTCCACTTAAAAAAATTGAAAATTATACTTTTTAAATCAGTACATAAATAAATAATCTTATTCTTTCAATTTTTTTTTTACATTTTAAATCTTACATAGATTTTCTATTTTCTATTTTCAATTTCCAGTTTCTAATTTCTATTTCTCTAACTTTTTTGATTTAGTAGTTTCCATTAAAAAATAAAAAATTCTACTTTTGAATCAACACATATATAATATCTTTTTAATAATTGTTACATATCAAAATCTATTTAACCGGTTGACCCATGTTACGATTTAATAAATTACGATTGATGTACATCTACTTTATATAATAAGACTAGCTAAAGTTGGGTGGTCTTCCATACGTTGTCACACATGACATTTTCGTAGATTTTTAAAACAAACTTTCGGGACCAACCTCTTTTATTTCAATGGCTTCTGATTTTATAAGATTTGCATGTTGTAAAAAGAAAACTCAAAGAACAAAAATTACCTTAAAATTTAGGAAATAAGTGAATATGAAATAAATTCATTTATTAATTAACTAAAGGTTCATGTTGAAAAATATCGAACAACAATTGGATTGAGTTACACAAGGTTACCACAACTGAATTTTTTCATTATTCATGATATTTTAATACGGTTTTAAAATATTATATATATATGTTTTAGGGGGTTTTTACCCCAACGAAACAACCATTAAGAAAATCCACGCATACAAAATAACCAAACATGTGAAGGTCGCACAATTACGATATTAGAATGTTTTTGGACGCCTCTCCGACGTTCAAGTCAAAATAAGGGTTAAAGAGAGAAAGAATGGTAAATCGTGAAGAGTCATTGGAATAAGAGTCGAAAAGTGAGAGTGTTCAAAAATGTGACTCTGAATCTGAAAGAAAGGAGGATCCACGGATTATCAGCTCATATGAGTAAGAAATTTAGTAGTGGGAAGAGAAGGAGTAAGAAAATAGAAAGAGAAGTATAGAAAGATTCCGGTCAAAGACTGGTCGAAACGAGGGAGGAAGAAGGAGAAAGAAAGGAAGAAAGAAAAATTTGGTGGTGGGAATTCCCTTAACAGTCAGAAGTTCAAGAGTCTTTTGCTCTTAATATAGCTCTTTACCTATAAAGATATCATAAAAACCAAGCCTCTCAATATAGAGTAGATAGTGGTCTAATTGTAGAGATTTACCTACCCCGGTTTGGATACTGGGTACCATGTTCCGTATCCGCTTTGGATCTGGATACTTGGGTTCGGATAGGTACGATCTACTTGAGTACTTTTTATTTGTCTCTTCTTACTTTGGGCTACTTGTTTGACCGCTCAGTCTGCTATGCTACACACTAACTCCTCGTACAACTGGCAACATCTGTTACGCCTAGTTTTGGGTCGGGGTGCTTCACGGGTTCACATTATTAACCTGCTTTTAACATAGCTCATAACATGTGTCTTATTTATTTATCCTAATATGAGTAGGGTAAATAGATTTTCACTCATTGACCAGTAATTCAAATATCAAAAAAGAGAGAGGAAAAATGGATTTGCGCACAGTGAGAAGAGATTTCTTACCTTCCCCAGGCTCCTAATAAGTAAGCTAGGGTTTTATGCATACTTCCGGGATGCTTTACACCCCGAAATGAGTTTCCTACATGCTATCTCTGAATGACTATTTACCGAAAGAGTGACCAGAATTTTTTCATGGGCTTTTATGATTTGGCCCAAGTGGTTGTTGCCATTATAATGGTGGTAAATTTCATCTTACTATTGGAAAACCCTACCATATCATGTGGTTAAGAACATATCACGTGGCTAATGGTGATTCGTCTGGCAAAAAAAAATTATTTTATCCTCAATAATATATATATATATATATATATATATATATATCAAATATTTATAAAATATGTAGTAAATAAATAAAACAAAACTATGGAATAAGTGAAATTTAAAATGTGTATACAATTTAGAATACAACAATGATATATAGAATACAAAAAAAGTCAAATTGTTTTGTAGAAAGGTAAATAGATCGTGAAGAAATTTAAATATATAAAATATGGGAAGTTGATTAAAACAACATTTTTAGATTTTGAGTTGACTCAAACCACCTTTTTAGATTTTAATTACTGAGGCTATTTTTGAGTCCGTTTTACCCATTTCCCTTTGATAAAAAAACATATTTACGAAAATGCCATTAATGAAACAGGACACGTAGGCGGAAAAAGTTTCCGCCTAAAAATAATAAGTCTACCGCTCAGAGATGGTAGACTTATTATCGATCTGGTAGACTTATTTGATGAGCGGTAGACTTATTTCTGAATGGTAGACTTATTGTGTCACTTCGGTGGTATATTTGTTTCCGAACGGTAGACTTATTTTTTGAGCGGTATACTTAAATTCACCCAATGGTAGACTTATTTTGAGCGGTAGACTTATTAGTCGAATGGTAGATTTATTTCCGTAGACTTATTTTGAACGGTAGATTTATTTTTCTTCGATGGTAGATTTTATTTTGACTGGTAGATTTGTCTTCTTTGGTGGTAGATTTTTAGTCATAGCAGTGGTAGATTTATAATTGTGGATAGTGACGGTAGACTTATTTTAGTAGCGGTAGATTTATAGTTAGCGGTAGTCTTATTTATGGCGGTGGTAGATTTATTTTGCGTATAGGTGTGGTAGACTTATTGTAGTAGTGGTAGATTTATAATGAGCGGTAGACTTATTCAGTATTTTCGGTCAACGAAACCAACCTTTGACTGGTAGACTTATTTTTTTAGGACCAACAGTGGTAGACTTATGCATTGTTAGCGATTGCAGTGGTAGATTTGTTTTTACCTAGGTCGAGTGATGGTAGACTTTTTATCCAACCTAGTTACGGTAGACTTTTTTTCACATTAGACATTTGGTAGACTTATTGTGATAGCGGTAGACTTGTAGTACTTGGTGGTAGACTTGTTTCCTGTTTAGGAAACTATAGTAGTGGTAGACTTATTTGGTAGGTGGTAGAGTTATTTGCAGGGAACACGAAATGTCGATTTTACCCTTAAAAAAATAGACAAATTTGCACGAAAAAACCTACAACAATGGTGAAGAACTAGGGTTGCAGCCGCATAGCTCGGATCCGTGATTGATCTTTCTTTGTGTTTAGGGTTTGAACAAAAAAAAGTAAATTGGGAACAAAACAAATCATTCTTGTTTGTGGTAGTTTGAGTTTTGAGAAGAATTGATGGGTGTTCTTGGTTGACAATTCAAAAGGTGGTACAGTTCTAGGGGCATATCATGCAAGTGATGGTAGATTTATATACAAGTGATGGTAGATTTAGTATGTACTATATATTTCATATATTTTCTATCTTTTCGTATGAACTCGTACTCGTGTTTTAAGGATATTGTAATGGTTATAGAGACATTTCAGAAGCCATGTTTTAACCATACATAAATGTTGTCAATTCATTCATTACACTACAAAAAAATGTTCATAGAAGTCTACCATAATGTTTGAATCTCTTTGCAAAAAGTCTACCATACCAATTGTATCTTATAGAAATAAATCTACCATAACGTATATTACAAATCAGAACGTCTGTGTCTCATAAAAATAAATCTACCATCAAACGAAAATACATCTCATCTGAATCACGAGGGATAACTGAACAATCACTGGATCCATCACGAGGGTTTGACTTTGATAACTGAACAATCTCATCACGTGGTAACTCATCCATGATATCAGCTGCACGTTTGAGGCGAATATTATGCATATTGGAATCACATAAGTCTTTCATACTATGCCAAAAAAATATCATTCATTAGCAGCTTCAGAGTCAAAAATCTACCATTGAATAGAATAAATCTACCATTACACAAAAAATAAATCTACCACTAAGGACTTACATGCCATATATACGGGTGAGATTGAGGACTTGATGCTACATAACCATAAGGCCGTATAGGAGAATAAGCATGTTAAACAATACAAAGATTAACCAAATACTACCTAAATACAACAAGAAACAATGGTGTATAGACCATCTTCATGAACTTTTGGATGTTCTTTACAATCTTCATGCGGTTACGCATTCCACGTCCACAAAATACCTGTAAAGAAATTCATGGAAATTAGAACATGTTAGACTGAAACACAATCCTAACTAGCCAAAAAATATTTCATTCATTAGCAGCTCCAGAGTCGAAAAGTTTACCATAATGTTTGTATCTCCTTGCAAAAAGTCTACCACAACGTCAAAAAAGATTTCATTCATTAGCAGATCAAGAGTCAAAAAGTCTACCACAACGTCTGCATCTCATTGAAATAAGTCTACCACAACGTTTGCATCTCATAGAAATAAGACTACCACAACGTCTGCATCTCATAGAAATAAGTCTACCACAACGTCTGCATCTCATAGAAATAAGTCTAACATAACGTCTATTATAAATCTACCGTAACGTATGTTTTTTCCCATAGAAATAAGTCTACCATAACGTTGGAATCTGGATCTGAGAAAAATCCAGATCTGGAAAAAATTCAGATCTGAGAAAAATCCAGATCTGGACCAGAACGTGATTTTACAAAACTTCAACACACCCAAACGAAACCGGTTAGAATCAAAAGATTACCTCTCTACAACGCACAAAAACGAAACCCCAACACTCGCCGGAACTTTCCTTCGCCGGAATTTCGAAACCTATGAACGAAGAACATATGGAATTTCATAAATCCGAACCCAAAACACTCCTGAATGATAGAGAGGAAGAAAACTCATGATTCGTTTCAAATCTTATCGTCAAACGCAACAAATCTCGTCGCCGGAGACGAAATCGCTCGGAGTCGCCGGAGGAGAAGAAAAAGAGGTTTCGTTGAAATCAGATTTTTTTTTTTTTGGTTTTATGTTGTTCTTTTTTTCTCAAAGGATAATGACATTTTTGTTAATAAACGAATTTGAGGTATTTTTAATGTCTTTGTAACCTTTTTTAGCTCAAAATTTTGAGCTAAAAAAATAAAAGGTTGTTTGAGTAAAACCTATATTTAAAAAGGTTGTTCGAGTAATTATAGAGTATATGATGAATTTAAATAATACAACTTTTACGATACTACTTTTTAAAATGAAGAATTCACTAAAATATCACACTTTGAAGTTTTACTTTTGAAAATGTCATCAAAAGTTTTATATTCCAAATTAGCCATCAAAAGTTTTGGTTTACTAAAAATACCACAAACATAAAAGTAATTTTTAAAAGTTTAGAATTTAATTTTTTGGCTTTGATTAAACTATTTTAGATTTCGTGTGTAATATTTGGATTTAGGGTTTGGTTTTTAGGGTTTTGAGTTTAGTTTTAAGAGTTCAAAGTTTAAGTTTACTTTTGGGGTTTCTTTTAGAAAACCAAAATTTTTTTTGGTACTTTTGGAATATAAAAATTTTAACGCTATTTTTGAAGACAAAAATTTAAAATGTGGTATCTTGAAATTTTCTTTCAAAACTACTTCTCTATATTGTCCTTTTTAAATTGGGCACTCAAAAATACTATATTTTGAAGTTTTGTTTACAAACATACCATCATTTTTCAAATGTTTCAAAAATACCACTATTTATTCAAAGTTCTAAAACTACCACAAAAATAAAATTAATTTTAGACATTCAAAACGAAACCTTAAATCTCAAACCCAAACTCTACCTCCTAAAATATACAATAATTTTGTAATAGTTAACACAAACCCAAATAATTTACATTACAAACACTTGAAAAAATCTTTTGTGTTTGTGGCATTTTTGGAATTTTTGATTAATGGTGGTAATTTTGGAACTTTAAAAAAATTATGGTATGTTGTAAACAAAACTTCAAATGTCGTATTCTAGGGAATTCCTCTTTTAAAATTACTTGAAGCGTTCTTCTCATTCTTCTCTTAAATGCACATGCTTAACTTAAATTAAACGCCTAGCCAATAGTGATCTAAAGCTATAAGTGTAATATCCTTTGTATGAACACAAGTGAAATAGAGAAAGTTTCAATCTTTAACAATCGTTTTCTCTCTTTTGTTAAGATCTTTTAGCTTTACTTTCATGGTATGGACGCATCAATGGACCTCTACTCTTACCCTTCTCTAAGTATCTCTAACTGCGTTACCGTAAAAGTTAGTGAACAAAACTATAATATTTGGAAAACTTGGTTCGAGTCCTTTCTCTCCTCTCTGTCTCTTCTCGATTTTGTCATTGGATCTACTCCTTAGCCTTCCGCGCTCATCTCTGTCCCAGGAGACGATGGAAAAATGCCTGAAGTTTCTGACTATCAAGCCTAGTTTCGTTCCGATGAAGTTATCAAAGCTTTGGCTTTTGAGTTCTCTCACTAAAGATGTGTTGAATCTTGTCGGTGAATGTCCCTCTGATCATGAAGTATGTACGTCTCTACCACTCACTTCAGTTGCGTTTCCTCACCACGTCTCTCTGAGTTTCAGACTATGTCAAAACAGGACAAGTCCATGGCTGAGTATCTTTGTGAAGTCAAGACCACTTATTTTGACCTTGCGATCTTCCCAATATATATGAATGCCGGAAATCGCACAATTAGATTTGTAAGGATTTCGAGAGGAAGCAGAGATTTCTAAAGATAAGCTACAAAGAACAATAATGAGCAAAGAGAAAATAGGGTTTGTTATTGTTGCATATTGCTTTTGTGAATAAAGTTGAGAGTGCCTTTTTCAAGGACTTTTACATTGATTATATAGCCCCTAAGTCGGCTAAGCCTTTCCCTAATAGATAATGTTAACTTTCCTAAACGTTCGCGGATTGCCTTTTCCCTACGTCAGTTCTGCCTATGTCGGTCGCGCCTATGTGGGCTTCGCAGCTGGACTGGGCTTTAGCGCAGGGAACCTTCTGGAGCCTTCGTCGTTACTCTGGCGGACACCGAAGGGCCTGGACATCGGTGGCACTCTGGCATACACCGATTTGTCCAGGCACATCGGTGTCACTGGGCAGTGACATCGTCGTCACTGTGTTGACATCGGCGTCACCGCTTAATGACGTCGGTGCCATGCAGTTTTGGCCTTCACATCGTCTTCTGTTGGCTTTGTGATCTTCCTGGCACTGCGTTCATGGCTTCTGCTGAGAGTAGGGAGAACACAGAAGGTTCCTTCCTTGGATGAAGAGGACTTAGAAAAGGAGGAAGACTTAGTCATTTCTTGTATAAAAGCGACTTAGGGGCCATACAATCTTTGCACGTCAAAGTGTATTCGTTGTCAATCATAACTTCGAACAGCGAAGCTCGGCGGGTGAAATCCAACCCCAACAGTTAACCCCCGAGCTTGGTAGTGTCAGTGATAATAGTATCGAGTTAAGGACCATTGGGTGTCGAGGTTCGCTTGTTCAAAGTTATGATGTTGCTGTTAGCGTGATGCTGTAGGCTTGAGCCGTTAGTGCTGATGGCTTAAGCGTTATGCTTTCATCCTTCGAAGGTTTTAAGAACTCGCACTCTGTTTGCAGGAGCTGATAACGTTTGTTGCTGACAATTGTTTTGCACTGAAGATTTTAAGACCTTGCGTTTCTAAAGATTTAAAGACTTCATTCTTCGCGTGCTAGAGCTTGCTGAAAAGTTTTTTTTTTTTTTTTTTTTTTAATTTAAGACTCCGCATTACGATTGTTATCGTCAACAATGTGTATCGGGAAAATTAAATTCCCGAAAGTGACAATGCCACTGAAGATTCCGAGGCCCGCTGTGAGATGGAGAGAAAGAGAAGCTTTTCACTTTTTGAAAAGATAAGATAAGATTTTTTTTTATCTTCTCTCTCTTTTCTTCCTTTCTCCTCCACTCATTTCCTTAGGGTTTTGATTTTTCATCTTCTTCCTCTTTACCCTTGCCGGCGCCGTTAGCTATTCCGGCCACCGCCGACGTCATCTCCAGTCTCGTTCGTCGTGCCGCCGTTGTGTTTCCGCTAAGCTTATTCCGCATCTCACCAAAAGTTCCTTAGATCTCTCAAGCTTCTATATATTCAAGTATAGTAGAACCCACACTTTGATGAAGAACAATCTCTAGCTTGGGTTATGTAGATTGTAGGATATCCCTTGTATTAGAGCTTGAATTTGGAGAAGAACAAGCCTTGAACTTGTTTGAATGTTGAAAATCCTTGGATTTTGATCTTTGAATGTTGAATATGAGGAAGCTTTAGATGTTGTTGATGAACAAGCTTGTTCCTGTTGAAATAGAGGAAAACTCTTGATTTTCGACCTTTGATTTCGGTTTGGTGTAGGTGAATTTGGTGTTTGTGGAACCAAGGAATCTCTTTCAAGACCCTCAGATCCAAGTCCGTCGCCATTCATCGAAGGTCACCGAATCCGATACGTTTGGACCCGATGTCATTACCATCGGGAATTGAAGACTCCAAGATTTTGAAAGGCGCCGATGATCCAAAGGCGTCTATTGGCGTTGACTAAGACCCGACGTCTCGAGTTGCTCTCGGTGAAGTCCCAAAGACTTTAAATGACACCAACGACCCGAGAATTGGTGGAGAATGGAGCGTTGAAGACGCGAGGTCTTCTCCTCGTGACACCGAAGTGTTGACGTCGGGGACTGATGGTTACGGGCTCATTGTCGTCCCGAGAATCGATGCCATGTCGCGAGCTTGACGACGTTGGGATCGGGAGGTCTTGCCCCGATGACATGTCGCGAGCTTGACGACGTTGGGATCGGGAGGTCTTGCCCCGATGACCCGAGAGAGAGGAGGACTGATGACCACGATGCCGATGTCTCGGCTTGGAGTTGAACTCGTCGGTGGGATTGTTGGCACTGATGTGGATGGGGGTCCGATGTAGACCAGAGACATCGGCACCAATGTGGATGGCTCGGGGATCCGACATTCTGACGACACCAAAGTCGTGGATGGCTTGATTCCTTTTAACGATGAGGACCCCGAGCTTTCACCTGGCCGTGCCAAAACATCGTCTTCTTCCTCCTCGTCTGGTTCTTCTAGCGATGACGAGGATACATTTGTTGAGGTTGAGCATACGAAGAAGGCTAAGAAGAAAGCGGAGGTGAAGGTCCGCCCTTGTTTGAGAACTACTTTGATCAGTGCCTGCTGGGGTTTCCACTACTTCGGTTCCTCATGCGCTTTCTAGCGGCACACAACATCTGCCTTGCTCAGATTAACCCTAGGGGTATCAGACATCTCATCGGTATCTACGTGTTGAGCAGAGAGTGTGGTGTTGATATTAGCACCGAGCACTTGTCTTACTTGACGGACTTTAGAGTTCGCGGTCGAAGTGATGAACTCAAGCATAGTGTTACCAACGCGTCTAGGATGGCACTCATTGCCGGGTTTCCGAGCAAAGACGACCACTTTGAGGATCATTTCTTCTTTGTTGAGCTCTATGAGAAGACCGTCGAGGCGGACTGCATTGGCCTTGTTAAGACGAGATGGGAGAGAAGAGGTAATCAACACTTAGCTTCTTTTTCTCTTTTGTTTTTTTTTCATAGCCTTGTTATATACTAATTCTTGAATTGTTGTCTTTCACAGTGAAGCCATCGTTGCCTGTAGTCTCAAAGAAGTTTGTTACCCCTATGCATGACGAGCTTTCCCCCGGGAATGGCAACTGGAGGAGGTCGTTCAATCGGAAGAGGATCTAGAGGGCACTTTCTATTGAGATCATTCCGGGGAAGATTCTTGGACGAGGCAGGGCGAGGGTGTCTTCTCGTGAGCATGCTGTGCTTGAGGCAGCAGCGGTGGCGAAGGCCATGAGGTCGTCCGGTACCGATGCGCCAAGGGCGATGGTGCCGACGACCACGACCTCGACGGCCACGTTGATGCTGGCGAGATCCTCGAGGTCTTTGGCACCGAAGACCCCTGCTACTTTGACCCTCCTTCTTCTTCCTTCCCTTACTCTAGATGAGCTCGCGATGCGACACAAGCTGTCAGAGAAGAGAGTTCGCCTCTCTAGTGGCAAGGGAAAAGACATTGACTACGTGACCTCTTCGAAGAGGCAAAGAGTAGACACACACCTTGGGGTGGTTGGTTAGAGAGGTTTCGGTGAGCCATGTTGCTGCGCCATCTGTTAGTGGGTTGCTTAGAGTTGAAGCTTACGCGGCAACGAAGTCCGAAGCTTATGAGTTTGACTCTACTTTTACTTAGCATCTTCCGCTTATGCCTTAGCATGTTTTGACGTTATCTTTCCTTTCCTTGTAGCTTTCCCTCCTCTTTGACCAACATGTTGGTGACTATGATGAGGATGTTCGTTTCGAAGATAGTGAGCTTCGCGTGGCCAAAGAGGCCAACGCCATTCTGCAGTCGAGACTAGACGAGCTTTTTCTGTGCAGAAGATTAAGAAGGACTGTGACGCCAAGTTGGCGAAGCTCAAGTCGAGGTGTACCAAGGGTGAGGATGAGATAGCTTCGCTAAAGACACAACTTAGTTCTGCTAGTGACCTTAAGAGTACTAGGATTTGCGAGGCCGTTGCTAAAGCCAGAGACGAGATAGCCTGCGGCTTCGCGGGGCGAGTTAGCGAGGTTGCTGGATTACTTGCAGAGATTGGTGGGAAGGCCCATAACAACATGTTGAACCTTGCTGAGGTTGAGGCGAACTTGGAGTTCATCGGGCTTCTTCAAGGACCGACGCCACCAGACCTTCCAACTGAGATCAAGGCGTTGCGTGAGCGACGTCGTCCGATCTACGATGCTTGTTATGTGTTCGAGGATCTTCTCGACAGTGTTCGGGGAGTACTCGAGATCCCCAAGGTTTCTGCCGTTGGTGTTGAGACGGTCGGTTTTGACGACGAGGTTGACGACGAGATCGATGATAAGGTTGACGACGAGATCGACGACGAGGTCAACGATGAGGAGTCTTGATCACTAATGCCCTTCTTGTTTCTATCCTTTTGCTTTCAGACTTAGCCTATTTTATGACTTTTGTCTAAGACTTTATGATTTTTGGACGTGATTACTCATGACTTTTGGTAATAGCGTTGGATGATTTCTATCCAAGCTATGATTTATGTTTTACCTTGCATTATAGTGAATGTAGGTGATAATGCATGCGGCTTTTGTTTCTTGCCTTTCTTATTCTCTTTGATAGATCATAAGAGCTTTTAAGAGTAATGATACTCGTTTTGTTAATCAAGCCTTTAGCATAGGTTGAAGATCGTTTACGCTCGAAATGCCTTTGGCTGTTTATACCAATGTTGTTGTTGCGTTTGTGATTGTAGGGTGGCGAAAACGCAAATGCGTTTACGCTCCTTTTTTTACCACCGTTGTTGTTGGGTTTTATTTAATGGTGGTGCTTTCTGAACTCATCTATTCATAAGCAATCACACCCTTTGACTTGACCAACGCGTTGTTGGGTTTTTCAGAATGGTTGTTCGGTTTACAAACCTAAGTAACCATTAGCAACTGCTTTTTACCAACGGTGCTGTTAGGTTCTTTGAATGAGCAGCCTGGGTCGAAAGCCCAGAAAGTGAACATTAGAATTTATATAGCGCGCTAAGGATCCGATGATGGATGTCATTGTGTTCGGGTTCACATTGTTATTGTGGCCAACAGCAACGTCTGTGGATTGAACGTGCTTAAAAAAGGCTTTAAATAATCCATAGAGCATGTATTTGATGAAGTCCATGAGACTTGTGTAAAGCGTCTGAAGTCTAAAGCAAAGAGTTTGCTTGATAAAAATGGGAGTATACGAGTATACATACCCCACTCCCCCCCCCTTTTGATGGAGGAGGGCAACTGAACTTGTCCGGAGACAAGCTGCCTACGTACCCTTTGCAAGAATCAAGTCGCCCCGTAGTTCGTTAAAGTACTTACTCCCCTCCCCCTTTTTGACGGAGGAGGTCAACTGAACTCGTCCGTAGACAAGCTGCCTACGTACCATTTGCAGGGATCAAGTTGCCTCGTAGTTCAAGGCAAAAGCCTTAGAAGAGGACTAGTGATAGTACCTCTTCAAGTGCTTCGCGTTCCACGAATGGAGAATCGGCGTGCCAGCCATGGTGGCGAGCTTATAGACGCCAGGGTGGACCACGGTGATGACTCTGTAAGGTCCTTTCCAGTTAGCTCCGAGCTTGCCTGTGTTCCATTCTGCTGTATTCTGGAAGACTTCGCGTAGGACCAAGTCACCTTTTCGGAAACGTCTTTCTCGAACTCTAGAGTTGTAATAGCGATTGGCTGCGTTTTGATAGTTGGCTATCCTGATGAGTGCTTGATCACACCTTTCGTTAAGGAAGTCCAATTCATCAAAGAGGAGCGAGTCGTTGAGTTCTTCGTGTTCTTATAAGAGACGACGCCGTGGTCCAGGAGAAGTGATTTCGGATGGTATGATACATTCAGTGCCGTTGACAAGTGTAAAAGGAGTTTCGCCGGTTGCACGGCGGGGAGTGGTGCGGTGGGACCATAAAATGCCTTCTAGCTCGTCTGCCCAACGTCCCTTCTTCGCATCTAAGCCTTTCTTAAGGCCATCGAGAATTGTCTTGTTGATTGCTTCTGCTTGACCATTTCCTTAAGGATAACGAGGAGTAGACTTGCTAAGTCGAATCTTCCACTTTGCATAGAAGGTCTCAAACCTGTTGGAGATGAATTGCGAACTGTTGTCTGTAACAATTTCGTATGGAACTCCGTGACGACATATGATGTTCCTCCAGACAAAACTTTCAGCTTGAGAGTCTTTGATACTTGCGTAAGCTTCAGCTTCCACCCACTTTGAAAAATAATATGTTAGAACAAGTAAGAAGCGCTTCTGTTTTGAAGCGTGCAGTGGTCCAACGATGTCCATGGCCCATCTCATGAATGGATAAGGAGAGCTGACAAAGGAAAGCATCTACGTTGGTTGATGAATCTTTGGAGCATGTCGTTGACACCTTTCGGACTTGGCTGAAAACTTCACGCAGTCGTTTACAATAGTAGGCCAGAAGTGGCCATGTCGCTTGATCTTGATTGCTAAGGCTTTGCCTCCTGAATGATTGCCACAAGACCCGTTGTGGACTTCCTCCATGACTTGTCTGGCTTCTTGTCCTTCTACGTAGGTGAGCGGAGGAGTGGAGAATCCCCACCTGTAGATGTTACCATCTAGCAGAATGTATCGAGCGGCCTGGTTTTGTACCTTGCGGGCTGCCCACTTGTCACTAGGCAGTTTTCCATTGACAATGTAAGCACGAATCTGATCTATCCAAGGCTTGTCGCAACCGTACTCGGGTTCTTCATCTGTCTCCATTGGGACATGAATGTCTTAATCGTGAGGGACAAGTGAGAATTTTCTGGCGAGGAGTCATCGGTGTTTGGGACCTCGTCGGCGTCTGGGACCCTGTCGGCGTCTAGGGCCTCATCGGTGTTGGAGATGAATTGCGAACTGTTGTCTGTAACAATTTCGTATGGAACTCCGTGACGACATATGATGTTCCTCCAGACAAAACTTTCAGCTTGAGAGTCTTTGATACTTGCGTAAGCTTCAGCTTCCACCCACTTTGAAAAATAATATGTTAGAACAAGTAAGAAGCGCTTCTGTTTTGAAGCGTGCAGTGGTCCAACGATGTCCATGGCCCATCTCATGAATGGATAAGGAGAGCTGACAAAGGAAAGCATCTACGTTGGTTGATGAATCTTTGGAGCATGTCGTTGACACCTTTCGGACTTGGCTGAAAACTTCACGCAGTCGTTTACAATAGTAGGCCAGAAGTGGCCATGTCGCTTGATCTTGATTGCTAAGGCTTTGCCTCCTGAATGATTGCCACAAGACCCGTTGTGGACTTCCTCCATGACTTGTCTGGCTTCTTGTCCTTCTACGTAGGTGAGCGGAGGAGTGGAGAATCCCCACCTGTAGATGTTACCATCTAGCAGAATGTATCGAGCGGCCTGGTTTTGTACCTTGCGGGTTGCCCACTTGTCACTAGGCAGTTTTCCATTGACAATGTAAGCACGAATCTGATCTATCCAAGGCTTGTCGCAACCGTACTCGGGTTCTTCATCTGTCTCCATTGGGACATGAATGTCTTAATCGTGAGGGACAAGTGAGAATTTTCTGGCGAGGAGTCATCGGTGTTTGGGACCTCGTCGGCGTCTGGGACCCTGTCGGCGTCTAGGGCCTCATCGGTGACTGGGGCCTCATCGGTGATTGGGGCCTCATCGGTAACGGGGACGTCGGCGTCAGAAGTAGGCGTTGTCGCTGGCAGATGCGTAGGCCCTATCTCTTCAGCTACTTGTGCCACCTCAAAGTCTTTGGCTCCTGTTTCAAGTGATTCACCAATGGCTTTTGCTTGCTTAGCAACCTAAGATCGTGTTGAGATAGCGAGCGTCATGTCTTGTCGAATGCTTGGGAATTCGATGAACGCCACAGGGATAACCCGCTTCAGAGCTGGATCTGTTGGAGGAGCTGAAGCGGAGGCAAGGTTCGCTAAAGTGTCGGCGTCAACGTTTACCCCTCGGGGAATTCGTGTGAGTGTAAACTCTTTAAATATCGAGGCAAGGTCCTTGACTATCTTCAAATAGGCTTCCATACGATCATCTTTCGTTGCGTACTCGCCGCTGAACTGGCTAGTAATCAACTGTGAGTCGCAGAATGCGTGAATTTGCTCGATGTTAAGTCCCTGAGCGAGTCGCATGCCAACGATAACAGCTTCATATTCCGCTTCGTTGTTGGAAGCATTGAAGCCTAGACGGAACGATTGTTCGAGGATCTCGCCTGTCGGTGAAGCTAACCGCAACCCTACTTCAGACCCGTTTTTTGAAGATGAAATGTCAACGTGTAGCTCCCAGATCCCTGGTCGTACCTCTTTTGGACTATGGTCTTCCGGGAGTTCGATGAGGAAGTCTGCCAACACTTGTGATTTGTTGCACGTTCGCCCTTTATACTCGATGTCATACTCGCTGAGCTCTACAGCGCACTTGGCCAATCTGCTAGATTGACTTGGACTATGAAAAACTGAACATAAGGGCAAGGTGCTGAGAATCACAATGGAATGAGATTAGAAGTAAGGCCTTAGCTTTCGTGACGCCATTAGGACGGATAGTGCCAGCTTCTCCAGCTGAGGGTATCTTATTTCGGCATCGGTGAGAGTCTTACTAACATATACGACATGCTTCTCTTCGCCTCGTTCTTCGCGTACTAACACTGCACTGACATCTGTTTCGGAAACAACAATGTAAAGAAAGAGAGGTTCTCCAGTCACTGGCTTAGTGAGGATAGGCGGCGTTGCCAATTTCATGCAGTAGTCTTAGTAGTACGGGTTAGGGTAGAATAATAGTAGTATAGTAGTAGTGTGGTCTTGTACGAATGGTGATCCGTGCACGACCGGTCGTGATGGTAACGCCTAGTGCTGGCATCAGTAAGGCCTTGGGGTGCCTCGATGACAGTACGACAGGGTGCCAACGGTAGGCCTCGGTGACGCCTCGAGAGGGCATCGGAGACGCATCGACAAGGGCATCGGTACGAGGTACCAGTGACGCCTCTAGAGGGCAGAATGACGCTTTGACAGGGCCTGGGTAACCTAGCAAACGTGCCTCGAGGAGGTATCGTATGGAAGTAAGGCTGATCGATGATCATGACGAAAGAGCCTCAGATCATTCCTCGATGGACGTATCGGTGAGACGATCATCGGTACGGACACTCAATGATCCGACCAGGCCAAGAGTGGCTAACAGGTAATATTCACAATCGGACCATGGGGACGCATCGATAGGCCCTCGGGGAGGCCTACGATCGATCTACCACTGGCCATTGGGGATAACTGAGCAGTCCGCAAGGGCAGTTTGAGATGTGATCGCTGACTGGCATCGGTAAGCCTAGTGTAGGCATCCGTGTATCGGTACGGTACCTTGTTCGTCCGCGATGAACAAACCGGTTTTCATCGGTGAAGGCATCAATGATCGGAGAGGAAGCTAAATGGTAGTGCCAACCACTGTACCGCAGACCGGTTCGGCCTCCATGGTGATCGATACGGTCTCGGTTCAGAATCACGCCCGGTAAGCAAAAGCATGCTTGGCTTACCGACAGTGGCAGAGCATCCGGTCAGATCATGGCGATCTGACTATGGACTCGTAGGTGAGACAGTAGAGGAGCATGGCAAGGCTAACATAGCTTGTTAAGTAACTCGGCTATCACGATGGATTTTGGTGAGGGTACACAAACCTAGGGGTACCGGTCGTGGGACTCAACCTTGTATCTCGAGGAAATTTGGCTCGGCATAAGCTGGCCCAAGAGTGACTCGTTGTTTGGCGGACTGGAAGCTAGCCATGGCAGGATCATGCCTAGCTCCGACTCGCACCGCATGTAGTTTAGGAAGTTAGATAGAGTCATGCATAGGCTGGCTATACTCTGCAAAGGGAGCTGGTGAGCCAAATGTGAGGATTAGCATGGCAGGCTGAAAGGTCTGATACTAACCAATCATTAAACCACGAAATAGAGCTATGGTATATTTACCACTGCAAGGTAGTGATGATACTCGATGGTTCGCTTGTTTGTTGGACTCGGCAGACTACTAGAGAATGCCGTAGACGAGACAGGTAGTGATCGGGCAACTAGATAGTTGTACGGGCACGCCTTAGTTAATCTGGTATAGAGTCTAGATGATGTATGCCAACAAGAGAAGCGCTAAGGAGGCTTAGCAAACTCGTACGGCCGCATACGACTCCTGGGTTAGAGGCAAGGCCACGGGAATGCTTGGGCCAGTAATGGTCAAGGCTGGATCGTGAGTCTTCCACAATTAACGGATAGTTTTATGTGTGTATTTCTGCAGGGACGGTCGCCGTATGGCCATAGATGTGTCATGGGTAACGGATTGGGATAACCATGCTTACCTGGGGCCGACCATACGGGGCAAAGGTATTGTTTGAAATGCTTCGGCTATTGCTTGAGAACCTAGATGTATAAGGACTAGGATTAATCGGAGTAGATAGTTTGATTGTGAACTGTAGGAGAGTCTAGTAGTTTAAAACATGTTAAACTGGTAGGATAGTAGGTTCACAATGCCACCAGTTTAAATATTGCATAGGGTGTATGTATGGGCATGCGTTCCGCCTTATTTGTGCTTGGCCTGAAAGAGGGCACGAAGACCTAGCGTTCCGCTGCTCGCTAGAAGGGCCGTGAGTGCCAGAGAGTAAAAAGTCCGCCGACGGGCCGACTAGATAAAATGGCAGCCAGGAAGCCAGGCAATACCAGTTTACTGGTAAGGATAGGATAGTTATCAGTGTGCTGAGCTGGTGCTATAAAAGGGCTGCCAGGGTGCCTAGCGTACCAGTTTACTGGTTATGGTTGCCAGCTTGCTGGTTAAAGTTAAGGGTTGCAAGGTTGCCCGGCGAGAGTTGACGAATTGTATCACCACCAAAGGGTTGGCTGTGAGACACAGTACCTCGCAAGTAGTGCTAAGGGTGCTGTGTGGGGTTATAGGGGTTTAGATTAGCTAAGTCTAAGTATTCAATACTCACCCCCTTACCAGTGTACATGATAGGACATCCGGTCAGGTGGACCATGAGACGGAAAGGCAGGAGGGAGCAGCAGGCGATGGAGGAAGACTTTCCCAATGCGTTGTGAATCTAATACCCATATGTTGTAATTTACCATACAATGTAAACAAGAAATTTTAGAGTAATGAAGATACCGATTTTATCAAACACTTGGGTCTGTATTCATAGTTCGAGATGCGGGTGTTACAGATTTGGTATCAGAGCTTGGCTGTCACTCTGGTTCTGACCTGGAGGACAACTTCAAAAAGATCTCTTGGGACTAGGGTAAAGGAAAGTCCAGTTGCCTCGCTGCGGAACTCAATGCCTCCTATGAGACTGATAAGAACCAAGTACACCAGGTACGCGGTTCCGGATAACACTTAAGGGAAATAGAAATGTTCTATTTTCTTTTGGAACCAGAATGGTTCCACCGTTTTCTTTTTTATATATATATATAGCTATAATAAGCAAGTTTTTGGGACTGGCGGGCCTTTACATTTAGGCGGGCCTTGGGAAAGCCTTGCCTAAAGCCCTAAATCTCTCCAAACCTAATAAGGCTCCACCAAAACCCTAGGGACCTGCGGCTAAGGAGAAGGGAGTCGTGGAGCCGCCGGATGCTCACTAAGGAAGGTGGAGAGTAAGTATCAAGGCAGGAATATCCTCAATAATGGAGAAAATATTTCGTGATTATCCAAGATATGGGAAGTGGATATTCGACCATTAAGAGATAATGGGGAAAAGGAAAGTGTAGTTATCAGCAATGGAAACTGATAATTACCACGAAATCTTTTGAGATTATCCAAAAGAAAATAGGAAGTGAATATTCGCCCATTAAGGAGAAAATGAGGGAAAAAGGAAAGCGTAATTATCAACAATGGAAACTGATAATTATCACGAAAGATTTCGTGATTATCCAATAAGGAAAGTGAATATTTCCTGCTTGGCGGAGAGGGAAATCCGAGGGAAATCCGACGCTATATAAAGAGAGGGAGGAGTCTCCTCTTTTCTCAATCACTTCTCATTTCCCACTTCTCATAGCAAAGATACTAAAAAATCCACGATGCCCGCCAGAGTCGTCAGGGTTCAAAGCAACAAGCTTTGGATCCGGGTAAAGGAGGAACCAGTGGAGGAGCAACCAGTGGAGGAGCAACCAGCTAGAGGCAGTCGACACTCGAGCAGGGAGTCTCAACCAGCAACACGTCACCTCTCTCGGACCAGAGAAGAAGCGCCAGCCGACACCCCCATGGAGCAAGATCGCACCCCCGGATCTTCGAGATGACCCCGCACGCGGTGGGTGGTGCTGAGGTAAGTCCTCCAACAAACCCTCGGCTGCAAGTCAAGAGGCGGGCTGGAATCCCGATCCACCGAGACTGGCCGGTAGGGTTCGAATCCGAGCTGCGGATTCCCATGATTGAACCAGCGACGCCACAGGCAGATGAGCAAGCCACAGTAACTTTCCATCCCGTTGAAAGGATTTTAGCGAATTGGCAACACCGGTTCGATACGATCACCCAAGGTGACAAGACCGTAGAGGAGTACTTCAAGGAGTTCATGCTACTGAATACCGCTACCAGGTGCACTCAAGACCTACTCCGGTTCTGGAAGGGCCTACGGACGGAATTCCATGTGGCCCTTAGTGGGAGCACCTACCACACCGCTGCTTAGTTGGCCGATGATGCCGCCAAGCTCGAGAAGATGGGTAGAGACAGGGAACCGGGGATATTCGGGGGTCTAGGACATCCTGCACCGGTTCCACCAACGACAGCAGCTCACACGGATCCGCGTAACCCGAGACCAGCAAAATGGCCATACTTCTTGAACGCGTATCGAGCACAAGTGGATCTACGCATAAACCTGAGCCCGAGTAAGGAAGCAGGCAGAGGATCAAACGGGTGGCTAGAGGACTCGGAAGACGAGTCTGACATATGAAGCGATGTCGAGCTAGCATGGAAGCACTATTGGAACAGCCTGCCGTCAGCAACAACCCCCAATAGGACTCAGAGTGGCTAAGGTGATGAAAGAAGGATGGAGAGCTAGTTGAAGTTAGGTTAGGATAGTCGTTGGGTTTTGTTCCTTTTTGTTCTAAGTTTTTCTTTGTTCAATTATTCTCAACTATCTTGAAGTGTATTGGCTTTCCCCATTTTACTCAATCAAGAATTCGATATTTATTCTAGACTAAGTTTAAGATAATCATTGAAATGAGTAAAATATTCGAAAGACAATACCTAGCTAGGCCCCCATTGAGGATCGATAAAAGGTCGATACTCGTCTTGGATCCGAGGACGGCTCCATTTCAAGGGGGGGGGGAGAATTTGTAACATCCCGAAACCGGAGAAGTGGCTTTTGGGGAAAAACTTAGAACGAAAGCAGACGACGCGGATCTTAGGAATGGGTAACTAAGGCACGTAGGTAAAGAGTTAGTAAGGAGGGGCAAAAGAAAAAAGGAAAGATGAAAAGCGTGGAAAGGAAGGTGTAAGAAATGGGCTTTCGGCCCATATAGTAAGGAGGTGGAGAAAAATAAGGAAAGTGAATATTCTCCTTAGGGTTTTGGTTTAGTATAAATAGGAAGCTAGGGAGCTCATTATTTACACACCAAAATATTTCTCTTCTCTCTAGAGCCAAAGATACACGCTTAAGAAGAAGAGAAAAGGAGAAGCTCGAGAAGGAACTTGACACCCCACCCTAAGGAGCAACTGTATAAGGTAAGGCTCGATCTGTACCTAATACTCCCTTTATATTCTCCTCCTTTATAGTTTTCATGCAGTAGTCTTAGTGGTACATGTTAGGGTAGAATAATAGTAGTATAGTAATATAGTAGTAGTGTGGTCTTGTACGGATGGTGATCCGTGCACGACCGGTCGTGATAGTAACGCCTAGTGTTGGCATCGGTAAGGCCTCGGGGTGCCTCGATGACAGTACGACAGGGTGCCAACGGTAGGCCTCGGTGACGCCTCGAGAGGGCATCGGAGATGCCTCGATAAGGGCATCGGTATGAGGTACCGGTGACGCCTCTAGAGGGCATGATGACGCTTCGACAAGGCCCGACTAACCTAGCAAACGTGCCTCGAGGAGGTATCGTAAGGAAGTAAGGCTGATCGATGATCAGGACGAAAGAGCCTTGGATTATTCCTCAATGGACATATCGGTGAGACGATCATCGGTATGGACACTCGACGATCCGACCAGACCAAGAGTGGCTATCAGGTAATATTCACGATCGGACCATGGGGACGCATCGATAGGCCCTCGGGGAGGCCTACGATCGATCTACCACTGGCCATCTGGGATAACTGAGCAGTCCGCAAGGGCATTCTGTGATGTGATCGGTGACTGGCATCGGCAAGCCTAGTGTAGGCATCGGTGTATCGGTACGGTACCTTGTTCGTCCGCGATGAATAAACCGATTTTCATTGGTGAAGGCATCGGTGATCGGAGAGGAAGCTAACAGGTAGTGCCAACCACTGTACCGCGGACCGGTACAGCCTCGGTAAGCAAAAGCATGCTTGGCTTACCGACATTGGCATAACATCCGGTTAGATCATGGCGATCTGACTATGGACTTGTAGGTGAGACAGTGGAGGAGCATGACAAGGCTAACATAGCTTGTTAAGTAACTCGGCTATTACGATGGATCTTGGTGAGGGTACACGAACCTAGGGGTACCGGTCGTGGGACTCAACCTTCAATCTCGAGGAAACTTTGCTCGGCATAAGATGGCCCAAGTGTGACTCGTTTTTTGGCGGACTGGAAGCTAGCCATGACAGGATCATGCCTAGCTCCGACTTGTACCGCATGTAGTTTAGGAAGTTTGATAGAGTCATGCATAGGCCAGCTATACTCTGCGAAGGGAGCTGGTGGGCCAAATGTGAGGATTAACATGGTAGGCTGAAAGGTCTGACACTAACCAATCATTAAACCACGAAATAGAGCTATGGTAGATTTACCACCGCAAGGTAGTGATGATACTCGATGGTTCGCTTGTTTATTAGACTCGGCAGACTACTAGAGAATGTCGTAGACCAGACAGGTAGTGATCGGGCAACTAGATAGTTGTACGGGCACGTCTTAGTCAACCTGGTATAGAGTCTAGACAATGTATGCCAACAAGAGAAGCACTAAGGAGGCTTAGCAAACTCGTACGGTCGCATACGACTCCAAGGTTAGATGCAAGGCCACGGGAATGCTTGGGCCAGTAATGGCCAAGGCTGGATCGTGAGTCTTCCACAATTAACGAATAGTTTTATGTGTGTATTTTTACAGGGACGATCGCTGTGTGGCCATAGATGTGTCATGGGTAACGAATTGGGATAACCATGCTTACCTGGGGCCGACCATACGGGGCAGAGGTATTGTTTGAAATGCTTCGGCTATTGCTTGAGAACGTAGAGGTATAAGGACTAAGATTAACCGGAGTAGATAGTTTGATTGTGAACCTTAGGAAAGTCTAGTAGTTTAGAACATGTTAAACCGGGCTGCCAGGGTGCCCGGCGTACCAGTTTACTGGTTATGGTTACCAGCTTGCTGGTGTAAAGTTAAGGGCTGCCAGGGTACCCGGCGAGAGTTGACGAATTGTATCACCGCCAAAGGGTTGGCCGTGAGACACAATACCTGGCAAGTAGTGCTAAGGGTGCTGTGTGGAGTTATAGTAGTTTAGATTAGCTAGGTAGTGTTAGGTTGTGGGACGGAGTAGACCGTCTTACTTAGTTTTTTTATACTCACCCCCTTACCAGTGTACAGGATAGGACATCCGGTCAGGTGGACCATAGGACGGCAAGGCAGGAGGGAGCAACATGCGATGGAGGAAGACTTTCCCAAGGCGTTGTGAATCTAATACCCATATGTTGTAATTTACCATACAATGTAAACAAGAAATTTTAGAGTAATGAAGATACCGATTTTGTCTAACACTTGGGTCTGGATTCATAGTCCGAGATGCGGGTGTTACACAAGGTCCATCCAGAGTGGAAGCGTTACTAGGACAGTCCGCCATTAGCAACACGCCCCGGCAGAGCTAAGAGTGGCTAAGGGGTAGACGAGTACTAAGGAGCTAGCTGTAGTTAGGTTAAGGTTTTCGTTTGGTTTTGTTTTGCTAAGTTATGTTCAATTGTTCTCAGCTAGCTCGAAGTGTTTTGGCTTTTTTTATTTTACTCAATAAAGATTTCAATATTTATTCTAGACTAAGTTTAGGATAGGCATTGGAATGAGTAAAAGACTCGAAAGACGATACCTAGCTAGGCCCCTAATGAGGATCGATAATGATCGGTACTCGTTTTGGATCCGAGGATGGCTCCATTTCAAAGGGGGAAGAATTTGTAACATCCCGAAACCAGTGTGAAGGTTTTTGTTGAAGACTTAGAGGAAAAAGAAGGACAACACGTCACTTAGGAATATGTAACTAAGGCGCAGGTTTGAGGAGTTAGTAAAGAGGGGCGAAAAAGGAAAGAGTGAAACGTGGAGAAGAGGAGGAATAAAACGGGATTTCGGCCCGTATAGTAAGGACGTGGAAAAGAATATGGAAAGTGAATATTCTCCTTAGGGTTTTTGGGTTAGTATAAATAGGGGGCAAGGGAGCTCATTATTTACACACCAAAAACATTCTCTTCTCTCTAGAGCCAAAGATAAACGCTTAGGAGAGAAAGAATAGGAGGAGCTCGAGAAGGAACTCGACACCCAACCTTAAGGAGCAGCTGTATAAGGTAAGGCGCGATCCGTACCTAATACTCCCTTTCTAGTCTTTTCTTTTATTGCTTTCATACGGTAGTCTTAATAGTATGGGTTAGGGTAGTAGTAGTAGTAATGGTAGTAGTAGTAGTAGTAGCGGTTACGGACGAATAGAGATCCAGACGGGACCAAGTAGTAGTAGAGGAGCCTTGGACGGATAGATATCTAGACAGGCCAGGCATGGTCGGTAACGCCTAGTGCTGGCATCGGTATGTCCTCGGGGTGCCTCGATGATAGTACGATAGGGTATCGACGATAGACCTCGGTGACACCTCGAGAAGGCATCAGAGACGCTTCGACAGGGCATCGGTGACAGGCACCGCTGACGCCTTGAGAGGGCACGATGACGCTTTGACAGGGCCCAGGTAACCTAGAGGACGTACCTCGAGGAGGTATCGTGAGGAAGTAAGGCTGATCGATGATCAGGACAAGAGAGCCTCGAATCATTCCTCGACGGATGTATCGATGAGACGATCATCGGTACGGACGCTCGACGATCCGACCGTGCTAAGAGTGGCTATCAGGTTGTATTCATGATCGGATGGGGACGCGTCGATAGGCTCTCGGGGAGGCCTACGATCGATCTACCACTAGCCATCGGGGATAACTAAGTAGTCCGCAAGGGCAGTCCGTGATGTGATCGCTGACTGGCATCGGTAAGCCTCATGTAGGCCTCAGTGTATCGGTACGATACCTTGTTTGTCCGCGATGACGAACATGTAATCATCGGTGAAGGCATCGATGATCAGAGAGGAAAGCTTGACGGGCAGTGATAACCACTATACCGCGGATCGGTAAGCCCTCGATAGAGATCGATACGGCCTCGGGTCGGAATCACGTCCGGTAAGCAAAAGTGTGCTTGGCTTATCGATAGTGGCAGAGTATCCGGACAGATCATGGTGATCTGGCTATGGACTCGTAGGTGAGACTAGTTGAGGAACCCGACAAGGCCAACACGGCTTGGCGAGCAACTTGGCTATCACGATGGATCTTGGCGAGAGTGCAAGGACTAAGGAGTTCCGGCCGTGAGACTCAGCCTTGTATCTCGAGGAAACTTGGCTCAGCCTAAGCTGGCCCAAGAGTGACTCGTTGTTTGGCGAACCGGAGGTTAGGCCATGGCAGGATCATGTCTAACTCCAACTCGCATCACATGTAGTTTAGGAAGTCAGGAGGAGTGAGTTCGCTCAAGAATCCAATAGAGTCATGCATACGCCGGCTATACCCTGCAAAGGGAGCTGGTGGGCCAAATGTGAGGATTAGCTTGGCAGACTAAATGGTCTGATACTAACCGATCATTAAACCACGAAATAGAGCTATGGTAAAATAACCGCCAACAGGCAGTGAGGATACTCGTTGGTTCACTTGTTTGTTGGACTCGACAGACTACTAGAGGATGTTGTAGGTCAGACGGGTAATGCTTCGTGCAACTTGATAGTTGTTCGGCCATGCCCTAGTTAACATGATATAGAGTCTAGACGGTGTACGCCAACAAGAGAAGCGCTCAGGAGGCTTAGCAAACTCGTATGGCCGCATACGACTCCAGAGTTAGAGGCAAGGCCATGTGAACGCTTAAGCCGGCATCGGTAGAGGCAAGATCGTGAGTCTTCCACAATTAACGGATAGTTTAATGTTTGTATTTCTGCAGAGACGGTCACCGTATGGCCATAGATGTTGTCATGGGTAACGTATTGGGATAGCCATGCATACCTGGGGCTGACCATACGGGGCAAAGGTATTGATTGAAATGCTTATACTATTGCTTGAGAACGTAGAGGTATAAGGACTAGGATTAAACCGGAATAGATACTTTGATTGTGAACCAAAGGAGAGTCATAAGCATGTTAAACTGGATAGGATAGTAGGTTCACAATGTCACCGAGTTAAGTAGTCGTATGTAGATACATACACTCGGTAGTAGTCGTATGTAGATACATATACCCCGTTTGTTTGTGTTTGGCCTGAAATAAGGCACGAAGACCTAGCGTTCCGCTGCTCGCTCGAAGGGCTGAAAATGCCGCTCGATGAAAGTCTGTCGACGGGCCGACTTTCCCCCGTAAGGTACTAGGAGACGGTCAGAGAGCTGATAATCCCTAGTACTACCCGAGGCATCTAGGAGGGAGTCAGGCTAGTGATGATCTCTAGATGCCGCCCCGGTTAGTTAGCGCCATGTGCTGAGAGTCAGCCTTGGTTGCCCCGGTTAGTTAGTGCCATGTGCTGAGAGTCAGCCGTGGTTGCCCCGGTTAGTTAGCGCCATGTGCTGAGAGTCAGCCTTGGTTGCCCCGGTTAGTTAGCACCATGTGCTGAGAGTCAGCCTTGGTTGCCCCGGTAGTAGTGGTAAGCAGATGCTTTCCAAGAGTTCGAGTGCCTAGGAAGCCAGGAGCTGGCCTAGGACTAACCCGAGGTTGAATGCCTAGGGAGCCAAGAGCTGGCCTAAGGTTCGCCTAAGTAGAGGTTAGGAGGACGTTCGACACATGGTACGAGGGGTGCCGTGTGAAGGTCACAAATGGTTAGAATAGCTAGGTAGTGTTAGGTCGTGAGACGGAGTAGACCGTCTTACTGTGTATTCAATACTCACCCCCTTACCAGTGCGCAAGATAGGACGTCCGGTCAGGTGGACCATAGGACGGCAAGGCAGGAGGGAGCAACAGGCAACATAGGAAGACTTTCCCTAGGCGTTGTGAATCTAGTACCCATATGTTGTAATTTACCGAACAATGTATTGAAATTTTTTAGAGTAATGAAGATACCATTTATTTGACTAACACTTGGGTCTGAATTTATATTCCGAGATACGGGTGTTACACTTTCTCCTCGGGATTGAAGTCAGACAAGCTGTTGTTGCCTTTCAAAGTGCCTTCAGTTAGTTTGGCTATTAGTTGTCGCCCTAACTCGCGACAACTCGAAGTCGAATGTCCACTTGCCTTGTGGAAGTCGCAGTACAGCTGCTCGTCATAGTCTTTCGACTCTCTGGTCTAGGTGTTGTTCCAGGTTCCTCTACCGCGACCTCGCCCGCGACCCGATGACTCCACTTGATAGTTGTGAGCCCCTTCAGATCCTCCCTCGTATTGGACGTAGGCAGGATTGCTCTTCTTTGGTGTAGCGACATGGGCTGGTTCGCTTGCTAGCTTAGCCTTTCCGCCTTTCCTGGCACGAACTTCCTCTTCTGTTCGAGCGAAGTCAGCAGCACGGTGGAGAGCGTCTTGGATCGTCGTAGGTGTATCAAGACTCATCTCCTACCAGAATGGAGACGGACACCGAAGTACTCCTCTTAGGGCCTCTAGCGCTGACTTGTTGCTAATACCTTCCACCTTTGACAGCGTGTTTTTGAACTTCGTCATGAAAGATCGAAGACTTTTGGTCTCGCCTTGCTTATTGTTCTATAGTTCAGAATCGTAAATTTTTGGTTCCATGAAGATGTTGTAATGCTGCACGAATAGCTCGGAAAGCTAAAGGAAAGTGTGAATCGAGTTCTTCTCCACTTTGTAGAACCATTAAAGGGCAGGCCCTTTGAGGCTTTCCACGAACAGCTTGCAGTAGACGATATCCTTTTTGGCTTCATTGAAGCTAGCTCTCCCCAAGGCCACTTCGAACTCCATTAGATGGTCTGAAGGGTATGTTGTTCCTTCATAGATTGGTAACTTGAGTCTTCCGGAATCAAAGATTTTGGTTCTCGAGATCCGTTCGTCGAAGGGAGTGTTCCTTGCCTTTTCCAGGACCTGTGCGATGGACGGAGCTTTTCCAGTTCCATGGTGTATCTGCGAGTGGGTACGCTTTAGGTCAGAGGCTACTTGCTCCACCTAAGCCCGCATCTCTGCGAGTTCTGTAGCGTAAGATTGTTTAAGCGCTCTTCGTTCTTGCTCCTTCCTGTATTGCCCTTCGCTGGAGTAGTTGGTGTACTCCGAGATGCCCTTCACAACCTCTGTCTTGGAAGAGCCTGACGCGCTTTGAGTGTCAGGAGCACGCGGTTCTTGTCGGGTACCATCTGCTCTTGCACGCTTCTAGGGAGTTGGTTGATCTTAGTCTGAGATATCAACGACGCATTCGGGAGACTTGTTAAGGGTCGACGTGCACCCTAAGCCTTGTTGCGTTGGCCTTCCGCATTTTCTTCGCGAAAGAGCTTTCAGCTCTTTTGAAGTCGCCTCGTTGATCTTGGCTTGCTCCTTCTATTTTTTGAGGAAGGTCTCTAACATCTTCTTGACCTCGGTTATGTCGCCTTGAGCAGTGACGTTGGTAGCAACAGCTCCGACGGAAGGATCCTTCTCATGATCGACTCTGCGAGACGAGGCTTCTTCGCTTGTCTTGTTTGCTTCGCTGCTCACCATCTTAGATTATGTAGCTTTTTTGTGTGAGATAGTGTCTAGGTCCCCATTGTCGGCGCCAAATTGTGGATGCCGGAAATCGCACAATTAGATTTGTAAGGGTTTCGAGAGGAAGCAGAGATTTCTAAAGATAAGCTACGAAGAACAATGATGAGCAAAAGGAAAAAGGGTTTGTTATTGTTGTGTATTGCTTTTGTGAATAAAGTTGAGAGTGCCTTTTTCAAGGACTTGTACATTGATTATATAGCCCCCTAATTCGGCTAAGCCTTTCCCTAATAGATAATGTTTACTTTCCTAAACCTTTGCGGACTGCCTATGTCCCTACGTTGGTTCTGCCTATGTCGTTCACGCCTATGTGGGCTTCGCAGCTGGACTGGGCTTTAGCGCAGGGAACCTTCTGGAGCCTTCATCGTTACTCTGGCGGACACCAAAGGGCCTGGACATCGGTGGCACTCTGGCAGACACCGATGTGTCCAGGCACATCTGTGTCACTGAGCAGTGACATCGTCGTCACTGTGTTGACATCGGCGTCACTGCTTAATGACGTCGGTGCTAGGCAGTTTTGGCCTTCACAACGCCTTCTGTTTGCTCTGTGATCTTCCTGGCACTGCGTTCATGGCTTCTGCTGAGAGTAGGGACAACACAGAAGGTTCCCTACTTGGATGAAAAGAACTTAGGAAAGGAGGAAGACTTAGTCAGTTCTTGTATAAAAGCGACTTAGGGGCCATGGAATCTCTGCACGTCAAAGTGTATTCGTTGTCAATCATAACTTCGAACAGCAAAGCTCGGCGGGTGAAATTCGACCCCAACAATATACGTCTTCTGATGGTTTTTATAGGCATTATACCAATACAGGCGTATACACATTCCACTCGAGACACAATGTAGTTAGACGAAACTTGGCGGAAGACCTTCGCATCATCCTACAACAAACTTCAATCCCCAAAAGGAACGAGTGTGGAAGGAACACAACAATAAAGTGTCTAATAACATAGATTACAACTGGCATGGAATTTAGACCTCGCTAGACATGAGGCTAAATAGTGGGTTTTAGCGAATCACGTGATTGGACATAACCCTTTACGCCAGGTGATGGCTTCTCCCTAGTGTGGTGTCGGATGCAACTTTCACATGTTTCCTAGATGGGACCGGAAAAGATGGCGAGCCCACATGTTGGGTTGGGTACTCCAACTTCAAGATGGAACAACTGATCTACTAGGCTTTCGTGGAATGCGACGAGAGATGTCCTCCTTATATACGGAGTTGTATAGTCTTATGTGGGCATTGGGGAGTCTAAAGTGGAAAAAACGGTATTGCCACATATTCGCTTGAATTGGTCAAGATGGTCACAAACCCAGAAGAATGGCATTGGTTTAAACCCGAGTTGGACGAGTTGAAGGAGCTAAGAAATTATTTCCGGATTTCACCGTACAGTTTTGTCTGACGGAAAGAATACCATAACATATACACTTGCTAAAAATGCTCGTCTCAAGAACTCTATTTTTTCTAAGCACGTCAGTTCGCTATTGGTACTCTTATATCTTTGTATTTGGTTGACAAAAGAATGTAATGAGTTCGTGACAAAAAAAAAGCTAATTGAAAAATTAAACAACAAATCCTTGCAGTTTACCCTCAAAATCAGAAGAAAGCTATCTACAAATTTAGGTGCAAGAGACATAAATGCAATATTGGAGCGAAGATCAGATCATGCAACAGAAAGTGTATAACAGTATAAGTTGTAGAGATGGAACCAATATGCATAAACAAAACCGGATTACGCTCGGAAAAATAGAATTATCGATGCACACATGTTATACCTTAAGAAATATTAATATCATTAGCGCTATATGGCAGAAACGACTCAAAGATTTAAGGGTGTATGAAGCTAAATTTCTACAAGCAATTGGTTAATGTAAGGACAATGAATAGCATAAGAAAAATTCCTTAAATATTATTAGTTTTTTTCTCTAAAAATAACACTAAAAAATTATGTTTTCCAAAAATGATACAAACATTAAAAATAGTTTACTGCTGCAGAATAAATCAATTTAAAATTGGGATAACATCCTCGACAAGGCATAAGTTATTTTATGTTTAAAGTTTAGTTTTCAGGATATGGAGTTTAGGTTTAAGAGCTTAGTTTTAGTTTTGTGGTATTTTTGAGAAAAAAAATTAATAGTGTTATTTTTATAAACAAATACTTGAAAGTGTGTTTTTTTTTAAAAATCGTCCATAACATAAATTGGTAATTCAATAAATACAATACCAAATCCACATGACACAAAAGAGTTGCATATGTGAGATGTCGATATCTTTACTTCAACCTTTAGACGTCATTTAGTGTGAGCAAAAGAAACAAGTGTAATATCTCTCTTGATTACCAGCAACGAGTACATGAGCTTACGAACAAAGTTTTCTTCGAATACCTTCAAACACGAACGCAGAGAAGAAGAGAGAGGATAGGCATTTGTCGAATTAGATGATCCTCGTTAGGAATTCGATATTATCAGCAAATGCTCAACGTCAGAGCATTAAAGAGGAAAATTAGACCTTGGTAGCAGAGTTATGAGAATTGATTCTCTACTTAAAGTTATTTTATTTATTTGTTCGTTACAAATATAAACTAGCCCAAAAGAGTAATTTGTTTAGCCATTGAACCAATTGCTAAACCCCAAATCCTAAAGTCCGGCAAAACAAAGTTGGGTATCTCCTTTTAATTATACACCATATAGTGTTTCTAAAATTTTGAGTTTTGCTACGAGTTTTCCGTCCCCTTCCTATTGAAAGACAAATCACATTAGTTAGTCTAATTAATTGTTATAATTTGATTGGTTTAAAATGATGACATGGATTAAAAAAATGATGACATGTCTTAGGTAAAAATGTGACATGGCATAATCCTCAAAAACTATTGGATAACTAAATTAAACAAATCTTATATAATAAAACCTCACGGTTTTCTAATGGAATCTTACTTCTTCCACTTGACGTTTACAAGAAAGTAAGCCAAGTTACTTACAACAAACTCTTTTTTTGGAATATGACACGAACAATACTTTATAATTTAGTAACATTTCATTGTTATTAACGAAATTAATTCGTTAGAACCAAGATTTTCGAAACAAAATCTCACCTTACTAATATAATCTGTTTTTTTTGAACAGATTTAATTTGTTCAATGTATACTAAGACTAAACATAATTAACACCATATTTAAAAAATAAATCATTTTGGCTTTCTGATTTTTATATCTTCTCAAAAACCGAAAACACAACAAAATCAGGTTATAGATATTACGGTTTTGGTTTATTTAGGAACCAATTGGAATATTCTAAAATATATCCTAATGTAAAATCTTATAAAATCAAAAACTAATAAGATTATTTAGGTAGCCCTAACTATTCTATTCCCTATATAAAGGTAGTGTCAAACTCAATATATTTCATTCATCATTCTTCAAGCAGTAGTAGTCGTTTTTTAGCCTTCAAACTTCTATATTTCATTGCCTCTCTTAATCTATTTTTAAATTTATATAATAATATTATGTTTGTGCATGTGAATTAATTGAATGGTTGTAATCGATTTTAGAGTATAAGTTTCTTTCTTTATATATTTTTATTATTTGTATATTTGTTTTATACATTTACTTATTTAGATTGCCTATATTATTTTTAGTGTTTTCTGCAAATAAACCCTCGAAGTAGCTAGATTTTGCAATTTTACCCTCTAAGTCAAAAACTCATAGATCAACCCTTAAAGTATTAGTTAATCCGCAATATAACCCTCGGCCGTATATAGATTTTTCTACCGTATATTACAAACATATTTATTTAGAAACTTATTATAAAGAATGACTTTCTCTTAGAAGAATATGCAATTGCTTATATACGGACTGAAAAAATTCATATATGGCCGAGGGTTATATTGCGGGTTAACTCATACTTTAAGGGTTGATCTATAGGTTTTTGGCTTGGAAGGTAAAGTCGCAAAATCTAGCCACTTTGAGGGTTTATTTGCAGAAAACCCTTATTTTTACCATTTTTTTCTCTTCTTCTGTTCTTGAGTAACACATTTCAGAATTTTAAATATATACTAATGAATATAGTAGTATAAAATATGATGTTTATAACTATATCTATGCCGGAACAGGACACCATAATTAAGTATAATATATTTGTTTTTTTTCATATACAATATATAGTTTCTGACATATATATATATATAAACAAATTTATTTTTGGATTAATGTGAAAAGAGTTGTCGTTTGAGATGGCTTAACTACGTGATGACCAACTTAAAGCATAGAGGTTTCATCGGTTAATAGCCTTTACATTACTATTAGAAACAAGTTCGTTACTAATATTATTTTATTCTTAGGATATATAGATATGATTTTATTTATAATGCGGTATCTAAATTAGTGTGTATTTTATTTTTTAAAGATAGTTTATCGTTACTTCACAATTACTAGAAGAATAAACAAAAATGTCGAAAATAATTGTAACACGAAGCTCAAGAAAAAAAGCTATAGAGCAAGCAATGAAAATAATTTCATCAATAACTTAAGATCAGATAGAGCATGGTTGACAAAAGAACCATCACTTCTAAATAGTGGGAGTAGATCAATATGAATATAACAAAGTTTATAGAAATTAATAGAAGAAAAATAAAAACGGGAAAAGAAAACAAAATCAAAGAAGAATAAGGAAAAGAGGAAGATGACTAAAAACTGGAAAAAAGTAGCAGAGAAGATAAAGACAAAAGAAAAATAAAAAAAGAACTAAAAAACGAAAAACAAAACAATCCGGATTAATGAATAACAACAATACATGAAGAACTAACCAAACAAATATAAATAATTAGTACAATTAAATAAATTTATAAGAAAGTTCAAAACTAAAAATAAAATATTAATAAATTATAACAATTTGGATATGTGCATGTGCATCACCCGGAAAGTAGAAGAAATTATCGTTTTGTTTGGTGTCATATTTTTTATTTGAAGTATATGTAGTTATTTCTTCCATTTCTTGCAACATTTAATTGTTTTCTACTATATTAATTGTTTGCATGCATAAAACTAATAACCATATATTTTAAAATATTTTATCGATGATAACATTGCATTAATAAATACTTTAAATAACTAATTTTCTTCAAAATGTTTATACCCGCATACAGTGCAGGTCAATCTGCACACATTAGTTTTGTCTTTCGTTTTATTAGAATTTAGTAACATTTCATTGTTATTAACAATGTCAACCATTTTCTTTCTTTTTTCTATATTATGAATTTTTTGTTTTATATGATTTATCATTTATAATGTTTTTATGATTTTATGTATAAATTTTGTTATATAATATTTATTTCCGCATAAGGTGCGGGCAAGTCACCTAGTTTTCTATAAAAAATAGATATTTCACTTTTAAAATTATACTGCGTTGACATTTGGCAAAATCAATTTTTTTTGAATTTCATGCTTTCCAAACTATTTAATTTAGACCTCTGTTTTTCAATCACAAGAACTTCGGTTTTAGCATATGAGTACAATATATACGACAGCAATTCCATTATGGCTAAGATCGGATAATTTCGACGAAGGACTTTGGTAGAAAAGCCGCCGAAATAAAAAAACAAGTTTCAACATTATATATACGTTGAAGTCCAGTTAAATTCTTATATCAAGTTTCATCATAAAACTGTGTATATGTAGTTGTTCCTGTTTAACTTTTTAGAATTTAATATCTTACGTTCTTGATTATCTATAGCTTTACGTATTTCATTGCTCTTCGAGTGCTTACAAAAAAAGCTTTGATCTTATAGTTCAATTTAAACAACAAGAACTACTAACAATAGATGGTATACATGTAGAGAATTAATTTATTTTTATGGAATTTGTAAGAAATATGAGAGAGAATAGGAAATGTAAAAGTGGGGGAAACACAAGAGATGAGAAATATTTGAAGGTGTAAGAAACATTGTGATGAAAGTGTGCAAAGGAGATAGGGAACAAAGAATGGGTCCCTTGTTTATATTTTTGCCGATTTGAAAGCATTCATTGTTGATGAGTCAACTTCACTAACTCCTTTTTTATCCACCACGTAATTTTGTAATTCTAGACTCGTAATTTACACGAAAAGTTAGATGCCCACAAAACAAATTTCTAATAATTACTTCGGTAATTTACAAACTCACTTTTAATGATTTGCTCGTTAATTAACAGACACAAGTAAATTAAGAATATTAAGATACGTGGGGAAGTTATTGCTTTGATTTTTTTTTTGAAAATCGTTATTGCTTTGTTTCTAGGAGTGTATTTTTTTGTTTGTGCTTGATTAAGGAATTTCTTACTCCCTCCATCCCATTTTAGATGATCTTTTATGAGAATTTTTTTGTCCAAATTAGTTGATTGTTTCAGTTTTCTATGCAATATTTATTGTATTTTTATTGTTTTTAGCTGTTTGAATTCTGCAGATGATATTTTCATTGGTTGAATCATTTTGGAATTGATGTTATGTGTTGAAAAGATAAATAATTAAATGGTTTCTTAATTTGTGTGTAAAAACCTTAAAAATCCCTTAAAATTTACAAATAGGGAGTACATTTTATGAGTGTTGATTTTCAAGGAAATAAATATGTCTAACTAGTTGCACCCAATGAATGAACGCATCTAACATCGACAAGAAATGATGCAACTGTCAACGTACGAGAATTCTATTTTGGTATGTCACAATTTACAAATAGAAAACCCTAATACCAAGATAAACTGTTTATCTTGCTAAACAACAAAATTTGGATATTTTCCACACAAAAAAAAAACCTTGTTCCAAAGATATTTTGAAAATATTTTCCAAAAAATGTAGATCCTTTTTTTTTTAAATCCTTATTTTGATTATTAGTTTAAAATCCATAGAAAATATATTTATGATCAAAAGTTCTTTATTATTATTAATATTGAACTGATTATTCAACACATGTCAGATTTATTTAAGATTAAGATAAATTTTCCAAATTCAAAAAAGGATCCGAGAGTATTTTAATCCCAAAAATTTAGGTGTTAGGTAAACCGGCTAATTCATCTTCTTCTTCTTTTTTTTGTCAAAAGGCTAATTCATCTTAAATCCATTCTTTCCTCGGCTAAACAACAAAAGTTGGAGTATATAATACCTTCTCGAAGATCAGTTTAAAACCATTTAACAAAAGTTGGAAAATATATTTTGAGCAAGAGGTGATTTTTTGTACTTAAAACCTTTTTAAGTTTCTTATTTCCTTTTTTATTTTCGTGTTCTTAATTTAATTAAACTCTATGATCATATATATAAAGATGAAGAACCAAAAAATCTAACAAGTTACATTTGTCCTTAAAAGCCAGCTCAAACTTCCTTTTAATTTAATCTTGATGTGCGAGTTACTTGCAGCGACTTGAAAATACCGCAGAAGACAAAACAATAAGATTTACTTATTAGAGTCTCATCATAAGAGAATAAAGAGCATGAGAAACAAGTGTGAATGAGTGGTTCCCTTGGTTTAAATGGAGCCATAATCAGAATTTCGATAATAACATTCACTTTATTGCGATAATCAGAATTTCATGTCGTTTTTGTAAACAGATTCATTAAATTCTATAAGATAATATTATTCTAAAAAAAAGTTGAAAAAGTTATTACCTAAAAAAGGTGTAAATTAATAATTTTTCAAACTCCCAGTATTATTAATTTACAAAGGTTTTACTAGTACATGCGATAATTTCCTTTTGATTCAAATATAATATAAGTGGGAGCGAATGAGTGGTTCCCTTTGTTTAAATGGAAGAATGCACGAGTCTCATCATACGTCGCCTTCGTCTTCTTTCTCTTTTTCTTTCTATTCGGACATTCTTCCAGTATTTTCAAGATCGCTATGAGTAAAACTTATTTTCCCTTTTTCCTCGATTTCACGTGTGGATCACTTCTCATTCTCCACTACTTTTGTCTGGATCTTTGATACTATCTAATTCTTTTTTTTTGACGGATACTAGCTAATTCAAACTTCTTTTTTGTCATTTTATACTTAAAATTTATATTTTAAAAACACGATCTAAATAGCATTTGAAAAATTCCCCGGTTTTATATTATCAGATATAGTTTAAATGGTAATGATTTACAGAAATGCAGATTTATAATGGTGTCTAGAAAAATGCAGTTAGGGCGTTAACACGACTTAACTAGACGAGCCATTAAAAGTAACTGTCGTGTAAATGGCCATCTAAAAAAGTTGTATAATTGTATGTTATTATGTAAATTAAACATTTTTATTTTAAGAAATATTTATTTTAAACTCGAAAGTTTAAACCTATTAAACTAGATTTATTTGAAAAGTATGTTTAGACACTACATATTTATTCATCTTTACTTTTTATGTAATTTGTAAGGTTATATTTTCTTTAGTTTATCGTTTGAAATTACTTACAAATTTTAAGTTTATATTTTATTTTCATATGGAAACTTTTATAAGTGTATTACATTTAATATTTGAGAAAAAAAAATATATATATTGTCAACAATCACCATATATTAAATCAAGTAGTACATCTTGGATGGTTTCCCAGACAGATATCCTCAATCAGAAATGTCTTACTTACATGAAAAACTATATATACCTTGTACACGAGCTTCCTGTACAAAGAAGTGGGCTCGGACGTTACTACTACGTGGGATATGAACTAAACTAAGAGATTCAAAAGTTTGTTTTAACATATTGAACGAATCAAGTTATGCACTAAAAGCTGGCCTATCTATTGGAATGAGGCTTGCGTAACCCATCTCAATTTTTGCTGAACATAGTCTCCTTTCATTTAGGCATACCATCGTCCAAAGTAGTCCATCAAACTCGGCATGAAGAATTGAGATGCTTCGTCTACATCCTCGCATACTTAGGCATGTATCATCTCCCATCCTAGTCCACCGACCGGTCCATGATCATTCATTGCCTTCCAGATATATTAGAGAATCTATGGGAAAGACTCCCTTTAAAACCGGATAGACCGATCTCATTTGTTTTTGAAAATAAGAAATCCATATTTCGGAATAAAGATGTACTCGGGAACGACAAAAATGCTTATTTTCCCTTTTTGTTGGTCCAAATATTCCAACTTCTTCTGGCTTTAAAATCCACAAAACCACTAAAAGTATAAATTAAATGCCAAAACCAAATTGTTTCTTTATTAAAATCATATTAAAAAATAGTAAAAAACGGGTACAATATGATGTATATCATATTACATGCTAGTTAATTTGCGGTGAGACTGCTTTCATGATCGGCTTGTACATAAATTGATTAAATTCCAGTGTTGGAAATGTGACGATGAATGCTTATTGAGAAACATTTGGTGAATGTCTAGAGCTTAAGTTGTGGAACTTAGCTTAGAATGAGACTTATGTGAACTGAGGTGAATGTGCTAATTATGCATGTTTCAGGTAGGATTCATGTATTATATAACCTAAAGAGAGGCGGTCTAATGTCCTGGGGAAGACGCGGTGTAACGCACGTGAACGAAATTGTGGAAATTTGGGGGTGGTGTCGATCGACACTAGGGGGTGGTGTCGATCGACACCACTGTTGGTTCGGTTTTTCGGTTTGATTTTAATCATACGGTTTGGCTGGTTTGGGTTAGGGAAACTGGTGATACCGGATTGAGCAACAATCCGAGATCGGTCCAATAGAGGAACTAGGTTTAAACGTAAAATCACAAAGAAGAAATTAAGGGAAAAGATGTGTATATAATTCTCTATTGAAAACGATGTCCTCGTTTTGGAGGAATACGTCAAGTATTTATACAAATACATAGTCGGTCAAAATAACCTTAAAAGATAAATGGAAAATCTCCTAAAAGATAAAAGGAAGTTATACTAATTTTAAGTATTTCCTTTTATCCGAGCTAAGTCTTCCAATTCGCTTGTATTTGTCTAGGTCGGCTAATGCTTCTTAACGGGCCGAGACGCCTGAATGAATCCTTGCTGGCCTATTTCTCCGAGATGCTTCCCGAAGCTCCATGTCGTGTCGAATGTGAGTCGGGTATGGTAATGGGTACCAAACCCGGTACCACCAACTAGTCCCCCCCCAGAGCTCGGCGAGTATTACTTTAGTAAGCTCGGCCGAAGCGTACTGAAGAACACTTACCCAACTCAGATCTTGATTCGATACGTCGCTTTGCCTTTACACGTGGCATGCTTCGGACCGCTCGTTCGAAAGGACATTGAAGAGACGCCTCGGTTCGCTCGCATCCGCCGCTAAGGTTTAATGATTACCCTAGACTTTTGCGCCTTAGAATATAAATACCGGATCTTTCGACCCTTGGATTTTCCTTATTTATTCGTCATCCGAAGAAGGTAAAATCTTCTTTCCCCTTTCTCCCTCCTCTCATTTCCTTACTCATCTGCATTTTTAGGGTTTTTTCTTTGTTTCGTACGTCTTCGACTTGCGTCATGATAAAGATTTTGAAACTTTTATCTTGTTCCTTTTCTTCGGAAAGGACCACCAGTCTCGACGTCAAACATGAGACTTCTCCAGTCAATTTTGACCCTACTTCTTTTTCAACGGAGGTTGAAGCGCGTCGTTAAGATTTGCACCGAATTGTGCTAACACTTCGGAGCAAATTAGTGTGAATCTTGAGGCGTCAACTCTGGTTGTTGGTACGAGTAATCGTATGGGAGATGGATCTGGTGAACAATATCTAGATGAACAGATCGGCCAAGAACATGTCGCTCAAGAATAGGCCGTTCAGGAGATCCTTGCTATCAATTTGATATTTACAATATCTCCACTTCACTTTCAGATGAAAGGTCGTTGGATTTGATGACGAGGGTTTGCCGCATGTCGGAGGAATTAGAATTCCTGCCCCCGGATCCAATGAACATCCATGGGCTTGCCCAGCGGGTTACATCTGTCTTCACGAACAGATGTTCGTTGATTGTTTCATGTGGTTCTTGTTGCCTTATGTCTTCGTAAGGTATTGCGAGAATAGGAACATCTATTTTTCATAAATAACGATGACCGGGACATGCAATCTCGTGGCACTTGTAGTGCTTGGTGCCGAGCTTGGCATTAACTTTTCAGTCGAAAAGTATGAGCAGATCTCAGTGATGAAGGAGGGTCGATTCCCATGCCATTTTCACAACAGCATGAAGGCTGGATGTAAATTCATCGAGCTGAAAAGCAAAATTGGCAAATGGTTTGACCGATAATTCTTTGTGAAGATAAGTGACGCTTCGGTCCGGGAGTAATGACCCTCGCTTAGGACTAAGCCGCGCCTCGGCAAAGACCCATAGCGATGGCCAGTTTAGTTGTTAAGTGTTTGGGCAAAATCTAGTTAAGCACCTCAATGACTAAGCTAGGTGCCTGCCTGGTTGGGTAGTCACTAGCGCTACCTTCGCCCGAAGAAACGTCATTTACCATCATACGAAGAAACTTCAGTTACCCTCAGACGAAGAAACGTCAGTTCCCCTCAAACAAAGAAACGTCAGTTACCTTGGGACGAAGAAACGTCAGTAACCCTCGGACGAAAAAATGTCCAAGCTGCTCAGGATTAACCAAGCACGACAAATCCCGTAAGCACGAGGTGTTGTGACTGTGTGCGACGAGTCAGCAGAAGCACGACAAAGCGGAAGCACGACAAATCCGCAAGCACGACAACTCTCGTAAGCACGAGGTGTCGCGACTATGTGCAACGAGTCAGTGGAAGCACGATAAATCCGCAAGCATGACAAATCAGAAGCACAAAAAACCCACAAGCAGGAGGTGTCGCGATCGTGTGCAACGAGTCAGTGGAAGCACGAAAAATCCGCAAGTACGACAAAGCTAGGCTGACTCAGCTACCTGCCTACCTGCTTGCTTAAGCTTATATATAGGAACCTAGAGCTTCCTTTTCTCTTCATAAAAACGTGGTGAACCCCTACTAAAATCACTCTAGAAAATCCTAGCCTATGTCCACGTTTTTGGATCCATTCCGTTTTATAGTCTTAAACCCTCGCATAGTAAACGATTAGTCGATAATCTAGCTGAAGTTCTGGGCGTTTTTAGTGAAGGAAGATCCGTTCTACACCTTCGTCGAATCTAAATCCTAACCGTTCTATAAGTGAAGGTGAGTAATGGTTATGTTTGTTGCTTTACTGCAAAACAAATAGAGCGTCATGCCTGTTTATTTTTATGCTGATAACCGTAGAGGTTCATGCTAGGATTTTAGGAATTTAGTTTAAGTGTTTGATTTTATTGTTTTTGTTTTGCATGATTGTGTGATTGTGTGTTGCATATTTCTTGTGATGATTGTGTCTGAGCTTGCTACTAACCTTTGTGGATGTAGGGTTCACAAAGTTTGATATTATGTTTTACCATGCTTGTGTGGAGTGATATAAAGATGTAGCGTATGACCATAAACGGCTGCGTACGACCCTTAACGGCTACGCATGTTCTTATTAAGGTTGCGTACTCCTCTTATACTAACTCTTTATTTGCATGGTATGGTTTGTTTAACACAAGGAAACATAGGGGACCGAAAGGCACTTGTTGTTCTAATGGCCACTAATTGATTTATGTTAACTTATGTAATTTTTGTGTTGTGTTTGTGGTTATGCGTTGCAAGTGATCAAGAGGATCATGTAACGTTTTAACTTCCTAACTTTAGTAGAAAGCAGTTGACACTTTCATGTATATCGAAACTCATGGAGGAACTGGATTGCAGCCTATGGCCGTGGATCCGATGTAGTTCACGGAGGAACGGGATTGCAGCCTAGGACCGTGAATTACAGTAGTCGGATCACTTGACTTTTAGCCTCTGCAGTTAGAGTTAAGTGAGGTAAAATAGGACGATGAAAGGAAGTTGTCAATTGGCTTTATTTAGGTTTTTGTGTGCTAACATGTTACTTTGAAAGAGGACTACAGTAAGAGGTCCTCTGAGTGTGTTGTGTTTTAGTTACCGTTTCCGCATGTGCATTCTCTGATTATTGTGTGATTGCTTGTTGATTGTTATTTTGGATTTGGGTTGGGAATCTATTTATATGCATGTTAGGGGAGCCTTGACTCACTGCGCAATTAGTGCTCACGACTCATTTGTTTTGCAGGTAACCAATAGTGAGATTTTAGTATGGACGGAGGAGCTTAGGAAGGTTGGTGTAGATCGTCTGCTTTTTTTGTAATCAAGTATGTATTTGATATGTAGAAATGTTATTTTGAGCATTGGCTCGGAGCTGGCATGTATGTGTTTTGGTAACTATTGTAAACTCTTAAGTATAAGTATGTATAAAGGAAGTATTTGTTTAAAGCTTGGGTTACATGTGATACTAGTCCTAGTGCAGGACGAGCCAACTATCGTTTATAAATCGGGTTGGAAAGCCTTGGTTTATGTTCGATAGGAAATGCAAGCTTGGACATTTGGTCTAGGGTTCTTTAATGAGTTTTTGGAACCTCGGAACGGATGCCTAAGTACGCAAACGTAGCATCTTGGGTCGGGTTTGTGGTCAGCGTTGACCTAATCCTGATCGGAAGCGTTACAAGAGTGGTATCAGAGCATGGTTCTAACCATGTTCATATGGGAGTCGTTTTCAAATATTTTATCAAGTAATTGAGTCGCAAAAAGCAGTTAGGAAACCAACTGGCTCTTTTATTAGGTAGATGGGATTAGGACTTACCCTTGTTGATTGCAGATGCTACCGGGGAAATTATATTGAGTAGACATGGTTGGTGATAAAGCTTTGGCTTGGTGATAAGCGATATCGAGGAAATCCTTAGATTTAAGAACCCTAAAACTTTCATGACATCCAAAGGTCCCGATATAAGTAAGTATGGGTTCTAACTCTTTTCTGTTGTGTGATTGCATTTGCATGCATTTAGGTGTTATAATGTATTATAGAAGTGCCATATTTTATTTTATGTTCCATAGATGATTAATTCTAGTTAGAAGTTGAGACCCGATCCCAGAAACCAAGTTGGTTCGATTAGTGCCTTAGTTACTTAGGAAAAACCATCATAAACCGATTTCCAAAGGCCCGAGAAAGATATTGGAGGAAACATTCAACCTTAGGAATTCGGGACGAATTCTTTTAAGGGGGAGATAATGTAATGACCCTCGCTTAGGGCTAAGCCGCGCCTCGGCAAAGACCCGTAGCGATGGCCAATTTAGTCTGTTAAGTTTTTAGGCAAAACCTAGTTAAGCACCTCGGTGACTATAACGCCCAGGTTCATTATCTAAACCGGGGTGCCACTGATGAACGCTCAGGTATCCGATCAGAGGTTCCCGGAACATATCCAAAATCTCTAGACTAGATTTCTAAGTGTTCATCCCCGTCGGATAGACCTCAAGGCTTGCCAACCCGAGAAATACCCGATGGTTTGTTCGTCCGGACAAAGACTAATATCTTATGAAACCCGAGTTATTTTAAAAACTTATTTTTATATATTTTTTACATAGAATTTTCAACGGTTTACAAAGTATAAACGTTGCGAGTCTAATACTCCAAAATGATCATTTACATAATAAATATTAATCATTTACCGAAAGGCAAAGAAATCTACAACTGATTATCCTAACGTTCCTTCGGGTGCTCCCCAAAGGTCTACCCGCTAAAGGTTACCTGCAAAACAAGGTGAGTCGTGAGCACTAATTGCTCAATGAGTCTAGGGTTTCCCTAAACAATTTCATTTCCCATCCAAACCCAAAATAACAATCAACACACAAGCAAGCAAAACAATCAACGATCGGTTATTAACGTTTTTAGTTTCATAAGGCCTACGCGTAAACCATTCCCATTACGTGTAACCAAAGGCATCGTTTGGTCCATAACCACAAAGGCTAAAGACTTAGGATCCTTAATCATTCATGTGGCCTTAAACATAAGGAAACCTCATCGGGAATATGCATCATCATGCATTACACGACCCCAAGCTGCAATCATGTCTCTCCGTGTCTTCGTGTACTTAACCGAAATCTCTATCGGTCAAGACACGACCTCAAGAGAATATCTTTCCGCGTTCAATAATTTTTATAAGTTTTACTAACACTTAAGTAAACTTATACGATTTCATACTTAGCATTCATTAAGTGTTTTCAGCACTTTGGCAAATTCTTAACAAACGCAGCATGAACCTCAATCAAATAATATTCAAGAACACTCAGCAAAATTCTAGATTTTGTGTATAAACCTCTACGATTATAATTCAATATGATCAAGGAAGCAACACAAAACCCACTCAATTATTTTGCAGTAAAACAACAAACATAACCAAAGACTCACCGATTACTTGGTGAAAGTATGCGATTCGATTCACTCAATGAATCCTACTCTCGACTGCCTTACGATTGGACTGATGATCTTTCGGAGTGATGATTTGATCCATTAGATCACACGAAAATTACTAAGGCAACACTTAGAGTTTTCTTAAGGAAACATTATGGAAAGGTCACTCGGACATTACCTAGATCGGATCAAAATGGACTATTGGACTTCGGTGATCTTCTGGAAATATAACCGGAACTGATCCAACTCCTAAGCGGTTCGAAAACTGCTTGGAAATGGATCGCGATGAACTAACTGATCAGACGGTTCACGTACTGATCCCTCGGACACAGACTGGTCTAATGGATCACGGTGACAAGAAAATTCGGACAAAGTAACACTTAGACTGGTCACGGTAAAGGAGCTGATCCTAAGATTCCCAAGTGTTTCCGAACATCTGATCAAGAAACTAACGTTAGATTCGAGTTTAGAATAAAAAATCAAGTGTAAAGGAACATAATTCGGTCTCGGATCACTTACCCTAGGTTTCCTCGAAATTGCTGTAGAACGGTTCGCGGTGATTAGCCAATGGACTGTTGAACGGATAGAGCAACGATTGATCACGGTGGAGTAGATGATCGGACAGAGTATCCCTTGGATAACTTGATCTGATCGAAGTGATCGGAGAAGGTTTAGGATCGGACAAAGTATCCGCGGTGGTATGGACTTATCAGAACAGAGGTTCGCGATGGACTAGATTATTTCGGACTGATTTGTTTAGCATAAGTCTGCGAGTTTCTATGGATAAAACAAGGTCTAAGGCCTTGTATATATAGGCTCGGCCAAGCTGGTGAAGCAGCTGAGCACTTGGCTGATCTGATCCACTGAGATGAGCTCTTGCCGCGACATGTGGCAGTGGACAAAAACTTAGGAGCTGTTTGGCCTTGCTTCGACTGAGGGAAACAAACACCTCTTGCTTGATGTTGAATCGGCCAAGGGAAAGCAACACCTCCTACTTGAGGTGATTAAGGCTGATCTCGTTTCTAGTCCCAATTCCATCGTTTTTCTATCCAAAGCTAAGGTGAGTGCATGACCATGGCTTATCTGGGTGGATGGATCGTTAAGGAGTCATCGTGATAGGTTTGTGTGTTGAATGACTACTGGACTGATGATTTTTGTGTTGTGTTGCGTGGATTATGTGGTTGTTGACGTTTTATTGCAGGTTTATGTGATCTAGCAGGCTTGAAATCCGATCAAAGAGGAGAAGATTCAATTCTGGAAAACTTGCGGCTGGTGTCGATCGACACCAGGTGTGACACCCAATGTCAAAACCCCGGAAAGTCAACGAAACATCAACGGTTGGGCTTAGGGGATATTTGCTCATGGAAGTGTAGAGAAACTCAAAAGAAGACCAAGGAAACAAGAAGAACTCAATTTCATTGAATAATCTGGGAGTTATCGCATTTACAAGAATCAAGTCGTAAGAACGTACGACAACGTGGCTAAGTCCGAGGCAAGGAGTTCGACCACGAATTAGGTCTCGACAAAGAAGAGGAAAAGTCTTAGAATGGTCTAAGGAAGCTTGTGGAGGAATTCCACAAAGTTGGGAGAAGATCGATCATCGACGACATGTGGCGGCCGTGCCAGCGAGTGAAATCCACACGCCACCGTCCGATTATTTTCCCCAAATCTTGGAAATGGTTGGGTTAGACTCAGCAAGTCAGGGAGAGTCTAGAAAAGTAGTTTCCAAAGTTATGGGAAGTCATCGGAGCGTGAAGACAAAGGAGCCTCAAAATCGACATTGTTATATTGTTATATTTGGTAATGATCTTGTTATATTTGGTAATGAACTTAGGGAGCATGGAGAATCTTGCATGAAACGTGATTGGTGGAGAAGTGATCGTGGAAGATATGCGGACCCCAGTAGCCCCCAGAGCATCTAATCATGTCTCGGATGTGATGGTTGGTTAACCGGTGAAGGCGAGGTGGCGGTCAATAGGAGGCTCGGCAACAAGTGGCAGCTTACGAGGATATTATGGAGTGAGTGGAGGTAGTGGGGAACAAGTGGACTCCATGTAGCCCCCAAAATGTCCCATCATGTCTCCTGATGTGATGTACGGCTAACCGGACGAGGAAGAATGTTGTTAATCCGTGGGGCTTCAACACTTGACGACTTGGAAGGATTTAGTGGAGTGTTGCAGCAGTAGTGGCGAGCAAGGACTCCCACTAACGTCCCATCATGCACGGACGTGATCCGCAAGTTAACCAGGAGGCGAAGAATGGCAAAAATCGGCTAAAGCGGCTTGACATGTGTCAATGGATGGGCTGCGGCCAATGGAGAAGCATTACTTGGAGAGGAATCAGACTTGGTGAGCAAGTAAAAGGTGGTTATTAGTGGGGGACAAGGACGTGACTTCTGATCAATCGGAGAGCAAAGAACGGCGACGATCCGACGGCTGGTTTCAACATGTGTCCACCTGCGAATGCATGTGAGCGAGGTGTCAACGAGAGTAGCTTGGAGAGCAAGGCCATCCCTGCCTATTAATAGAGACCTTCCTTTAGTGTTTTTAGCATAGTTTTGGTAGTAGCGAAGCTCTGCCGTAAAGTTAGAAAATTATAGAGTTTTAGACATTTTCCGAGGATTCCACTTTCATAAGCGTGAGTCTAAGGATCAGTCTTAGAGATCATTTTGGAGGTTCGTTTATTGGAGAGATTTCTTGGTTCATGTGGCGAGGAGTCCGCGACTAGTCTTTCGTTTTAACTTTCCGCGACTAACCATCCAGGTGAGTTCCCGACAGTCTTTTGTAAGGTTTTGGGTGTAAAGTTGTAGATTGTAGAGTAGTACAGGGACGAGTGTGTGAGTGATCCTTATGATCTCGGCATATCTCGTGGAGGTGAAGAGGAGACGCGATCGGCGGTGAGCGGCGTGAGAAGAGGAGTGATCGGCGAATGGGAGTGAGCGGTCTTGCTCGGCTCCGATTGTTTGGGTGTGTGTTAACGTGTGTGTGTGCAGGTGGATCAAGCGTGATAGCTTGTTCCTATTGTGTGTTGATGTGTGTTTGTGCATGAATCTAAGTATGTATGAGCCTTCAGGTGCTCTACATAACTTGGTGATCCGAACCAGTCAAGTCTAGTATCACAGTGTGGATGATCCAGGAGGGACACCTTGTGTACTATGACCGTTGACGTGAGGTTTGAGGGAGGTTCCACTTAATTATCTAAGTGAGAGAGAATCATGAATGCGTCGGGGTTCGCTAGATCATGCATGTGCGGTTCCTGGCATTGATCAGTAGCGTTACCTTTTTGTGTGGGGGAAGTGATGGGCGCGAATAGGTCTTGGGACGCTAGTGACCATCCTTCTCGTGTGTGTGTGTGTGTGCGGAATGTGTGGTTGCGACCATGTTCATGAGGAACTGGTGGCCATCCTTCCGGGGTGTTAGGCGCGTGTGCGGTGTTCCCTTTAGGATTCTGGTCCAGGGCATCTGGCTAGCTACCAGGGACGGACCAGTCACATGACGATGTGATCCGGCGTGGGGTGCGGTAGCATGGCGCCGGAGAACCGGTACATCAGACGGGTGTGTCGGCGGAATACGGCTAGGACGTCTGTGTGACTCCGTAGTGTATGTTCGGAAGTTTAGATGGGGACACCGGCAGCGTATAGGGATCCTTAGTGACGTAGTGTTGTGTGTTGGCTGACGAGCCTAGTTGTGTGTAGTGTAGTTAGTAGATTGCATGTGCATGTTTTGTTATTGTTGCTTCGGCTTTTGCATGTAGGTTGTTAGGTGTTGCATCGTAGGTGCTTCGGCTATGGTTCGATGTGTGGACAAGTCTTCCGCTGACTTTGTGTTGTGTTGTGTTGTTGTGTTGTATTGTTGTTATTGTTGTGGTTAAGAGATCTGGCGTTTGTCATCGCTAGTGCATGGGGTTTTGAGGACTAATGTGTATTTAGAGCCCGAAATACACTAAGCAGGACTAGCTTGCTTATGATTCTACATGTTTTGCAGGTAACCATAGAGAGTAGTGTAGGCGGCTGGACGGAAGACCAAGAGTAGATTTCGGTGTTGTTTGTAAGAAACCTTTGTGTTTATAAATAGTGGGTTGTATCGGGTTTTAGTGTGCGCACTCGAATTTGAACTAAATGTTTTGTAATGTATAACTATGTTTGTGAAATGAAGTATTTTAAATATATTTTTCTTTTGCGGATACGGAACACATGATAATAAGATCTTGTCTGGACCTTAGCTCAACTCTCTATCTTGGTACGGGTTGCAAAGCCTTAGGCCGAGTGCGAGAGGGTCGGCAAGGCAGTCGTCTGGACTGGGAACCTCTGTTTCGTACTTAGGACATGAACCGGATGATAGCCGAGCTCGACATGTTACATCGCCGGTCCGTGTAGTCATTAGGGGCGGATCGGGGGTGTTACACCAGGTGAGGGTGTCGACCGACACTAGTGTTATGTGGTGATGTGTTGACCGACACCAAGAGGTAGCGTCGAGCGACAACAGGTGAGGGTGTTGACCGACACTAGTGTTATGTGGTGATGTGTTGACCGACACCAGGAAGTAGCGTCGAGCGACACTAGTGCCAGGTCTGTGGGGTGTCGACCGACACTAGTTGGGGGTGTCGACCGACACCTAGTGGTAGTGTCGATCGACACTCTTGATATATTGTGCTGTTTTGTTTGTGTAGCTTTTTGTGTATTTGCCTGAGCGGTCCATCGTGCCTGTTTGTATAGTCAAGTAGATGGGATGACTGTCTTACTGGGTATTTGTGATAATACTCACGCATCTGATTTTGCCATGTCATGCAGGTAAATATAATGTGTGATTGTGGAATCATGGCTATGAGGAGAAGGATGATCTAGGGTCTCGCGTTTTGTGTTGTTTTCAGTTATTGTTTAGAACCGGCTAGGTTGTTGGTTAGCCTGAAACTTGTTGATTGAATTCATAGTTGAATTGGTTATTGGAATTGGTTTAATGGTTTAAGCTATTGTTTGATTTCCGTTGGTTTGGTTAGGTGGTTTGCTTGGACGTTGAGGGTAGCGTTTATGGGAACGTCAACCTGAATAAGGATTGTTTGTTAAAAAAAACGGGTTAGGTTGTGTCACGCGGCAGTGACTACGCACAAAGTATGAACTTAGGTAGTTCTCAGGGCTGTGATACACGACATTATATTATGTTATCGATTTGAAACGTCTATATATGACGTATATTAGCTATCGAACGGTTTTTCATACATAATATATACTAAGTAAAAAGGAAACGGTTTTCTAAAATGTGCAAGTGTCACTAATGCGTGTTTTGATATGGATCGCACTAACGGCCTAATCCGATCCGGATTGGAAAGCTTTGGGATTAGGTTAGACGGGTGAAACACAACATGAATAATTGGGTTTGTGAATATGGATACGCTCCTAAAATTTGGATCCAACTGTTCTTAATTGCCGCTTGTGGTTCTGGCTGCTGGTCGGTTATGGCTGCTGATCGAAGGAATTACAGATACCAATGGAAGTCTTTATATCGACATTAGTTTACTCCAATTTTGATTATACTAGCAATAATACGCACATATATATGGGAGAATTGGACAAGTACCTTAAATTTGTTTGAAAATTTGAAAACTATACCAAATTTGTTAATATTTGAAAACTACCCTATTTTTAGTTTGAAATGATATTTTTACTATTAGGCTATTAGTTAATCATTAATCTATCTAATTTTTTTAAAACATAATAATTTGATTTTTCAGTTTTAAATAAAAATTAAAATAATTTTTAAAATTAATAAATATTTAAAATAAATCGATAGTGTAAAATAAATCGATGAATACAAGAAATTAAGTCGACGAACATAAAAACAATAAGTCAATGGTTATATAAGTCGACAAAGAAAAAAGTCAACCAAAACAAATATAAATCAACAGTTGAAAAGAAGTCGACGAATCTAAAAATTAAGTCGACGAACACAAAAACAATAAGTCAATGGTTATATAAGTCGAGAAAAGAAAAAGTCAACCAAAATACAAATATAAATTCATAGTTGAAAATAAATCGACGAATATGATGATGAAGTCGACGAACATAAAAAAATAAGTCAATGGTTATATAAGTCGACAAAGGAAAAAATCAACCAATACAAATATAAATCCATAGTTGAAAATAAGTCGACCAAGCTGAAAATTAAGTCGACGAACATAAAAAAAAAATTCAGTAGGTTAAATAAATCAATAGAGCAAACAATCAACGAAGAAAATATAAATCAACTGTGTAAAATAAATTAACTTACTTAATTATAATTTTAGTTGAAAAAATTATGATTAATTAACCATATAGTTTTTTTGTTTAAAATAAATAAATATGAGTTGTTAATAAATTGAACTTAATTTTAAAATTTAGACTAAACAATTTTTAATTATCAACATATTTTATATGATAATTTGTTCAATATTAAAGGTAGTTTTCCAATTTTATAAAATTTGGTATACTTTTCCAATGTTCAACAAGTTTTAGGGTATACAATCCAATTTTCTCTATATATAATATATATTTATTGCAAACTCATTAACAACAGAGAGCCAAAATCACCGAAAGTTGTTACCTTTTCTTAATTGGTAATTTCAATAGATGTTTGTGTAATGGTGGTATCTGGTAAGGAAGGAGACCCACATGTTTTACTAACTAAATTACGAGTATGTCCGTACTATTTGTCTAATTTAAATTCAAAAGTTATAAGAGAAGATAGTAGTATATAAGGGAAAATTGGAAATAAATGACGTTTTTATTTTATTTTGTCCATCTATACCTTTAATTGAAAATTGTTATGTATGTCTAAATTATATTTTTTACTCTAAATAATTATTTGTTACAATTTTTTTGGTCAAACATGTGAGAAAAATGGCACAAGTCTTTTTTTTTTTATAAAAATGGCAATTGTTGATTCCTAACAAATAAAAAAAATTCTGATTTATTTAGAAGATATTTTCTACATTTTGTACTTGTTCTAAAATATTCAGATTATGAAATCTAAAGAATTGTACATGTTCTGCAAAGCTTAGAATACATTAACATCTAAAAAAATTAGATGACAATTTTAGAATATGTCATCTGCACTTTACTTTATGTTCTGCAAATATTAGAATACACTAACGTTCTGGAATATTTAGAAAATAATTTTATAATACGTCATGTGCACTTTGCTCTATGTTCTAAAAAGTTTAGAACACAATAATGTTCTAAAAAAATAGAAAATAATTTTAGAATACGTCATCTAAACTTTATTTTATGTTTTGCAAATTTTCAAATATGTATTCCTCTATTTGTTCTATGTTATACAAAATTTAGAAAATCAATTTTAAATTATTACTGATATTCCGAAAAATAAAGAGTGAAAATTTGTGGTCGATGAATAAAAAAAAAGAGATTCTTTACCTTGCAATCTAATATAACTCTTGAAAAGCTCAAGATAATGGATTGAGAAGACTACATTAACTTAAAAAGTATTAGCAAATACAAATGAATATGAATTTTGTTTACAAGTAAAATTTATATGAATATGATATAACCTCCAGAATTTTGTACGTAGAGAAAAAGAGAAAAGTCAAAATAATTAAGTATAATAACTAAAATGCTGTGAACTTGGTTTAATGCTTTTACGTAGAATGTTTTGTTTGGTTCGTTTGATATTTTGGAACAAAATGTCTGTATTTATTTCGTTTCGTTTATTTTCATTTGTATATGTAGCATAATAATTCAGTTTAAAACTATTATTTACCCTGAAATTTGTATCATATACTATGAAAATATAGTTATATAGTTATATAATCATATATTGTTACAATTCTATAACTAAAAGAGTGAAACATTAATTTTTTTTATTAATAATTAAAAGAGTGCAACATTATTTTTTATATTAATAATTAAAATAGTGAAACATTAATCTATTTTTTGTTGAATTTGAAAATATTAAATTTAATTTCTAAACACAATTATGTTATTATGAAATTCTAATTCTAAATATTAGGGACATAATGTGGAAGCCCTTGGTCCAGTGGTCAAAGGTTTAAAGACTTCTATTTTAGGTTTGAGGTTCGAACCCCAAATAATACAATTTTTTGCAGATTAATGAAGAAATTTTTTTCGAAGGTTCCATCTTTCAGGGAGACCATGTCCATCATGGGAGGTATCGTACATGCAGAGCCGTTTGTCGGAGAGAGTTTGTCCATCATGGGAGATGTCGTACATGGAAAATTTCATCATGGAAACCTTTGTGGAAGCTGTTCACCCCTAATCGCATAGGCTGCAGGTAGATCGTATATATCTAGGGCTGATGTAATACACTAGCTGATAATCAAGTGTTAAAAAAAAATTAGGGACATAATAGAATTTTAATGATTACAAAGGTTTAAATCACCAAACTGCATTAATAAAGATATACATGGACAAACTCCAAAAAGACTATCCTTTATTTCCAATTTTTCCTATATAAATTAAGAGTATATGTACTAGATGATCTGGTCATTTGTTTGCAACAAAATAGTGAAAGAAAAAAACATAAATAAGTTGGAACATTTATCAAATATAATGATTTTGTCACCATGAATGTAAATAAATTTCTAACTATGGTCATTTAGGAAAATTAGTAGGTGATTGATAAGTGGAATTATTTTCGTTGCTTACAACTCAAACAAATAAAAACCTAAATAAGCTAACAACGTATCTCATAATTCGTTTGTAATAAGGAATATGGATCAAACACAAGGAAAAAAAACATTCAAGAGTACTAAGCCATGGAGAATCTATATTAAGTTAAAGCAATATAAGTTGATTGATTATATTGTAACATGTTCAATGCTAAAAGTAAATTCAAGAAATAAACTAGCAATAGAGAGACTATATGTATTTAAGATGGTGGTATTGAGCGATAGACTAGCAATTATTCAAGGGGTAATAAAATGTGGCTAATGATGCTAAATGTTTTTACTATACAGCCCAATTCTAGAACATGGACCACTAATACAAATTAGCCCACTCTCATGGCACTAATAACTTTGTTAATCATCTAATTTAGTTAAACTTTCATTTGCAAATTAGATTATCTTCAATGATCGATTAAATCTATTAAGTTCACTTAACATACTATCATCAACTTTCATTGGGTAGGAATGCTAAGCCAACAAAAAGTAATTCAAACATTTCCACACACATTTCGGATGAAAAATAACTTATTATAAAAATTCAAGTGATCAATCTTAAATCAAGCATCAAGATATTTAAGTCTTATCACCATTAATCACATCTTAAAAGCCTCATAATCTACTTGCCCATAACTCAATAAGGAAACTACTCACCTGTAACTATATATAAAGAAATGATCGAATATATGCAAAACATTAAGTACATGAACATTAAAGAAAGATTAGCAAAATATTAAAGTTGGAAAGAAAGATTAATAACACTAAAAATAAGAAGTACACACTTAGAACATTCAAGGTTTGAGCAAATCCAATGATAAGAGACTCTTTAAGTTTCTTGTTTTAATTATTTTAATGTAATTTAATTATTATTTAAATTTGTAACCACCAAAAAAGTACTTAACTAATTAGATAAGAACAAGTGGCAAAATGAGATTCTTAAAATTGAGAATGAGTTCTTAAACAAGAACCTCTTCTCCGTTCTCTCTTTTACTTTTTGAATATTATTATTTTTTAATGTTTAAAAACTCATATAAACATTTCCCATAGAGATGGTCTAATGTTCTGAGAGATTAAAACTAAAAATGCATGATAAAAAGTGTAGGTTTACAAAGGCTAAAACATATTTATAACCTTTGTGAACGATAGCCGGATCAACCCTAGTACGACTGGGTCAACCCGGTCAAAGTTAACTGAAAATAGAAAAAGTCAACAAAAGATAAATATATCGGTCACCCCCCATATCGGGATGATGACCGATATCCGATGCAATCTTCGTCTGGTCAGTGTAGAACATGTAGCAGAAAGTCTTCAAGCAGGCATAGTGTATCGGTCTTGTCTATCGGAATATCAGCGTGTCTTCAATATCGGCTCTAGCATATATATCGCTCCAAGTCGTGATGTACGGGAGTTTTGATACCCATCGTGATAAAAGGATAACCTGGGATATGAGTTTCTTTATCGGTGGCAACCGATATCCCGATTCTCGACTCAGGTCACGACCTTCAATGGTTCTGATAAGACTGCATCGTCATGCGTTTCCAGCACGGTATATCGATCATCACCGATATGCGATGAATAATTGCTCCTCTACACTCTCCTTTGAGGTCCTTTGTCCTTTTTGCTTCCTTCTTCCTCTCTCGAGCTCCCCTTTGCATCCTTTAGGCTCTTGATAGGCTGGTAACCTTCATTTAGTAAAAATACCACTTAAAAAAGGGTAAAAAATAATATGTGCAAATAAGATCCTAAGATACTAATATAAGCTAAACTAAGCTAAAGGAGGCCTAAATGATGCATTATGATGCATAAACAGGAATAAAGATATGCAAATATAGACATAGTATGTGCTAATATATGAACATATCTCCGATTGATTGGGTTGTAAGTTAATTGCTGTAAAATTATGGTTGTACACGTCTTTGATGTAATTGTAGAATTTTGGTTGTCACTATTTTAAAACTTATTTTAAAACTTTCTTTCTTAAAAACAAAAACTATTTAAACACTTAAGTGTATTTAGTTAAAACGACCCAACCCGGGTTTTTTTAAAACAAATACATTGGACTCGAATCAGCATTCCCATAAATGCTAACTCTCAATATCCAATCAACTCACAACAACCAGCGGATAACCAATAAACTCAAACCAATCAATTCCATTAACCAAAAGAACAATCCAAACATTAACCAATTCAATGCGTTACAGAACTAAACCACAACCTAGGCAGTTCTACGCAAAACAGAAACAACGAAACATAAACCAATCAACCAGGACCCTAGATCATCCTCCTATTCGTTGCCATGATTCCACGATCACACTTTGCCTTTACCTGCATCACTTGGAAAAAAAAAGATGCGTGAGTATTATCATAAATACCTAGTGAAACGGTCATCCCATCTACGACTGCGCACTCAGGCACGATGGACCGCTCATGCAAACATACAAAACACACAACAAACAAACAACGGCTCAACACAGCCAAAACAGACATATGTCGATCGACACTAGCACTAGGTGTCGATCGACAACCTATGAACTGGTGTGTCGTTCGACACACCTCATGTGTGTCGTTCGACACACCTCGTACTGGTGTGTCGTTCGACACACCCTATGTGTGTCGTTTGACATACTCTTGGCAGAATCGTGAGAACCGATCATAATCCTCGCGGATCGATCCTCATCTGCTTCAGTGGGAAATACCTGCACAAGCATCAACAACAACACAAAAACAAGAAATCACAGCCACAATCAACCACCAAGAGATCAAACCACACGTTCAAACCTATCACCAAGCAACCCTAACGATCCATCGACCCAGAAGCCAGGGTCACGCACTCACCTTGGATTTTTGGATAGAAACTGATGGAATTGAGGTTAGAATCGATAACCACGATAACCACCACGAAAATTCTACTCCAAAGCACCCAAGAACGAATCATTTCTCACAAAAACTCACCAGAAACAAGAGAAACTCTTTGAGACTCTTTTTCCAATTATTATGGCTTTTCCTCTCGATCACAATACGACCAAAAGGCTTAAATACAAAGCCCTAGGTTCCTCAAACCTAACCAACTCGAACCGACCAATTTAAATCAAACCAGAAACTAACCCACTTAAAACCCTGTCGATCGACACACACCACATGTGTCGATCAACAGCCACCCGAAACTAACCGGCCTTAAGCCAAAACAGCGTGTGTCGATCGACACACCTCGCTAGTGTCGATAGACACACCCTTCCATTTTCTCAAAAATGGTTCACGGGTGTTACAATTTTCCCCCACTAAAACTGGATTCGTCCTCGAATCCTCCAACACAGCCCACATGGCTAACCACCTGGCCAACCTGCCAGTAACACCGGAGACTACATCTCCCGACCCTCTCGAGGCTCACATCCATCCTATGCGTATAAACCCGTCTCATACATTAATCGCCTATAACTCATAACTCATAACCACACTATCTAGCTCTCGGGATCGTCACCCCTTAGCTCTCGGTGCCTCGTATCAACCCACCTCAGTCCGTGCAGTCTTGACGGTGTTTGATACGAACTATCTCTATACCCCTCAAACCATCAAGACACACAGTCTGTCAAGCTCTCGGTATGCAGGAAACTCACTATCCCCTAGAGAGTCGCATCTCTCAAAGATATGCCAGAGATCGCAATCTCCCAAAATTATCTCCATACCCTCACGCTCTCAGTCCTCGCAGTCTTGACGAACGATCAGTATGCAGGGAACCAACTATCCCCCGGAGAGACGCATCCCTCAAGATCTGCCAGAGACTCATCTCCAAGAAAGAACCAATGTCTCTCTCTCTGAGCTATGCGAGGAAATCGACATCCCCGAACGAAATCAATTCTTAACATCTATAATGCATCTCTGACCGGAACTACCTCCCAAGGTCTCAACATGATATTTCCAACCTGGAATACCATCCCAAACATGATCATCACAGATCATCTGGACCACTCATCACCCCGAGTGTCCCTGCTGAGTCTCTCCGGAACTAGACAGTTCTACCACTGTAAAACTTCTATTCCGAGATCCTCTCAACACATAAACACACATAACCTATTAGAATTCCACCGAAACTGGCAAGTTCTACACGCTAGAAACTTCCATTTCGAGGTTCTCTAACCACATACACATGACCCAAAGTCAAAAACATAAGAAATACTCATCTTATTACTCTGGAAAAATGTCATAATCATTACAACTCAAATGAAAATACATAATCCCCAACCACAATCCTCACCACACACGGTGACTACAACACAAAACCGAAACTGAAACCCATAAAAAAAAAACAAGTTCACTCCTCGGCTTACTTCTCAAACCACTTCTTGAACTTTGTTTTCATCTTAGCCTCTGGTTCCCAAGTCTTCTCTTGGACACCGTCATAGCCCCACCCGACTCTCAGCCACGGCACCCTCTTCCGGCGCAGGACCTTGACACTCCCTCAAGGATCCTCACCGGCCTCACACAACCGCCACAACTGGCTGAAGATCTGTAGGAATCCTCACCACTATCTCCCAAGACTCATGTAGACACTTCCTGAGCTTCGACACATGAAACACTCAAGAAAATTCTGCATAATCTGAGGTAGCTCCAAACGATAAGCCACTAGTCCCACTCTCTCCACCACCCAGAACGAACCCATAAACCACCGACTAAGCTTTCCTCTGCAATGGATCTGTTAGAACCCTGCAACATCTCCACTCTGAGATACGCTCTATCTCTCACCTTAAACTCTAACTCATTTATCCTCTTATCGGCATAATTCCTCGGCCGATCAAGAGCCTCTTTCATGTTCAGCTTCGCAGCACGGATCTTCTCCGTCCTCTCCTGAACAAAATCTGCACTATATATGCTCCTCTCCCCCACTTGGGTATATCATAAGATGTGCGACATGGCCTCCCATACTCAACCTCAAAAGAAGCCATACTAATACTGGCCTGAAAGCCCTCAACAACTCATAAGTGAACCTCAGATCTCTGTCAGACACAAAACTCGCTGGCATTCCAAGCAACCTCACTAACTCACTCACAAATTACATAACCTGAACTGCTGCTCCCTCGGTTTTATGGTAAGAAAATGTGCTAACATAGACAGACGATTCGCAGTCACTCAAATAACAACATGAGTCCAAGAAACCGGCAACCCTGCTGCAACATCCAAGGAAAACATGCCCCACTTCCCTGTGGAATGGGTAAACAGCACAACTAACCATTCAAACTGACGTTCAATCCCCCAACAACTGGTAACTTATCGCAAGCTGCGACTTAGTTAGCCACGTCCTTCTTCATCCCGACTCAGAGATAATACCGTTTCCGATCACTATGCCTCTTTGTTGCTTCCAGATGAATAGAGAAACATGCTCACATGAGCCACTCTACGAATTTTCTTGACTCAACCCTCTTCCTTAGGCACACAGACTCACCCGTGCCCTAAGATAGTCCTATTCGCCGAGACCTGATAATCAAAACCTCCAACTTTAGAAGAATCGAACCAACCCTGATCCTTCTCCTGAGCTACACGAAACCTGCTCAGAAGGTCTGCATAATTAACTGTCTCCAGCCCCAACGGCTCCCGTGAGATAACGCACAACCTCAACGTACCAATCTCACTCAACCATACTTCCACATCCTGCTCCTGAGCCAAAGCATTACCGCCTCCAACTAAGAGCATCCGCCTCTAGATAAGTTCACCACGATGGTAAACTATAAACAGATCCTAATCTGTTACAACTCCACCCATCACTTCCGCCTCAAATCCCAAGACCACACGAAAGGAACCTCCTCCTCTAACCGCTTGGTCATAGATTGAGCCATACTCGCAAAACCTTTTGATGAAACTTCTGAAATAACCTGCCAATCCGAGAAAACTACTAATCTTAGTTGCATTCCTCGGTTTAGGCCCAAACTCGGGTAGCCTGAATCTTAGCTGGATCCACAAAACTCCATCTGCCGAAACAGTAAGACCCTGACAACCCATTTCCCGTTGCCAGAAACTGCACTTGCTCAACCTAGCAAACAGCTTATGCTCTTGCAACTTCACCAAAACTGCCCTCTCCTGGCTCATGCTCCCCAGGACTCTTCGAATACACCAAGATGCCATCGATGAAGTTAATCATGAACTCATCCAAATACTCCTAAAAGGCTTCGCTCATCAACCTCATAAACGCAGCTGGTGCATTCGTCAACCCGAAAGGCACCACCACTAACTCAACACTGCCCATAACTCGTCAAGTAAGCCGTCATCCTGACATCCACCTCATCCCTAGGAATCTTGTGTTAACCGACTGCCAAGTCAACCTAGAAGAACCAAGTAACCCCTCACAATGGATCCAACAACACTTTAATTCTTGGCAGAGGATACTTGTTCTTCACAATGACTCGGTTAAGCCCTCGATAAGCGATGCACAACCGGAAACTACCACCCTTCTTCCTCACACACATCACCGGTGCTCCCCACGGTGTAATACTCGGTCAAAAGAACCCTTACTCAACAAATTCTCTAGCTGCCTCATCGGCTCAAACACAACACAACCCTGGTGCCAATCCAAGTGATCACTGTATGCTCCAACAAATCCATACCAGGATAACATCATATACCTCCACTGGACTAAACACCAAGCCCACTGGCATCAACTCACCAGCTACCAGAATATCCACGCCTCTCGCCTGGCTATGAGTAACTAAAAACTTTCCTCCAACAACCATAACCGGTCCAGTCCGCTCACCGGCTTCACCCGGATACCGCTCGACTCAGCATCCTCCAGAGTAATGTATCAAACATGCTCCAGACTCAGACCACACGTGGGACTCACCACTACCCACTACCAAGGTCTCCACACAACTCCTATGTGCTAAGAAACCTAACACACTTGCTAACTTATGATCCATGCCTCCACACCCGAAGCATCCTCAACCACTCTGGCTCAATAGGGAAGTGTCCTCCCACTTCCTCCTCTGTCCATGTGCAGGCTTTCCGCCATGCCAGATATTACCTGCTGCTGAGGCCTATTAAACGGAATAGCTGGGCTAACCACCACTGCCTACTTCCCCAAGTCCTCGACAACACCTCTAGCAGTCTCAACCAACTCTGCTCTCGTAGCATACTTAGACACTCCGCACCGTGTCCTCGAATCTGATCAAAGTTCTCTCAAGAACCTCTTATCCTGAGCCTCCTCGCCCTCCATGCTCCTACCAGCATAAACCAAGACTCGATTAAACTCCAAATCATACCCACGAACTGATCTCTCTGACATATCCAGTTCCAAAACCCTCGTCTCTAAACGATCCGCATCCTCCTGAGGAAAGAACTTGGCATTAAACTCTGCCCAAGAGTCCGCCCAGGCCAACTCTGCATAAACCCTCCTAGATGCCACACACCACTCGCAACGGATCCTATACCAATCCTTTGCACCTGTTCCCTCATACGAAGATAAGACAGAACTCCACCAACAACCGCAGCCCTCAGCCGCACCTCTGCCACGAAGTCTGCCAAAGACAACACCGTCTATGCCCGTCTTGCCGCAACACCCCACCACTAGGGATGTGCATCACCGTCCAAATAATGGACTGCCAAAACAACCATGTATCCCTCGGGACACCCAATCGAGCGAAAGTTACGCTCCAGTCTCATCAACCTCCTCAGGCTTAACACCCCCTGCAAAAGAACCCGTACCGATTCTATGCATCTGCTTCGTCATCCGAAGATACGACAGAACCACCTCAACAACCACAGCTTTTGCTGCACCTCTGCCACTCGTGGCATCACCAGAGCCTAACTGGCACCGCACTCGGTATTCCCTCCCAAGACTGCTGAAGAAAATCCGCCAGACGATCATCCCGACCCTGAGCTCCTCCCGCAGGTGCACCCGCACTACCAACCTCACGAGGACACACACATGCCACCGGCTGCCAGCCTGGGACCCACACCATCCCCACCAGCCCTCACACTAGCGCTCACACTTGGCTGCACGCTGGCAATCTAAATGGCGCTCAAGCCGTCCTAACGCGCCTGCGAATCACTCTCAGCCACATGCGAAACACTCTGAGCCGCACTCCCAGCAGACTCACTCACTAGTGCCCGCCACAACAACTACTGCAATAGATCTGTCAAACGATCATCTCGTCACCTAGACTCCTCCCGCGAGCGCACCCGAACAGCGAGCCAATCCAACACTAGCTCCAGTACCAGCCCTGGCCCCACCAGTCCTCACACTGGCGCTCACACGGGCACTCCCACTGGCACTCACACTAATACACAGACCCTCCTGATACGTCTACGGATCTGTCACAGTATCAAACGTGGAACCTTGAGCCGCATTCCCAGCCGACTCACTCACTGGTCCCTGACCACCATCCTGACCTCCACGGTCACTTGGCCACCAAGGCCACATTCTCTAGTGCCTCTAGCTAACACACTGTACTACCAAAGCACACGCTAAGCACTAAAGAACAAAACACAAAACAAACAACACTTACCGTGGAATCTTTTTGAAGGCTCGAATGAAGATGATCCAGACCCTCAAACCCATAGAATTGCAATTTAACCATAATTAAATCCTAGCCGTTCTAGCCCATCCTAAAACCGTAAGGGCTCTGATACCATACTGAAATGACCCAACCCGTTTTTTTGTTTTTAAAACAAATACATTGGACTCGAATTAGCATTCCCATAAATGCTAACCCTCAATATCCAATCAACTCACAACAACCAGCGGATAACCAATAAACTCAAACCAATCAATTCCATTAACCAAAAGAACAATCCAAACATTAACCAATTCAATGCGTTACAGAACTAAACCACAACCTAGGCAGTTCTACGCAAAACAGAAACAACGAAACATAAACCAATCAACCAGGACCCTAGATCATCGTCCTATTCGTTGCCATGATTCCACGATCACACTTTGCCTTTACCTGCATCACTTGGAAAAAAAAAAGATGTGTGAGTATTATCATAAATACCTAGTGAGACGGTCATCCCATCTACGACTGTGCACTCAGGCACGATGGACCGCTCATGCAAACATACAAAACACACAACAAACAAACAACGGCTCAACTAAGCCAAAACAGACATATGTCGATCGACACTAGCACTAGGTGTCGATCGACAACCTCTGAACTGGTGTGTCGTTCGACACACCTCATGTGTGTCGTTCGACACACCTCGTACTGGTGTGTCGTTCGACACACCCTATGTGTGTCGTTCGACATACTCTTGGCAGAATCGTGAGAACCGATCATAATCCTCGCGGATCGATCCTCATCTGCTTCAGTGGGAAATACTTGCACAAGCATCAACAACAACACAAAAACAAGCAACCACAGGCACAATCAACCACCAAGAGATCAAACCACACGTTCAAACCTATCACCAAGCAACCCTAACGATCCATCGACCCAGAAGCCAGGGTCACGCACTCACCTTGGATTTTCGGATAGAAACTGATGGAATTGAGGTTAGAATCGATATCCACGACAACCACCACGAAAATTCTACTCCAAAGCACCCAAGAACGAATCCTTTCTCACAAAAACTCACCAGAAAATGTGACGCCCGTGAACCATTTTTGTGAAAATGGAGGGGCTGTCGATCGACACACCTAGTGGTTGTCGATCGACAGGTGCCCGAATTGGTTGTTTTCTGGTTCGATTTAAGTCGTTCAATTGGACCGGGCCGGTTTGGGAAAACCCTAGGGCATCATATATAAGGGTTTTTGGCCACATTTGAGCGAACCAAAGTCCCAAAATCAGAAACAAAGAGTTTTGAGAGGAGTTTCTCTTGTTCCTGATAGTTTGTGGATTAGGGTTTCGTTCTTGATCGATTTGAAGAGGAATTTCGTAGTGATTGTAGCTGAATCTGTTTCTAGCCTCATTATCTAGCAAATTCTATCCGAAAATCTAAGGTGAGTGCGTGACCATGGCTTCTGGGCCGGTGAATTCGTTAGGGTTGATTGGTGGTAGGTTAAATTGATTGATTGGATTGTGTGGTGGATTGATTGTGTCTGTGAATTGTGTTTGGATTGTGATTTTTGTGCAGGTTTCGTGTTAACGCAGAGGAGGGATCGATCCGAGAGGATAATGATCGATTTCCCATGAATCTGCGACGACCTATCGATCGACAGCACTTGGGTGTGTCGATCGACAGGGTCACACGAGAGCTGTCGATCGACACCTAGAGGTTGTGTCGATCGACAAGTGATCGAGGAGCTGTCGATCGACACCTAGAGGTTGTGTCGATCGACAGGTGATCGAGGAGCTGTCGATCGACACCTAGTGGTTGTGTCGATCGACAGGGTCCTGTGGAGCTGTCGATCGACAGGCACCGTGGGTGTGTCGATCGACAGGTGTGAGCAGGGCTGTCGATCGACACCTAGTGGTAGTGTCGATTGACAGGCCGCCTGTTTGGGCTGTGGTTGAGCCGTTGTTGTGCTTTGTGTGATTGTTTGGTGCGTGTTTGCCTGAGCGGATCCATCGCGTCTGTGTGCGCAGTCGTAGATGGGAGGACCGTCTCACTGGGTATTTGTGATAATACTCACGCATCTCTTTTTTCCATGTGATGCAGGTAAAGGCAAATTGTGATCGTGGAATCATGGCAACGAAGAGGGAGATGATCTAGGGTCTCGGTTTCGTGCTGTGTGGTTTTATTGCTTTCCATTTCTGTTTTAGAACTCCGCTAGGTTGCTGGTTTTATTGTATTGGAATTGTTATTGGAATTTGAGTTGAACTGGTTTAGTTTTTATGGAATGAATTATTTGGTTATTATTGATGTTATCCGCTGGTTGTCTGGTTGTTGTTGCTTGGTTGTTGAGGATAGCATTTATGGGAATGCTAGTCCGAGACCAAGGGTTTATTGTTTTAAAAAAAAAAAAAAAAACGGGTCGGGTCGTTTCAAGTAGTACCAATTTGTATTTAGATAATAAGATTAATGCAATATGCATATATATAGTATATTATTTTGTATTGTTTGAGATAAAATAATTTTTTTTGGGTTGGATGAACCACCTTTAATCATGTGGCATGGTGGGATTTTCCAACCTGTGGGTTTAACTTATCACCGATATAATGACTCATAACCACTTGGACCCGATCATAAAGGCCGAGGAAAAAATTCGGGCCCGACAATCTTTGAGTAGATAGAAGCTCAAAGATAACAGATCGGGAAGGTAGGAAGCCCATTACGGAGTGTAAGACACATCGAAGGTAACCAAAAAACCCTAGCCTCCTTATCAAGAGATTGGAGACAGTAATAAATCTTTTTTCAGCGCGCCTAAACCCGTTTCCTCTCTCTTTTGATATTTGAATTACTGGTCAACGAGTAGAAACTCTATTAATCTTACTCACAGTAAGGTAAATACAAAAGGCCCATGCTATGAGCTGTGATTAAAGCAAGTTAAAGTGAATTTGTGAAGCACCTCTACGCCAAATTAGGCGTAATAAACACAACCAGCAGTGAGAGGACTCGGTGCTCATCATAGCAGACTAAGCGGTCACGTACATGGCCTGCAAACTCAGGAGGGACAGAGGAAAAACACTTATGTAGATCGTACCTATCCAAACCCGAGTAATTAGACCAAATATGGTATCCGGATCCGAAATATGGTATCCGGATCCTGGTAGGTAAATATTTATAAATTCACCACTATCTACCATCACTGTATGTAAGTATACAAATCTATAATCAATGTGTGTAAGTATACAAATCTATCATTACTGTATGTAAGTATTCAAATCTACCATCATTGTATAAATACAAACAAATTTACCATCATCGTATGTAAGCATACAAATATACTATCATTGTATGTAAGCATACAATTATACCATTGTACATCGTAACCAATAATTCTACAAACTGAAGGTTATTTTAGTAAATTGGAAAGACTGAGTAAGTTTACCGACTGAAATAATAAGTTTACTATTCAATATAAATCTACCACCACTATAAATAAGTCTACGATCCAAACTACGCGTAAGTCTGCCAACAAGAAATTTAAGTTTGCCACGAAAATTAACTGTACCGCCAAACAAAATAAATCTACCACTTAATAATAAGTATATTGGGATAACTCTGCCATTCGACTACTAAGTCTATCGCTCAAAAATAAATCTACCATCGATGACGTTAACTCTACTTCATAATACAAGTTTACCATTCAAAAACATCCCTACCACTAATTAAAAAAAGAAGTGTATAAAATAAGTCTACCGTTCATGGAATAAGTCTATGGATTCCAAATATGTCTACCAAACCACATATAAATATATCATCATTAAACGCTAAACTTTTCATCCTGTAAATAACGCCCGCGTGGCATGATTTATTAATATTTATGTTTCTTTTTATCAAAGTAAATAAGAATGAAAAATATGAAATTATTATCGAGTAATTTTCAAAATTAGAATTATTTTGGTCAAAAAATAAATTTTCAAAATTATTTTAATAAATTTCCTTTTTTTATATCAAATGATTAGATTTTTATTGTTTTAAAAATCTAGATAAAAATACAAATATGATGAGTTATATGTACCTTGAAAATAGGAAAACCAACTTTAAATATATAACAAGCAGCACACATTTCTCTATATTTAGCATGTGTTTTAGTATTAACTATTAACAAAAAGAAAGAAACGATGACAACTTTGACAAGAAACAACAAGTAGGCAAATAAAAGTAATAATGAAGAGAAAAGACAAAATTGGCGGTGTTCGTTGTCAAAGAATGCATGCGTGTGGGGGGAAGATGGTCCAATGTTCCCCACCGGAAAAGTGGTTTTATCCTTCTTACCACTCACTTGTATTTACACTCATCTTACATTTTTCCTTTATTTTCAAGATATCTTGAATAACTAAAAATCCAAAGAACTAAAGAATTAATATCCAAAGAAAATTTCTTTTACCAAGAGTCGATAACTCAACTTGAAAAGATCTCAGGTAAAGCTTAGAGGTCGCTGGTTCGAGTAGCGCTTGGGACGAAACTAATATTACATGTTATTGTTTCGGACCTGGGGGATTACGGGTTTCGGCCCTGAACCTCCTGATAATTCAAAAAAAAAAAAAAAAAAAAAATTCTTTTTATATCAAAAATTAATTTTTTTTTTAAAAAAAATTGACCACTTAAGCGTGTTGCGTGTAGAAAGCTAAAGACATTTTGCCACCTCAAATTGTTTTTTTTTGTGTCGATTATTTATCATAAATTATTATTTCTTTTATTCATAACTTTGGTTAGAAAATAGACAAAATTGTTGTAGAAATGTTTAGTTTTATTGTTTGGATTGGATCTCGGGTCCTTTATACAAGTTTTCTTACGATCTTTCGTAATAGTTATGGCTGCCATCAAAAAGATAGTGTATGAGCATAGAGTACTTCTACGGGAAGGCTTTTCTATTTAAGGCTGGTCTTTCCAAAAGGCGAAGCCACGACATCACTTGAAAAGAGTGAAAACCTACATAAGTAACAATTTAAGGATTAGCTTCCAAAAGAGCTAGATGGGTGTTTTTCGAAATTAACTTTAGATGTTTAATCGTTTCTTGGTTTTGGGATCACTTGCTTTTACCTAGCCCGAATTCCTATTGTGTGTCAATTCCCATGGTAGTTAGTTACTCTTCGATTCCCGGTCCAGATCACCATCCAAAACGAATATCGGTTACAAGTGACCTACCATATCTATCTAGTTATTTGGCTCTTTGTAGATTCATGCCTACACATTTTTAGGATTGATTCATTCATCTAAACTATTACACGTGACGCTAAAAGATTCGTCTAAACTAATGAAGATTATTTTATCTAAACATTACCTAATCTCAAAAATAATGTGCCAGATTAAAAGTGAATTAAAAAAAACAGCTATGAAAACAAAAACTAAATATTCAAAGAACGTATCTTCATTTCATAAATTACGAATAACTAATTCTTCTGATTTTATCAGTAAATAGTAAAGGTTTAGTGATTAAAAAGTAAAAGAAACAAGGGCGAGTACTCGTGTAAGGTGTTACCATCATGCAATCAAGTACCTGCTTACTTTAATTACAAATTGTTTCGACAAATAACAACAAACACACACAAGTATATGTGTATATATAGATACGTGTGTGCATGGGCCTCCTCTATACCAGTGAACTCTATTGGAGTTCAGCTACAAAAAAAATTCATTCGATTCCCTCTCTCTTTACCTCTCTCTCCCTCTCTCTCTGTCTCTCTGATGAAGGGAACTCTAAGATACTTAGCAGGAATTGCAGGGCCAAATGGGTTTGGTTCAAGATCTACAGCTGAACAAGTTACACAACATTGCTTTTTTCCTTGTTCGCATCTCACTGCCATTATCACTGGTTTGTCTCCCATTCAGTATTTGTATTTTTAGAGTAATTTTCGAGATTGTGTGTCGCTCCAAATCAATTTCCTATATTATGTATATTTGGAGACTTGTGTATCGTTCCTTACACGAAAAAAAAAATTGTTTCAAAGGTTCATAATAAAAACTTCAAAGATCATAAAAAAATAATGAACTCAGTCCAGTGTTCTGAAAATTGATTTTTTATCAAATTCTACTAGTACTGACCTCCACGGGGGAAAATATGATTGTATTTATTTTTTATTTTAAAACAAAGATTCCAAATAAGATCTTTATATATTAATTACTCTAATACTTGGGAAAGAAACTGTGCAGGCAAAAACACGATCTGTATATAAATATTATTATATGAAATAAGTGTTTTATGTATGCTGGCGACAGTATATGGATTTTGTCTCCATTGAAATTTGAAACATTAGGTTTGGTTGGTTACAGCATATTTCCATATACAATTGTTTTGCCTTTTGACTTTTATATTTGAAAAATGTCTCATCGTTGCAAAACATTACTTTATTTAATTTTCTTTAGCGATCAGCCTGCCCAAAACGTACCTTATGCCTGCTTTATGTTCCCTAATTTGTCGGTTGAAAACTTTATACAATGATGGTCAATGAATAAGTTTTAAAGTGGCCTCTCTTTACTCTTCCTTTTTGATGAAAAACAAACATGAAGGTTGCTTTTAGAGACATGAATTGTATAACTAATTTCCAATACCCAATTACACTTAGTCTGAATTGGAGTATGGTATTATTTTTGGAGAGAAGATTAAGTATCACTTACGTAAGATGGACATGTTAGAAGTATTGGTATCTGGGAATATTCAATATCATCCATGAAGAAAACTATAATTGATAAGCATTGAAATGGTTCATGCATTTTAGATACTAGATTGTACTTATTTATGAAGATTCTAAACACATGTATTTAACAGGAGGAACGTCTGGGATCGGTGCGGAAACGGCGAGAGTGTTAGCAAAGAGAGGGGTGAGGATAGTGATGGCAGTACGAGATATGAAGAAAGCAGAAATGGTGAAGGACAGAATTGTGAGAGAGCACCCAGACGCTGACATTAAATTGTTCGAGATTGATCTCAGCTCTCTCTCTTCTGTTACAAGATTCTGCTTTCAGTTTCTTTCCCAAGATCTTCCCCTCAACATTCTCATGTACGTATGATTCACTCTAATCTCTACCTCATGCATCCATGCACGTACGTGTATATACATTTAGTTGGACTTTCATTAACATAAGCTATTAAGCTTCTAAAGGAAAAACATGAAATTTGCAGAAACAATGCAGGGGTTTTCTCTCCAAATCTTGAATTCTCCGAGGACAAGATTGAGCTGACATTTGCTACAAATTTTTTGGGTAATTTTGTGGAGTTATGTAACACATGAATATGTATGTGCACCTATGTGAAGTGAAAGAAGTTAATTAATGATGGGATTTATAATTTTGCAGGACATTACTTATTAACGGAGATGCTGATAGAGAAAATGATAGATACGGCAGAGAAGAGTGGAGTCGAAGGACGAATCATTAACCTTTCCTCTGTGATTCACAACTGGGTCACGCCTGATTGTTTCTCCTTCCCTAAATTACTCCATCCCACCAAGTAATTCACATTCCCTTTCCATTTTTTAATGATTAAAACAATATAAGAAAAATACAAAATATATCTATGATAAGGTTTTCGTTGGGCATAATAATTCATGTTGGGTAAATCAAAGGTATAACGGGACAAAGGCATATGCTCAGTCAAAATTGGCAACAATCTTACATGCCAAAGCGTTGAGTAGGCAATTAAAGGTACTTTTAAAAATGACTAATTACATCTTTCTTTTATCCTTAACTTTTTACCCCAGAAATAATGATTCGAAATTGTATTCACAATACAGGAGAGAAATGCAAACGTAACGATAAATGCAGTCCATCCAGGGATTGTTAAAACTGGAATTATCAGAGCACACAAGGGTCTTTTGACAGGTGAAATAAAGCTATTTTCATACACACATATATACGTATATATATATATAAATAGAACTGCAAAAAGAATCTTATAAGTAAAAACAAAAACAATGATGTGGTTTGATGCAGATTCTCTGTTTTTGATAGCCTCGAAGCTGCTCAAATCTATAAGCCAGGTAGGTCAATATTATCGTGCCTAACTTTTTGGCTAATTCGTACATTCATGGCCCAACAAGTTCTTGCCCTATTTCTGACACTATTTTTTTTTTTTTTTTCATCCCAAATTAAAGTTTTTTGATCATCATCATCGATATTCATTCATACTCTAACCGTATTTTTGGAAATTGCCCATTATAATATAGTAACATAAACATTTTAATAAACTTTATAATATATTAACTCTCTCGAATATTTATTATGATGTTAGGGCGCAGCCACAACATGTTATGTGGCATTGAGCAACGAAACCAAAGGTTTGAGTGGAAACTATTTTACAGACTGCAATGAGACAAGTTGCTCAGATTTGGCGAATGATGAGTCTGTGGCGCTTAAGATCTGCACCTATAGTCGTGCCTTAATCCATGATTATTTGCATCAGTATCAAATACACTCCCTTCCTAATTTATGTGTGCTGTAAATCTTTTAAATACGTCCCCTTCCTAATGTCTCATGTAAATATTTTAAATAAGTAATTGGGACTTGGGAGTCTGCCAAATGTTGTAGGAAGATTGAAAAAATATGCCAAATATTTTAAAATTTTACAAGGTGAAATATTGATTAAGAAATTTTAAATCAATATTGATTTCTCGGTGTTCCGGTATTTTTTCAGCTATCATCTTATTAACTCCGATGATTATGATTTGTTTGATGAGCTAACCAACAAAGTGTTAATGAATAAGCTTTCTCAAGAATCCCATAAGCGTTACAATAAAGATAAAGGACAGGCCAAGAAGCACTCGTAAGTATACATGAGAGAAAATCGTAGTAACGCATTAGGTATGTGATACGGTTAATGGATTTAAGAGTTTTGGTGTTATTCCTTTTAAGTTATGATTAAAGTTTTAGTGTTTTTTCTTCTTATTAGATTTGTGATACGTTTCCTTTTTGGTTTTTTGGTTTAGGATGCTTTGTACCTAAGCCTCTATATAAGAGTCTCTTATGCTTAATAAGAAACCAACTTCCAACAATTAACCTAATTCTCAAAGAGAGACTTGGGTTAAGAGGAAGCTTGCTTTAATCTCTTCTCTTTCACGTTCTAGCTAAATCTCTTTTCTCTTTCTCACGTTAACAACGGCTCCGGTTACTAGATCCAAGTCTAAAGCTTTAGCTCGTTTTAAAGAAGTTATTAGATTCAAGACGAGAGCTAAGGCTCATATCAATTTGGTATCGGACTCAAACGATTCGATGGGAAATATCAATTCTGTATTGACACAACTCGATGCCTTGATGGAGAAGATCAACAAGATAGGAGAAGACGTACAATTGCTTACGGAAACAGTAGCAAAACATGGAGCTACTCTTGAAACCCTCACGTCAAACACAAAAGGAAAACTTGGAAAGATTACTCCAGAAGAACATGGACCGCCAATCAAATTATCGATTGATGAGCTTTCTGAAGGATTGTTGTTGAGTGGGATCAAGGAAAACAAGGGTTTGACATCGCAAACAGCCGGATCAAGGAAAGCAAGTCTTACTCCATCCAAATTCGACACAAACATATATGCGGGTGATGACAGCATGATGAGAGAAAAGCAAAAACTTGCTTTCTTTAGTGAACCATGGCCGACACGAACTGTTGGCAGAGAGCCTGGTCATCGTAGAGCAGATGGAGGAGGGGATTGGCAAGTGAGGCTAATTGGTGCATCACCTAACGAGACGCCACCTAATTATGCTCATGGTGATTTTAGAGTTTATGACCAGATGGTTTCAAAAGATGATTATGAAACTCATGATGAAGGAGGCCATGAATCAAATCGATATGTGGCGAAGATGGAATTTCCACCATACGATGGTACGACAAATGCTGTTGAATGGCTACAAAAATGTGATGATTACTTTATGGATCAAAGAGTGTTTAATGATGATGCCAAAGTACGACAAGCAACATTCGTTTAACTGGTCAAGCATATCATTGGAATCACAACCTTCGGCGGTTAGTTACTCACAAACTGGAATGGGAAGAATTTAAAAAAATCTACAAAAGTCGCTTTGGAAAAGCAGATGCTGTGAACTCTGTGGGAGAGTTGTCTAATTTAAGACATACTGGTACAATAGATGAATATTGCAATCACTTTGGGGAGTGTTTGGGCCGACAAACAAGGCTCATCGGAGATCAACAACTATGGCAATTTTGCGCTGGACTAACAGAGTTTGCGAAAAGAAGTTGAGTATCTCCGACCGCAAACGATCTTTGAAGCAATGGAATATGCCTGAGATAATGAATACAAGATCGATGGCGATAAGCGAGCACGGACTTTTGGAGGGCATCTTGCCCCTTTCCTTAGGCTTAAAATGGCAGGGAACAACAGGGTACAAGGCATGAATGACGAGGAAAGTCAGCTGCATCAACAAGCCGAAGCAAAAGAAGCATCACAAAAACAGTTCTGGAAGAAGTTAACAAAAGCATAAATGGCAGAACGTCGAGCTAAAGGTCTTTGTTTTAACTATGGTGAGTTCTTCACGCCAACACATGTATGCAAACCAGTCCTTTTCTACATCATGCCAGTCATGGACGAAGATGATTGAGAGGACGAACCGCTGGATGAGACGTAAAGAAGATGCATAAGGAGCTTGAGGACAAGCTCCAAGTCGAAGAGGGGAGTAATGATACGGTTAATGAGTTTAAGAGTTTTTAAGAGTTTTGGTGTTATTCTTTTTAAGTTATGATTAAATTTTTGGTGTTTTTCCTTTTCATTAGATTTAAGATACGTTTCCTTTTTGGTTTTTAGGTTTAGGATGCTTTGTACCTAAGCCTCTATATAAGAGTTTCTTATGCTTAATAAGAAAACTTCCAACAATTAACCTAATTCTCAAAGAGAGACGTGGGTTAAGAGGAAGCTTGCTTTAATCTCTTCTCTTTCACGTTCTAGCTAAATCTCTTTTCTCTTTCTAGCTAAATCTCTTTTCTCTTTCTCACGTTAACAACGGCTCCGGTTACTAGATCCAAGTCTAAAGCTTTAGCTCGTGTTAAAGAAGTTACTAGATTCAAGACGAGAGCTAAGGCTCATATCAGTATGTGACATAAACAACATCATATATAACTTGTAATGTACCTGTAGAATATCCTGGTGGATGTCCCTGAGCAAGTGGTGGAGATCTAGGCTGTTGTTTAACTCCCTATGTTCCATCTGCGGGATTGGGTTTTGAACTATGGGGTTCACCATATTGTTGTTGGCTGCAGCTTCCAAAGCAACAGGTTAATGAACTGGATTGTTTTGTATTGTAGCTTGTGCAACAGGGTTGAGCTGCAGGAGGATTTTCCATAACTCTCTTTTTGCTAACTTTCTAATTCGGGCTTGTTCTTTGTTCTCCCTTTCTAACTTGCGTATGTCACATACCAAATCAAAAAGTTGTCATTTATGATTCCTTCTTTTCATACATTGCAAAAGAGACAAAAGGGTGCAAACCCAAACAGAGCAAAATACACAAATAAATGCTGGAAATAAAAATGTAGGAAATGTAAAAGCTTTAGTCTTGATTCTAATGATTCAAACTTAATATCTAAATGCGCAATACTTCCCCGACAATGACGCCAATTTGATTAGTGCTCATTTGTTCACACGAACATCTAAAACGAACTTCAAATATACACTACAAGAAAACTGATAAAGAGCCACTCCGAAAAGCGTCATAAAATCGTCGCAAATGACTCAGTAGCCACTATTTTGTGACGAAATAGGGTCGTCGCAAAATCTGCGTTGCTAATTTAAAACGTCGCAAATGAGTGGCAATTTAGTGACGCACTTGTGACAGCGTTTTGTAGTCGTAAATTTATGACGACTTTGAGACGAATTTAGTTGTCACTAATTAGCGTCTAAGTAGTGACACCCTATATTTTGCGACTATTTAGTGACTGATTTTCAGTCATTATATAGAGACGAAGTAGTGACGACTTTGTAGTGGTAGAATTGTGACGCTTTTGAGGCGGCTTTCATTGTCGTGACTGACTGTTTAGAGTCACTAAAGAGTCACAAAATAGCAACTACTTAGTGACTCTGGAACATTTGTTTGGTTGCTAATGTGTTGCATTTTTGCAACTTATTGGTCACCTAAAACTGTTTCTTATGCAATACTAAAACCAAATTAAAACTGAAATTGAAATGCATCACAAAAGTATATAATTATACAATCAAAGTAGGAAGTTAATTATTTTACACTACATAAGTTAATCAAGCTATAATGCTTGACAAAAGCTAATAATTTAACATTACAAAAAGTTAAACTTAAGTTTGAGTTTGAGAAAGTAGAGAGTTTGAGAACAGTAGAAAGAAACCTTTCAAGTGGTTGTTTCATTTGCAGGAGAGTTGGTTTCATTTGTAGAGTTCGTTGGTCCAGAAGTAGGTTCAGACAAGTATGCTGCGATCCTTGGATCTTCCTTCTTCAAAAAGGAGAGAAGCTTATCCATTTCAGAGACTCGGGCATGACTTTTCCTTAGGTCATTTAGCTCCTCATCACGTCGCCTATTGTCCTCATCATTTTGAGCTAGCTTACGACGAGCAGAGATAAGCTCTTCTTGGATCTCTAGTAGATCAGGCGCAGAAGGGGTTGAGGTTGCATAGCTTATCTTCCTTTTCCCTTTGTTGTATTTCTGAGACAGTCCACCTATTCCAAAAGGGCTTCCTTTTTCATTGAATTGAGTACTCTGCAACAACAAACAAAACAGATTCATTGTGACAAAGGAAACATATAGAAAAATTCTATGAAGCTGAAATCCAAGTATGAAGTAGTGAATGCTTCACCACTTACCTAAATCCAGACTATGATTTAGTATAAGAAGCAAGTAAAATCAGAAAGAGAAATTCTTCCTTACCTTAAGGAAAACATCATTCTTCTCTTCAATAGTGAGGTTGCGCTGAGTGGAAAGCTCAGAAGATAGGTCTGCCTCGTCTAGTCCATTGGCTGTCCGCAGCTCGATAACCTTTGCTAGTTTCTTCTGATACGTATCTGCGATTTGCTGAGCTTTTAGATCAACAAATGTGCCATTCGCCATTGTGTGTGTCTTGACAAAGACTTCTCCAAATGAGACAGGTCTTCCCAGTTCTGCCTCCTGTACAAATGTAAGTGAAATATTAGGCAGATGGAGGATTAAGTAGACGCAAGTTGTAACACAGAACAAATTGAGCAATGTACTACCATTTGTTGCTCAACAGTTAGGTGAGAGGTTTGGCCAGAACAATGCTTGTAGATGCCAAGTCCACCACGAGTAGAGTTACGAGAGTCTGAGGCACTTTTGCTCTTAGCCATTGCCCCATGAGTTTTCCAATACGCCATCATATAGTTCCAAAGGGTAAGACCAATCCAAATGGGTCTTACACCCTTCCTCCTAACCTGACTGACAATTCCTCTAAGCCGTTTTGTAGCAATCGTCCAGAAATGTTCCCTTACTACCTCAGTGATCCCTATTTCCCAATTGTATTTCCGCTACATAGTAAAAAACTCAGTTAGATATTGATCAATAGAAGTATAACAGTTATGTTTTGCTCAAGAATGAAAAATTACCGCAAATGTTCGGAAATATAGCTCTTGTTGATCTCTGGGCGTCACCGACCAGCTGTAGTAAGGGCCATCAAAGCTGCTACGAAATATCCGACAAATCGCTCGGGTCAATACTCCCCTATCCCGAGTAAACCTAAGACATGAATATAAAGAGAGGTTAATAACACTAACACATATAAGCATACTATGATATGCAAATGGAAAACACATAAAATGATACTAGCACTCTCTAAATCCTACTACAAGTCCTAATACTAAACCATGTGTTCAAGATAAACAACAACTACAAGCAACTCAATAAACTTACCACAACGAATCTGTTTGGTAAACTTCACTGAGCAGAGTTAGCCTCTCTCGCCCTGGAAGAGCCAAAACATGGTCCAAGAGCTGCTGGTCGTCTAGCCCTTCTGGTTCCTGATAACGTTCCATGTCTTCACCATCTTCTTCTTCACCATTGGGTTCGTCTTCTTCTTCCTCATCATTTTCCTCCTCGCTATTATCAACTTCATCTTCTGGATAGGCTTCTTGGCGTTGTTGGAAACTGAGGCTGGGAAGTTGGATACTGGGTGGAGGTTGACTCGATAATCCACAGAATGGAAGCCTATTAGTTGTATCTCTATAAGGCGGAGGAACAAATTTGGTTCGAGAAACTGACACCGTCGCCTGAGAGTCGGGACTTCCATTAGCAGACGGAGGAGTACGACCTCGTGGGTTGGAGCACTGAGAAGAACCACCGCCGCCGGTTGACCTATCTCGGTGCGCTGGTAGGACCTCTTCGGCGTTAAGTCGTTGTGGTCCCCGTGAGGTTGAAATATCTTCCTCCGCAACCGCTAGAAGCTTTTGAAGACCGCCGTCTCTGGACGTACCCTCTCTGCTATTGTGGCGTGGTGGTGTTTTTGATGTCGAAGCACCACCAAGAGTCACTTCACCACCACCGGTTCGTTTACCACCACCGTCGGTTCGTTTACCAACACCGCCTGTCTGTATGACACCAACCCTAGGACTGCCGGTCTTTTTCACACCACCACTAGGACCCCCAGTCTGTTTCACACCACCACCAGAAGCAGCGGTTTGTTTACCTCGAGCGCCGATTCGGTTTACACCACCACCACCAGTGGTTGCCTTTCTACCTCCACCTACAAGACCACCTCGCTTCTTAACAACCATCTTTTCGTGTTTTGATTTGAAGATAATCAGAAAAATCGAGAGAGAAATCGAGAGAGAAAAAAGAAATTAGGGTTTCAGAAAACTGATTTGGGGATTTTTCGCTTTCTTATATATACTAAGATAAAGCGTCACAAATTAATCGGTAAGGCGTCGCAAAATAATAGGCCGCGTAAAAGGGCCAAAATTTTCGCGGTCCAAGCCCAAATTTTTGATATTTGGAGCCAAAAATAGGTCGCAAAGGAGTCACTTATTTGTGACTATTTTGTGACGCAGTTGCGACGACGACAAATCAATACCCTAAACCTTGAACATTTATGACCAATAGATTGAACAATTCTCCTATATAATACACTTGTAATGTATTTCTTAACAATTTGATTGCTTATCTGCATTAAAATACTAGAAATGTGGTTGATTTTCAAAACTCATTATTTTACCCCAAAATTCTTTGAAGGCGTTGGAAAAGAGTTGCAAATGCGTCACAAAAATTCTTGGCGTCGCAAAGGCGTCACGTATTTGTGACTATTTTGTGACGCAGTTGCGACGACGACAAACCAATACCCTAAACCTTGAACATTTATGACCAATAGATTGAATAATTCTCCTATATAATACACTTGTAATGGATTTATTAACAATTTGATCGCTTATCTGCATTAAGATACTAGAAATGTAGTTGATTTTCAAAAATCATTTTTTTACCCCAAAATTCTTTTACACTTATATGTTTCTTAGTTTAGGAATTTCCAAACATCAATTGCAATATAAATTTAAAATTATAATGCTAGCTAATTGTAATTATTATAACTAATGCTGTACAAAACAATGTAACCATATAGAATTAATATATACACATTCAATATGTTGCAAAATTCTCAGCATTTCTCGAAGGCGTTGGAAAAGAGTTGCGAATGCGTCACAAAAATTCTTGGCGTCGCAAAGGCGTCACGTATTTGTGACTATTTTGTGACGCAGTTGCGACGACGACAAACCAATACCCTAAACCTTGAACATTTATGACCAATAGATTGAACAATTCTCCTATATAATACACTTGTAATGGATTTATTAACAATTTGATCGCTTATCTGCATTAAAATACTAGAAATGTAGTTGATTTTCAAAAATCATTATTTTACCCCAAAATTCTTTTACACTTACATGTTTCTTAGTTTAGGAATTTCCAAACATCAATTGCAATATAAATTTAAACTTATAATGCTAGTTAATTGTAATTATTATAACTAATGCTGTACAAAACAATGTAACCATATAGAATTAATATATACACATTCAATATGTTGCAAAATTCTCAGCATTTCTCGAAGGCGTTGGAAAAGAGTTGCGAATGCGTCACAAAAATTCTTGGCGTCGCAAAGGCGTCACGTATTTGTGACTATTTTGTGACGCAGTTGCGACGACGACAAACCAATACCCTAAACCTTGAACATTTATGACCAATAGATTGAATAATTCTCCTATATAATACACTTGTAATAGATTTATTAACAATTTGATCGCTTATCTGCATTAAGATACTAGAAATGTAGTTGATTTTCAAAAATCATTTTTTTACCCCAAAATTCTTTTACACTTATATGTTTCTTAGTTTAGGAATTTCCAAACATCAATTGCAATATAAATTTAAACTTATAATGCTAGTTAATTGTAATTATTATAACTAATGCTGTACAAAACAATGTAACCATATAGAATTAATATATACACATTCAATATGTTGCAAAATTCTCATCATTTCTCGAAGGCGTTGGAAAAGAGTTGCGAATGCGTCACAAAAATTCTTGGCGTCGCAAAGGCGTCACGTATTTGTGACTATTTTGTGACGCAGTTGCGACGACGACAAACCAATACCCTAAACCTTGAACATTTATGACCAATAGATTGAATAATTCTCCTATATAATACACTTGTAATGGATTTATTAACAATTTGATCGCTTATCTGCATTAAGATACTAGAAATGTAGTTGATTTTCAAAAATCATTATTTTACCCCAAAATTCTTTTACACTTACATGTTTCTTAGTTTAGGAATTTCCAAACATCAATTGCAATATAAATTTAAACTTATAATGCTAGTTAATTGTAATTATTAGAACTAATGCTGTACAAAACAATGTAACCATATAGAATTAATATATACACATTCAATATGTTGCAAAATTCTCAGCATTTCTCGAAGGCGTTGGAAAAGAGTTGCGAATGCGTCACAAAAATTCTTGGCGTCGCAAAGGCGTCACGTATTTGTGACTATTTTGTGACGCAGTTGCGACGACGACAAACCAATACCCTAAACCTTGAACATTTATAACCAATAGATTGAACAATTATCCTATATAATATACTTGTAATGTATTTCTTAATAATTTGATTGCTTATCTGCATTAAAATACTACAAAAACAAAATACTACAAATATCTTTACACTTATATTTTTCTTAGTTTTGGAAATTCCAAACATCATGTCACTAATTTACATTTCATATGACTAATGTAGGTTAGAACAAGGTAGTTACATAAAAATAAATTGTATATACTTTAAATATGTTGTTCAACTCTTAAACTATTATGGAGCCGTTGGTAATTCGTCGCAAATAAGTCACACAATTTTGGATTGTCGCAGAGGAGAGGCAAATGCGTAGGTAATTTGTGACTACTTTGTGACAACAAGGAAAAAGGGAAAATGAAAATTGGTTCGGCATAGCCTCGAACCCGCGAATTTAGGGTATACTATATATGATGCGAAACCGTTGGGCCACTAAAGGCATTCGATATATTTGCACAATAAAAAATATATATATACACACTTGTATGATTAACATAAATTAGTTAACTAGGAGCAAACCATGAAACACCCTAGGATTAAACATGTATCATTTCTATTAACTTAATTCTACTGTAATTATTAACAATTTGATTGATTATATGCATTAGCATAACCAAAATGAAGTTGATTTTTTCAAAATCAATACTTTACCACATATTAACTACATTAAACTTAATTATAAGATTTAGAAATATCAAACATCAATTGTAAAGTGAATTTAAATTAACAATACCACTAAATTGAGATTCTTATGTCTAATGTAGTTGAGAACCATGTAATATGTTGTTTAATTCCAAACATTCTTAGGTTGTGTCGGTAAATAGTGGGTAATAAGTCACAAACTTTAGAGACTCATTACAGTGTCGCAGAAGAGTCGCTAATTTGCCATGCCGTTGTAACTAACGTTAAACGGTCACAATATTGTCGCAAAGTAGTCACTAATTTGTGACTCTTTTGCGACATACTCTGTTAGTCGTAAATCAGTGACTGATTTGTGACGAACGATTACGTAGTCGCTAATGAGTAGCAAATGCGTCGCAAAAGAGTCGCAAAATTTAGTGACAGAATTATCAGTCACAACAGGTAGTCACAATTTAACAGTTTTCTTGTAGTGATAAATCAATACAAGCTAGCAACCTACTCATAATTCTATCGTAGCAAAGTATGGGATCGAACACAAGGAAGCATGGTTTTAGAGTATGATATATCATGGTTTTTATCGGTTTTCGACCATGATATAAGTCCTTTTATCGAGTCTTCTCGTTGTATTTCGAGTCTTTTTAGTGTCTTAACAGGTTATTGCACGTGAGGAGCTTATTTTGGTGAAAACGGTACATTTTGGAACGTAAGCAAGGTTGGAGTCGGATTTGCAAGAAAAGAAGCTGATATGAAGCAGCCTGTCGATCGACAGCCCAAAGAAGGACGATCGATCGACAGCAACGTTGAAGCCTGTCGATCGACATACATGGTGGTGATCGATCGACAGATACATTGAAACATGTCGATCGACAGACACGTAGACGATCGATCGACAAGCCAGCGCAGAAACCGACCTAAATACGTTTTAAAGAAGGAAATTCGCCAGTTAATGGGCCGAAAGCAGCAATAGACCGTCATAAAAGCTCACCACGAGTTTTACCTCTATAAATAGTTTATTTTAGGTTTTTAGAACTTTAACTTAGATTTTACTTAACAAAGTTTAGAGAGAGATTTTTAGGGTTTTTAGGGAGACAAGTTTACTTCATTACTTTGAGATTCTTCGAACCCTATTGTAATTCTTCTTTTACTCTTTCTTTATGCATTATTATTCAGCTATGATTTGCTTTGCCTCCATGTCTGAGTAGTTTGCTTGTTAGGTTTAGGGTAGTTCGAATGGAATGATGATGAATTGTTAGGGTAAACTCACTTGTTAGGATTATCTGTTAGGTTCTTCACCTAGATTGCTTGAACTCTGATTTAGAATTGATCACTCTAAATTAGCTATCTTAGGTTGATAGATTGACACGAAAGTGTAATTGATTAGCCAGAACTAGATCTTAGGTGAGCAAAATTACTTATTCGCAAAGAAATTTGGTTTAGGGATTTTGTGAACAAATTGGACTTGAATTTAAAGCTTGTTTAAATTGATTGAATTCGCAAAGAAATTTGGTTTTCTAGGGTTTAGACATAGTTAGTTTTCGCAACGACAGTTGGTTAATTATATTTTAGTGTTCCAAGTTCTAGAACGGTTCTTAATTAAATCCTGATTCTGTTTAACCTGCAATTTTGATTCATCCTGAGAATTACCCAAAAGCCTAACACTTTGTTTAATTGAATTTTAAATCAACAATCTTTCTCTGTTTCAATTTGCTTTTGTCTTTATTTTATATTATTTTACTTAGCCAAATTTGAAGTCAATATTCCTATCGTTTGATTTGACTCCCAGTGATTCGACCCCTACTACGACGACCTCTTAATTTGAGAGAGTAGCTCAGAGTAAATTTGAGCATATCAAATTTTGGCGCCGTTGCCGGGGAGTCAAAATCTTCCATAGGATTTTGATTCTAGAATTCTGACTAAGTTTTCTTTTTATTTTTGATTTCGTTTTTATTTTTTATTTTTTGGTGTTTCAGGTTTATGCCTTCTAGCAAAACCAGAAGCAACAGAGATAAGCAGTTAGCAGAATTTGTTCCAGAGTTGGGAATTTTGGAAAGAGAAAACAGACGAAAAGCAAAGTTAGCTAAGATGGTTAATCGAGGTGTACTAGTTTTTCGGAATGCTGAAGGAGAAAATGTTGATCGAGAAGGTAATCGGTACAACGATCTGGGAGACCCCATTGATGAAGCTGGTAATATCATCGAGTTTGAGGATCCAATTGCAGCAGAGCGTGCTGAGCTAGATCGTCAAAGGGTTGAGTTGGAGCGCCAGCGCGCTGAGATCGAGCATCTGGCTCGGGCGAATCGTAGACCTCAGGAGGCGGTAGTTAACCAACGTGCTTTGGGAGACTACTACCGTCCTGAAGAACATTACGCCAACAGGGCAGCGATTCGACCTCCTAGATTTGAGCGGAGGGATTTTGAGTTGAAGCCTGCGTACTTCTCTCTTGTGGCTCAACATCAGTTCCATGGGCACCCATCAGAGCACCCCATGGATCATCTTGAGATGTTTGAGGATCTTGCATCTAGCATCAAGGCTAACAACGTGTGTGAGGATTACATTATGTGCAAGCTGTTTCCATTTTCTCTTGCTGGAGAGGCAGCCTCTTGGCTGAAGCAGTTGGAGCCAGGCTCACTGACCACTTGGAGAGATACCAAGAGTGCTTTCCTGAGTCACTTCTATGATGAGTCACGTTCAGAGGATCTACGAGCTAAGATCTCCACATTCGTTTAGAATCAGACAAAATCTTTCAAGGCTGCATGGGAAAGATTCAAGGGATATTAGAGAGACTGTCCTCATCACGGGTTTACAGAGGTTCAGCTGCTGGGTATTTTCTACAGAGGAATGGATTGGTTCCTGCTGATTGTCTGGAGCTCATCAAGAACGTGTCTACTAGCAATAGTACAAAGAAGATCGATGAGGAAAGGAGAAGGGAAGCTGGTAAATCAGGTGGAGCTGAGATAGTTGAGGTTAAGGCAAAGATAGATTCTGTGCATAACCTTCTGGTGAACAAGAAATCAGTTCATTTTGCACAGGAAGTTGACACTTTCTATCACGATGAAGATGGAGAGCAGGAAGATGTTAACTACATCAACCATAATGGCTACCAGAATCAGCGTTATGGGAATCAGTCAGAGAACAAAGGATATAACAATTACAATCAGAGGAGCTCATTCTCTGGGACTCCAGGTTCTCCAACCTATGCGCAAAAGTCGAACTTTCAAAAACCTTTTGGTAGCAGCAGCAATCAAAGGACTTATGGATCTTCGTCGTACCAGCCACTTCCCTCTAAATCTTCTGAAAATGACGTAAAAGGGATGTTCGAACAACTGCTTGAGGGGCAGCAAAGCCTGACAGTAAAACTCAATGGGAAGATTGACGAGGTTTACACTGATCTCAATGAGAAGATAGATGCTCTCAATACTCACATGAAGAAATTGGATACTCAGGTAGCTCAAACTGCAGAGAATGTTAGAAGACAAGAGGGTTTTCTTCCTGCCAGAACTGATACAAATCCTAAGCAGCATGGTGTAGCAGCTATCACAACCAGAAGTGGTAAGGTTATTGAGCCAGTGCTCAAGAAACGACTCTCAATCGAACAATTGGACGAGCTTGAAGACATTGAGGATCAAGAGTTGTTTGTCCCGGATGACCTGTCGATCGATCAACACATGATATGTCGATCGACAGGCGCAAAAATTTCTAAGGAAATAGCAAATCCGGAACACCTATCGATCGACAGACCCAGTGGTTGTCGATCGACAGAGGCAGAACTGAGCTGTCGATCGACAGACCCTGTGGTTGTCGATCGACAGGGACCCGAGACAGACCAAAACCAGATTCTGCCTACTGAAAGGGTGTACAAACCAAAGATACCTTATCCTAGGGGTCTTAAGAAGTCTAGACAGGAGCTTGCGGAAGCTAAGTGTAAGGAAATCATTGACAAAATCACAGTTGAGATGCCATTGGTTGAGGCAATAAGAACTTCTCCTGTTATTCGCCGTTATGTGAAGAAGTTGGTCACTAAGAACTTGTGCGTTGAAGAGGGGGTTGCTATGATCACGGAGCAAGTGAGTGCTATGATTTTGAACAAGGTTCCAAAGAAGCTAGCTGATCCGGGAAGCTTTGTGTTAGATTGTTTCATTTTCTCGGATAGGTTTCCACGGTCTTTGTGTGATTTGGGTTCTAGCATCAACTTGATGCCTCTTTCAGTTGCTTTGAGTCTCAGAATGACGGATTTCCAGCCTACAAGGATTTCACTTATTCTTGCTGACAGATCAGTTAGGGTTCCAGAAGGGGTACTTGAAGATGTTCCAATCAAGGTTGGAGATTGTTTGATTCCTGCTGATTTCGTAGTTTTGCAGTATTGTGAGGAACCTAAGGACCCTCTCATTCTTGGACGGCCATTCTTAGCTACAGCTGGTGCTATGATTGATGTAAGAGGAGGTAGAATTACTCTAAGTGTTGGGGATTTGGAGATGAAGTTCGATATGGACCAAGTAATTCAGAAACCTACCATTGATGGCCAGACATTCTATGTGGATACATTGGATGAAATCACTCAGGAAGTCTTTGATGAAGACTACCCCGCTGATCCTTTAGAAAGGACTTTGGTAAATTCTGTGGTTGAAACTGGGCAGCTTAACGAAGCTTCAAAAGGGTATGCTAAGTTGATGAATGACAGTGAGTTAGTGAAGCAAGTGGCTGCGAATGTGGAACTGGCTGGGGTTTCTGAAAAATCAGAAAGGGTAAGTGACTGGAGTGAAGAAAAAGCTCCAAAGATCGAACTCAAACAACTGCCAGCAGGACTGAAGTACGCTTTTCTTGGTCCTAATTCCACTTATCCTGTTATTGTTAGTTCAACCTTGAACAATATTGAGCAAACCTTGTTACTAAGTAAGCTGCGCAAATATCGCAAAGCTGTTGGGTATTCTCTTGATGATATTGCAGGAATTTCTCCAGATTTATGCATGCACCGGATTCACCTTGAAGAAGAGGCAAAGACATTTGTCGAGCATCAAAGAAGGCTGAACCCGAACCTTCAAGAAGTGGTAAAAAAGGAGATTCTGAAACTATTGGAAGCTGGGATCATCTATCCTATTTCAGATAGTCCTTGGGTTAGTCCGGTTCATGTGGTTCCTAAGAAAGGTGGAGTTACAGTGGTTAAGAACGAGAAGAATGAGCTTATTCCTACAAGGACTGTGACAGGGCACATAATGTGTATTGATTACAGGAAGCTCAACGCTGCTACTAGGAAAGACCATTTCCCTTTGCCCTTCATTGATCAGATGCTAGAAAGGCTCGCGAATCATCCATATTACTGCTTTTTGGATGGGTATTCAGGGTTCTTTCAGATTCCGATTCATTCGGACGATCAAGAAAAGACAACTTTTACATGTCCTTATGGTACTTTTGCATATCGCAGAATGCCATTCGGATTATGTAATGCTCCAGCTACTTTCCAAAGATGTATGATGTCAATTTTCACGGATATGATCGAGGATTACATGGAAGTCTTCATGGATGATTTCTCAGTCTACGGGTCTTCTTTCAAGGATTGTTTGGGTAATTTGGAGAAGGTACTTGCTAGATGTGAAGAGAAACACTTAGTGCTGAATTGGGAGAAATGTCACTTCATGGTAAATAGTGGCATTGTTCTTGGACATAAAATGTCAGAAGCTGGAATTGAGGTAGATCGTGCCAAGATTGAAGTTATGACAAGTTTGCAGCCACCTACTTGTGTGAAATCTGTTAGGAGTTTCCTTGGTCACGCTGGTTTCTACAGGAGATTCATTAAGGATTTTTCCAAGATTGCACGCCCACTTACCTCCCTGCTTTGTAAGGATGTCAAATTTGCGTTTGATGCTGATTGTCTTGTTGCTTTTGAACAAATTAAGCAGGCTTTAGTGAGTGCTCCAATTGTGCAACCGCCAGATTGGACACTTCCCTTTGAAGTGATGTGTGATGCTAGTGATTTTGCAGTAGGGGCTGTTTTGGGTCAGAAAAAGGACAAGAAACTTCATGCCATTTACTATGCTAGTCGGACTCTTGATGATGCACAGAATAATTATGCAACTACAGAGAAAGAGTTGTTAGCAGTGGTGTTTGCGTTTGAAAAATTTCGTCCGTATCTGATTGGTTCTAAGGTGATTGTGCACACGGATCATTCAGCACTTAAGTACTTGATGCAGAAAAAGGATGCTAAGCTGCGTTTGTTAAGATGGATTCTTCTCCTTCAAGAGTTTGACGTTGAAGTTAAGGATAAGAAAGGTGTTGAAAATGGAGTTGCGGATCATTTTTCAAGGATTCGGATCGAGGATCACGTTCCTATTGATGATTTCTTTCCAACAGAGGGATGCAATTTCGTTGAAAGTGGTCTTCAAGCTGAAAATCCGCAGACTTTCAGAAAACCAGAAGCCTTGTCGATCGATCGACACATGGTATGTCGATCGACAGGTGCAGAACAGAGCTGTCGATCGATCGACACTGTGCTTGTCGATCGACAGCCTCTGTACCGAGCAATAGAACGCCTTCCACAAATCATCTCCGACGCAGTGCAAGCCCATGTTTTCACCGTTTCTGCTTCTATTCGTCCTTGGTATGCTGATATTGCCAACTACCTAGCTGCAGAAGATATGCCAAGTGACCTTATGAGAGGAAGAAGTTCATCCGAGAACTTCGTAGATACTATTGGGATGAACCTTATCTTTACAAGTTTTGTTCTGATGGTATTTACAGAAGGTGTATTGCTGAGCCTGAAACTCACGACGTGTTGTTCCATTGTCACGGGTCTGATTATGCAGGACACTTTGCTTCATTCAAGACAGCCTCCAAGGTTCTACAAGCGGGTTTCTGGTGGCCTACGTTGTTCAAAGATGCTCACGCCTTTGTCAAACAATGCGATACTTGTCAACGAAGAGGGAAGATCAGCAGGAGGCATGAAATGCCTCAGAACTTCATCCTCGAAGTTGAGGTTTTTGATTGCTGGGGCATTGATTTCATGGGACCTTTTCCATCATCTTATGGAAACTCTTACATCTTGGTTGCTGTGGATTATGTATCCAAATGGGTAGAGGCTGTTGCTAGTCCAAAGAACAACTCAGGGGTGGTTATTAAGCTGTTTAAAACCATCATCTTTCCACGATTCGGAGTGCCTCGAGTTGTCATTAGTGATGGAGGAACGCATTTTATCAACAGAGCTTTTGATCGTTTGTTGGCTAAGTATGGAGTTCAACATCGTGTAGCTAGTCCTTATCATCCTCAGACAAGTGGACAAGTTGAAGTTTGTAATCGTTAGATTAAAGAAATTTTGGAGAAAACTGTCAATGCTACAAGGAAGGATTGGTCTGCAAAGCTGGATGATGCACTCTGGGCCTATCGCACTGCATTAAAAACACCACTTGGCACTACTCCTTTTCATCTACTTTATGGGAAAGCTTGTCATCTTCCAGTGGAACTTGAACACCGAGCAGCTTGGGCAGTAAAGCAGTACAATTTCAACATCAAACCTGCTGCAGAAAGACGTCTGATTCAGTTGAACGAGTTGGATGAGATTAGACATCATGCTCATGAAAACTCCAAGTTATACAAAGAGCGGACTAAGGCTTATCATGACAAGAAGATCGTGTCCCGAACTTTCGAACCAAACGATCAGGTACTCCTGTATAACTCTCGTCTAACTTTGTTTCCTGGAAAGCTGCGTTCTCGTTGGTCAAGTCCATTCACCATCAAGGAAGTTCGACCACATGGAGCTGTTGTGCTTATCAGTCAGGAAGGCCAAGAATTCACTGTGAATGGCCAAAGGGTGAAGCATTATTGGGCGAAAGCCGAAATTCCAGATGGACACATTGTGTCACTGGATGAAGCACCCGCTGTCTAATTTCAGACACAGTCAAGCTAAAGACTGAAAACAAGCGCTTAGTGGGAGGCAACCCACTTGTAAGTTTCTGTACAAAAATAGTTTTTATTTTCATTTTCTACTAACTTTTGTTGCGTTTTGTTTCAGTTTAAAAAAAAAAAAAAAAAAAAAAAAAAAAAATTTTGACGAGCACCTGTCGATCGACTCACCGTATGGCGATCGATCGACAGGCCCTGGGGAGAAATCGAGGTAAGTTGATAAAACGCTCGACAGCCACTCAACATCTTCACAAACACAAAACCTCTTTTCTCTCAAACTTCATAACTCTCTCAAATCTTCATAGTTTTCATTGATTTTTGGTTCTAAATTGTTCTAAATTTCTTCCTCTATCCGATTCTATCACTTACTCTCTCGATCTGCAAGGTATGTACCCGAAATCTCTTGGTTTTAGGTTTCACCACCTTTTTTGTGGAGAAATTAGGTGCGAATTTGGTATTGATTTTGATTGATTCTTGAATTGGGTTAGTGATAATATTGTTTAGAAGTGAATTGTGGTTGTTTTGAAGTATGAAATTTTAGGGAATTGAAGGGTTTCAATCGACTGTCTGATTTTTGCAGACCTGTCGATCGATCGTGGCTGTGGTTGTCGATCGACAAGCCAGTTTAGCCCTGTCGATCGACACACATAAGACCTGTCGATCGACAGGCCCGTTTTTCACCGAACAAATCCACTAATTTCAGCTTTTGTGTGTTTGTGTTTGATGAATTTGCAGATGGCTAAACGATCAAGGACCAGTGGCGTTAGCCCGTGGCCTAAACCAGAAGGGGAGAGGATCCACATTGGACGAAAATGGAGAGATTGTCCAGAAGTCATTCTTGGCAGACCTGAAGTCGTTGACAGGCGGATTAGGGAGACTTGGGATGACTATGACTCCCTCTTCTACAACCAATGGTTGAGCGTGAACATACAGCCTACGCGTATCGCGGATAGACATGCTTTGACGGAGTTGGGGATTTTTGATGAGGTTACGCGTTTGCTGGAACGCAGCGGTTTAGGTCGCATCACCACCACACATCACGACCTGTACCCTGACTTGGTATGTCAGTTTTTCGCCACGCTTCGGTTCTTTTTCCCCACGGACGCTGAGCATACCGGAGGCAATGGGACCCTCACCTTTTTGATCGAAGGGGTTAGATACAGGCTGAGCATTAAGGATATTTGTGATATCTACGGATTTCCATCGGAGAGGGACAACGTCATCATACCTCCTGCATTTTCAGAAATGAAAGGTTTCTGGCGTTTGTTTGGCGCAGGCGAGTTCTCCGGGAACAGAGTCTCTCATACTGACATTCGACACCCTGTTCTCCGTTACATAATTCACCTTCTCTCCAACACCGTTTTGTATCGGAACGAGCCCGGTAAGGTTCGCCATGACGAGCTTCTAGCACTCTACTATCTCATCTCAGAAGACATTACCTGGCAGTCTTATGGTGATCTCCTCCGGAATCTCAACTGGGGAGCCGTTTTAGCTGACCGTTTGTTGGAACAGAAGAACACCCCGTTTACTCTGAATACGGGTAACCCCTTTCGAGCGGGTAGCCTCATTACTCCCATCATGCGGTTCTGTGGCATTGACTGTACGCGTTACGCTGCGATCCGCGCCCCATGCTCTATGGACAGCAAGCACATGGTGAGTGCCACTTGGATTGGGGGGGATCAACAGTGGCTCATCCGTGATGATTCCAGGAAGCAGTTTCAGGTCCTTCTGCCGCTTCCAGAGTTGACAGACATCCGGAGTGGCACCGATGCACTTCACTTCCTACCGGATGGACGGCGAGCTGTTGTTAGTAGACGCACGACTCGCCGAGTTTCTGCAAGCCGCAGGGGTTCTTCCTCGGCTTCAGCTGCCGCTGGCTCTTCTTCCTCCTCAGCTCGCCGTTTAGCACCTCCTCCTTAGGTTGACATGGATCCAGTTCAGAGATGGATCGTGACGAGCATTCAGACTCTTTGGGATGCCTTTGCTGATTTGTCCCGCTGTGGTTGTGTTCGTCCGCGTTCACCGACTCCTCCGCCTGCTAGTTCCCCAGCTCCGGATGATGACTATGCAGAGATCGACGCGTATAACGTTGATTAGCTCGTCTCCGTTTACCCCGGTTTTATTTTTCTTTCTTTTTCTTTTCATTTGAGTCATTTTTCTTTTCTTTGAGTCAGTTTGTTCTTTGTCTCCTTTTTATTTTTAGGATTTGTGAACCTTGTTGTTTGCGACTCTTTGCTGTGGTATTTGATGGTATTTTGTTTCAGTGATCTTCAGTTTTTCTTTAGATTTCTCCAACAACGGAAGTCGTCAAAGCCAGTTTTTCAGAATTTCCGAGAGCCTGTCGATCGACACACCTGTTGGTTGTCGATCGACAGCCCCATGAAGACCTGTCGATCGACGCACCTGTTGGTTGTCGATCGACAGGCCAGCAGAACAGGTCCGAATTTCATTCTTTTCACAACTTTTCTGACTTTTTCTTTTTCTTTTCACCAATCTCAGATCTGCACAACTTTCTAACTTTTATTTCTCTTTTCTTTCACCAATTTCCGGCTTAATTAACACTGGGGACAATGTTGTTTAAGTCTGGGGGAGGTAGTTGCTAACATTGTTTTCTATTTTGGAGTCAAAAAGTCCGTTTTATTGAGTCAAAACTTGTAGGGAACAACGATCTTTCCTAGGAATAGACGCTCAGTTTTCGCGATTCTTAGCTGTTGCGACGAAGCCTTTGGATGGAGCGAGTTCAAAACCAAATGATAGTACAGGTTCCCCTTTTATCGCGGTTTGCAAAACGAAGTAGACCATACTCCAGACTAGTACACTTGATCTCCATCTCGCTATATTCTCTTTGATGATATCACGACAGTAATCGATCCAACATTCAGGACTTCTTATTCACTTTACCACTCTTTGTTGATCCTGAATGGCCAGCTCATTTTTAGTTGGTACCCAACCCCTAACCTTAACCATTGTTCAAGCCTCATGCGATCTTTTTCCTTTTGTTTTATGTGCAGGCATGTGTATAAACTCCGGAGAGAAAGAGGTCCGACGCAGTTTTTCATTCACAAAATTGCACAAGATGAGGATTTGGTTGGATTACTTGATAAAGAGCAGCAATGCTAAGCATCCCTTGGGATTTTACGCATAATAATGGTAAGTTTCGAGACTAACACTTTTGTAAGATCATTTCCCCCCTTAGAGAAAAAAAAAAAAAAAAAATTTCGAAAATATAGTAAGGGAAAGGGAAATGATCATCTTTTTAAGTCTCTAGTTTCAACAAAAGTCCCAAGGAATGGAGAGGTTGGATGTGGATAGTGGAAAATGTTATGTAATGGTGTTTGGTTCCTGATTACGATTTGGAGGAGAGTGCAATGTGAATGAGAAACTGTGGGCATCAACTGGACCCGTCTCTCTCTTGTGATTATGCATAATGTCTGCATCCACCAAATAAAATCCGGTAACCCTAAACACTCTTTAGCTCCACTTAAACACCAAAAGCCTTTTAACGTCACACCTAGCCTTTTACTTGGTTGATATCATTAGAGGGAAATCCATCATCACTTTGATCAAGTATGCGACAGTTAGGAGGATGTGAAACTGATGGGTTTGCAGGTTAAGATTTGAGGCCCAACTTATGATGGTTGAGATTCGTGACCGCCAAAGGTACTTTGTTTATATGTAGCAAAAGAGTCAAAGAAACGAAAGCAATGTTCCAAGGGATAAGTGAGTTCCCGCGATTTTCAAACCTCGACTTCATTCGTAGTCTCTAGTTTGCTTGAGGGCAAGCAAAAGCTAAGTCTGGGGGAGTTGATATATCATGGTTTTTACCATCTTTTGGCCATGATTTAACCCGATTTTATCGAGTCTTTTTAGTATTTTTCTAGTGTTTTAGAGTCTTGGCAGGTTCGTGGATGAATGGAGCTTAATTGGTGATTATAGAGCATTTTGGAGCATCAAGGAAAGAGCAGTCGAAGTCGCAAGCTTGATGCAGAAAGTGCAGAGTTTTAGTTTCCCGTCGATCGACGGAATCACATGTGCGTCGATCGACGGAAGATATTAAGTCGCGAAGGAAGAGGAATTTTCCAATTCTGAAGATTTCCTTTTTACCCCAGGAGTTCCAAAAGTTAACAAATAAAGCCCAGCCCGAATCCTACCCTATAAATACTCAGTTTTCTTTTAGTTTTCATTAAGTTTTCTTTTATCAAAGAATTAGGGTTTTTAGAGAGATTTTGAGAGTTAGGGAGACAAGTTTTCAGACAATTCAGATTTCTTCGAACCCTCCTGTAATTCTTTCTTACTCTATTTTAATGCAGTATTATTCAGTTATTATGATTTGCTTTGCATCCATGTCTGAGTAATCTACTTGTTAGGTTTAGGGTTTTTCAAAGGAATTAAGATGGATTGTTAGAATTGAAATCACGTTAGGATTATCTATTGGTTCTTCATCTAGATTGTTATAACCCTGATTTAGGATTGATCACTCTAAATTAGCTATCTTAGGTTGATTAATTAGAAGCGGAAGCATCAATTGATAACCTGACCATAATCTTAGATGAGCAAAATCACCTATTCTCAAAGGAATTTGGTTTAGGGATTTTGTGAACAATTGAAACCTGAACTTTAATGCTTGCATAAATTGATTGATTTTACAAAGGAATTTGGATTTCTAGGGTTTATGCATAGATAATTAATTCAACGGAAGTCGTTTAATTTTACATTAGAGTTTCAAGTTCGAGAACGGTTCTTCATTAAAATCCTGACAGTTTATTAATTCTATAATAATTTATCTTTTCCTGCGAATTTCCCGAAAACCTAGCTTTTGTTAAATTGAATTCTTAAAAACCAACAATCTTGCTTTGCTTTGAGTTACTTCTTGCTTTTACATTACTTTATTGCTTAGCTCAATTCGAAGTCATATATCCTATTGTTTGATTTGACTCCCAGTGATTCGACCCCTACTACAATTGACCTCTTAATTTGAGAGAGTAGCTCAGGGTAAATTTGAGCATATCACCATCCCGCACCATTGATCATATGCCCCGTTCACCATCTCTACCGATGACCATCACACATCTACCACCATCCACCCGGACATAGTCGCATACCACATCATGAACGGTTCAAATTCCACTCTACCACGACGGTCATCACCACCATCAACCACCTCCAATTAGTAGCCGCATACCACGGCCATGTTGGAGAACCAACTTTATTCATCCAGAGCAAACGATCATCGATGAACAACCACCACCACCAACGGTCCAATAGCAAAGTTTTCATACCCTTTCTCAATTCACAAACCAATTCCATACATCATTAAACATCACTTAACCACAACTTTATAATTTTGCAATTGGAAATTATTTGAATTTGATTATTTTGAATTTGTTTTGAATAACACACCTAGATGATTATCCACCACTAATTTTACTTAAGTTGGCAAATTAATAGATTTTGAATTCATTCATGAATTTCTTTCTTTTAAGCCATTGTCTTTCTTCCTTGGACTTATAACTCAATACACTTATGTTGAGAACTTTGTTCCAAGTGACATTTAACAAGTGATTTCAAGTGTTTTTGCAAGGATATTTCGTACTCATACAGGATTTCCAGCACGAGTTTCGTTGTGGACGCACAATTAATTCATCTTGCGAATAATCCACCATTCGATACGATGTGAGAAGAAGGACAACAAACTAGACCACGACCACAACCAACCACCACCCAAGGAAAATTTCAGCACTACGCTTGATGACATACCTAGTTTACTTGAGCCAAAATACGAATTTCTAGCTCGCAAACTAAGCAAGCCAAGCACCTTAGCAGATCATGAGCTTAACCGTTCGATCATGTGGTTTGGAATTTCACCAGAAGCTTCGACATTGCCTATAATCCAGCGATCTTTCACTTTGGTTAGAGAAAGAATTTGTGTTGTAAATTAAAGAAGTATTGCTCCTACGATCTTAGAAGACAATTGGGAGATACACAACCTCTTGTTTCGAACCGATCAACACCGATTCAAACCACCAACAACTTTGGAAACTCTTACCACATTCCATGACTTTTGTCTACAATGAGGTAATATCGTTCTTTCTCTATCTTTCTCAACTTGTTCAAATTCGTTTATTTTTGACATGACTCCCTTAAATTGATTTTACCGGGGAGTAAGTTAAGTCTGGGAAGATTGTTGTTTACTAACGCATTCATGCTTGATTTTTTGGTTTCTCAAAAAGGTTTTTCGAAAATTATTTGTCAAAAACATAAACACGTTTTATTGAGTCAAAATCAGTAGGGAATGATGACACTTTCCTAGGAACTAGCATTTCGATATCAAAGACCAAGTGACCATTGTCACAAGGAGAGTTCAAGAACAATCGATTCAGACACCTCATGATGGACTCCCCGCCTAGAAGTTCTACTTGCCAGGTTTTAATGGATACAATTTTGACTCTTCATTTGGACTACTAACATAAGTTTTGAATATCTCAAGTCAAGGTTATTAGATCAAGGAAACGAATCACGTTCATGACATTTTATTCCTTTTTACCACCCTCTTGTTTTCATGAACGGCCAGCTCATTTTTAGTTGGATTCCCCACCTTAAACCCTTTAACCTTCTTTCAGACCCCATGCCTTCTTTTTGTCATTTCATATTTGCAGATATGTGTAAAAACGTCGGAGAGAATAGGGTCGACGCAATTTTCCAATCACTAAGAGATGCTTCGTTATGTAAAGAGAGGTGAAGTACAAAGAGCGAAAATACAAAGAGCTTGGTCGTTCCTTGGGCACTTAAAAGAAGGTATCAATTTCGTGCATATGATTCATTGTTCCAAAGAGAATCGCTTTCCCCTCAAAGAAAAAAATAAAATAAAACAAAATAAAAACAAAAAAGAAAAGCTAAGGGGAAAGAAAATGATTGCTCGAATGGATCATATGGCCAAAGAATATCCCAAGGAAGGACGAGATCAACAAAAAGAGGAGAGTAGAGGAGGTTTACAATGATTCTCGGCGAACAATCTAAGTCTGGGGGAAGAAGAGCAACAACAAAGTGATTGGGGAATTGCGGACATCAATAGGTCCATTCTCTCTTACGATTTTGCATAATGTCTCACACCCGGAGATTATGGTAACCCTAAACACTTTAAACCTCACCACTAAAATAGCCTTCCTCCATACACTTAGCCCGTATTCCTTGAATGATAGCCTTGATAAGAATTTTCAATAACTTGGTAGAGTATAAGTTAAGATGCGTGCAAGGAGGAGATTTAGGATGGGCCTGCGAAGTTGTGATGGGATATGAGGAGAACGTTTCTGAACTAATCTTGTTTCATGTGGGTTACAGGTTTAGATTTCGAGACAATGGATCCAAAGGATATGTGAGTTCCCGTGTTTTCGAACCTCTTTTCTATTCTTAACCTTTTGTTTGCTTGAGGACAAGAAAATGCTAAGTCTAGGGGAGTTGATATACCCTATATTTTACCTATTTTACTATCGGTTTTCATACTTATTTTGTGGATTTTATCTACTTAATCAACCAAAAAGGGTAGTTTTCTCGTATACATAGGCTTTAAAACCCTAACAGGTTAAATCATCAAAAAGGATGCAAAAAGGAGAAAAAGAGTATTCATCATCTCAAAGCCACCTAAGAAGCCAAATGAGCCAACCCAAGTCATCCTACCTTGAAGATTAAACACATTCCCAAACTGGACAGAATACATATGCCGGAAGTTTAGCAACAAACGGAGGACCAAATGAGTTTGAAATTGGATTAAACTTAGAGTGAAGATAGACCTTTGAGTTAGCTTTCCAATGGAGTTGGAATTACACCATTTGGAATCATACACAAGGAGATATGAACTGAACACTGAAGACATGTCAAAACTGCCGAGAGAATGGAGAACACCCGGTACCGACCGGCCACACCGGTCGGGCAGCACGATCGGTACCAGGGCATCAAGCACGCAAAGGCACACCGACTCAACCCCCATGCCAACCCGGTGATCCGATCGGTATGGCCGGTCGGTGTGGAGTATTACCGAGCACTTTTGGCAATTTTCCTTTTTCTTAGAATTAAACCGTAACCGACTTAGGACCTCTTCTAGCCCTATATATACTTGCTTTTAGCCTCTCTAGGAAGAGAAGGCAGCCACAAAATTAGTACCTAAAACATGTATTTCGTTTCTCTCTTTATTCTTTGTAATACATCTACTTTTTAAGAGTTCTTTAAGGCTAGATCAATGAGGCCTTCTTGGTTGAAGGAAGAGATCTCTATATGCTTTTGTGTATGACGAATTCATCATGTTTTATTCTTTATTTCTGCTGCTAGCGAGATCGAACTGACTCGTTGGAGTAAAGCTTAACTAGATTCGTTGCCTTTAAAGTTCTATGCGTATGCTTTTATGATTGCATCTTAGGGTTTGTTTCTAGTTGTTCTTCATCTTTATTTATGCTCAATGCTTGATCTGGCATAGCTAACCAGTGATCGATCCTAGGTTGATGTATCCACAAGAGTGTCCTGAACATCTCCTGATCTAGTATTCGATGAGCTAAGCGTCTTAACAATCATACCAATTAGTTAAGGATTTTAGTGAACAATTAAACCTTAATTCTACTGTGTGTCTTAACCTTTCAATAACCAAGCGATAGCTGAGTCTATTAGGGAATAGGGCATAGTGAATCCGAACCACGATAGTGGAGAGATTCTAATTCCGTGGTTTGAGTTCTAGAACAAACTTGCATTTGAATCTTGAGTTGTAGTTGTAATCGTTGCATAGGTTCATTAATTGCACCTAGTTAACCATTGATTATCTATCCCTTGCACTTTTACTTTCATAAAAAAAAAAACTAAAAACTAAAACCCCACAAAAATATGTTTAGCTTAATTATTCTGCATCATATAGGTTTTTTGTGCATCATCAAGTCCTTTGGGTTCGACCCCTAAATACTACCGTGCTTACTATGCACTTGCACTTTTTATATAGGGTTATAAATTTAAAACTTGGATCTAAAAATAACCTCCATCAGTATATGAATAAGGTTGATAGTTATCATCAAAGTGACTATAATAGTATAAGGTTTGAGAAAAGGTTTGAGAAATGTGCAAGATTGGTAAAGATACATTACCAAATATGAAGTTATGGTTTTTTGATTAAAGAATCATGATTATTTGATGTTTATCACATGTCATTTTGTAAAAGATTTTCAAAATCATGGATATAAATATCTTATAATGAATGAAAACGGACAACAACAATACATAGTTAAACCAATTTACGTGGTTAACCAGCCAGAGAGATTGAAAACATAAATAAACCAGACACAATGACACACTAGGAAGTCTAATCCATTCACTCAAGTTTCTTCATTTGACATACTTGTTACTTGTCTTTCTCTTCTTCCAACCACATTCTCTTGGCCAAGTAAACTTGTTTTCTTGATATCTTCCCCTTTTTGTATATTGCGAAGGTAATGACACATTTGAAAGTATGTCATCCGGAATTTTCCATTGAGACTCATGTGTGACTCTATAAATCGTCTCACAAATCATAGACATTCATGCCAACTATAATTTTTGGCATCTTCTAGTACACAAGGACATCGTCTACAGCATGTACACAAGGGTACTTGTCTATATCCAGGGCCGGTCCAATGAAAATGGTGGCCCAAGGCGATTAAAAAAAGGTGGCCTCCCATCAATAATAAAAATCATAGCAAAAATAATAAATCTTTGTAACAAAAACGATTATTGACCACAACAACAAAAACGGTTGAAATCAATTAGCTATGTCTAAGAAAATAAACAAGTTATAAAACCCCAAATTACATCTATCACTATGAGTTTAACAATTTGTTTTCAATCATCTTACTCCATCGATTGTTTGATTGGAAATTATGCAAGAATTTTAAGTGTGATTACAAGAAATTATAGTTTTAAAAAGAATCATGAGCTACTTGCTTGATCAATTTGATGAAGAAGAAAAGAGAGTAACAAATGATGGCCACAATTTTTTGGAAGAGATCGATTTTAAATTTTTTAGAATGGTTTAGGTTTTCTAAAAGAATAACTTGTAGTTTTGTTTAGAGATTTTTTTTTATAATTTCAATCACGTTTACAATTTTTTTAACAATTATGTTTTGAGACAAAACAAGAAAAAATAATATCTTACTTAATCACGTTTATTATTTAGTTTTTGTGGCCCCTACGCTTATAGTTATATCACTAATCACGTTTTAATATTTGTTAAACTTAAAATAATTGACTAAAATAATATAGACTTATTTTTTCATAGACGCATTAAATTATTACATAAACAAAATATGTGGCCCATAAATTTTTCTTAATTTTGGTGGCCTTAGGCCATTGCCTAGGTGGCCTCCCCAACGGGCCGGGCCTGTCTATATCCAAGCGTTTGCAGCTACAATTTAAGCTCCTTAAGTCAACATTGTAGGTTTTGTCATCCATGCCAATGAAACTAAACTCACGCATAAAGGAGTTCAATACATTCACCTTTAATTTGGCCCTTATCTTACGATTAGGGTGCAATTCATTCTCCACTAAGGGAATCATCTTGTGGGTCATCGGTATATTACTCAATACAGTCCTGTTTTTGTTAACCCACTCCAAAGGTCTTCCAACAATCGCATCAAATCATAGACAATAAAGCATACATCCTTGTTTTCTTGTAAACATTATTCATAGATTCAGACATGTTTTGTGGTTTCGATGTTGTACATTTCACCTTTACAATAACACATTGCCCATTTGTCAACGGTTAAACTATTATCCAAATATTCTCTTACTTTTGGAAACCTTCTCCAAAAATCAGCATACTCTTTATTAAATTCCACCTGCATATAAATTCTCGCAAGTTATTTGAATTGTTTTTCAACATATCTTTACTTCCGCTAGGAGCTTTTTCTCTCACATTCTTGGACAAATGTTACACACAAAATCCATGGATAAACTTCTTGTACACCACAACAATTTGCCTTTATGAGGCTTGCATTCTTGTCTGGAAAAAAAAACCCAATTCTTTTTTATGCGGTACAACCGTCAACAACTTCCTGAAAAATCAGTCCCAACTAGCATCATTCTCACCATCTAAGACACCAAATGCAATAAGATAATGTTGACGATTAGGATTTTGAGCCATGGCAAAAACTAGAACACAACCATATTGAAGAAGGTTGCATCCACAATAATTAAATAGTTTGGGTTATTTAGCAATTAAAGTTAGTTATTTGGGTTGTATAATGATGAACCAAAAAGTTTAAGAGAAAATAGTTTAGGAGGCATTAGTAGAGGTGGTCTAGCGAAGTCATATAAAAGATTCTACAAAAATATTGCCCTAAGCATCATTATCCAACCATAAATAAACCTAATCTACCAAACTCATAATCAAACTATGCGACTATTCACATATGCTTAACGACTAAAGAAACACAAAGTTACATAAAAGCGAAGACATAGGGCCCGTTCGTTTTTGTTGTTGGCATCTGCATTTAGATATGCATCTAAAAGTTGTATCTAGATGTTTTTTTTTTTTGTTTTTGATATTTATATCTAGATATGGTATCTGAATGCAAGTGTGTTTGTTTTTGCATTTGTAGTTGACATCTAAATGCTATTAATAAAAAAAAACTAAAAAGAACATGTTTTATGTTAATAAATTTTAAGATTCAAATTATATTTACACTCAAATAATTAATAAATTTAAATATTTAAAATAATTTCAATTTTATAAGCAAAGTTTAATATTTTAATAAAATAATTTTGGCGGGAATATTTAATATTACGGTTTTGGCTGAAAACGCAATTTTGTGGTTTTGTTGAAAAAATACCTTTTAACAGTTTTGGCGGAAAAATGTTATATTATTGTTTTGGCGGTAAACACAATTTCGCCTGTTTGACGGGAAAATACAATTTTACGATTTTGGCAGAAAAAAATATATTTTGCGGATTTGGCGGGAAACACAATTTCGCGGTTTGGTCGGAAAACGTGATTTTATGATTTTGGCGGAAAATGTGAATTTACTTTTTTGGCGGAAAAATGGGTTTTTGCGGTTTTTGTTGGAAAACGGATTTTACAGTTTTGGCTGGAAAACGTGATTTTACTGTCTTCACAAAAAAACATGATTTGTGGTTTTGGCGGGAAAATGGATTTTTACGATTTTGGCGGGAAAACGTGATTTTACAGTTTTGGCGAGAAAACGAGTTTTACGGTTTTGGTATGAAAATGTGATTTTACTGTTTTGGCGGAAAAACGGAATTTACGGTTTTGGTGAAAACAGAATCTTTCAGAAAAAAAATCAAGTAAAACTTAAAACTACTTTTTAGTTATATTGAAGGTTAAATTAGTCTTTTGAATTTTGAGATGCAGATATTAGCATTGAAACTCAACTTTTTTTAGCATTGAAACTCAACTTTTTTTAGCATCTCAGATTCTCTAAATATTTGAGATATTTTGGATTGTGCATCCAAACGCTGAATCGAGATACAAATCTAAAAGTGACCAAACGAACAACATCTGGATGCAGGCATTTAGATGTTGCATCCAGCAACAAAAACGAACATGGCCATAGTTAAAAATTCCAGAGAAGAGATTTGAAGAAAAGTTTCACTAATTTGGATGTCATATCATCCTCATCAGAAAGATAACAAATTGTTTTATTTTTCTCTCAAGAACACTTAAAAGCTTCAAATATAATCAAAACACACTAAAATGGATAAATGTTTAAATACCAAATTAACTTGAACCGGGTCAATATGGGATAAACTCGGTTGGACAATTTGAAAAAGAAAATCTATACTTATAAATGCGAAGTGAATTTTTCTACGTGGCGACTCCACAGCGAGTTGAGCCTTCAAACTTCCGAAAATACCCTTAATGAAACTCACTATAAATATTTCGAAATTATACTATAAATATTTTGAAATTCGTATATATATATTGACAAATTTCCTATCTATATTAAAACTTCCTAATCTATATTAAAAGCAATATATTTCTTATTTCCTATTTCTTTTCGAAAATCATATATATATATATATATTTTTTTTGTGGCAAACTTCTTATTCATATACATCTATACTTATTAATGTTTCCTTCTAAGAAAACTCACTATATATATTTCAAAGTTATACTATAAATATTTTGAAATTCGTATATATATTGTGACGCCCGTGAACCATTTTTGTGAAAATGGAGGGGCTGTCGATCGACACACTTGGTGTCTGTCGATCGACAGGGCTCTTAGGTGCTGTCGATCGACACACCTAGTGTATGTCGATCGACAGGTGCCCGAATTGGTTGGTTTTCTGGTTCGATTTAAGTCGTTCAATTGGACCGGGCCGGTTTGGGAAACCCTAGGGCATCATATATAAGGGTTTTTGGCCGCATTTGAGCGAACCAAATTCCCAAAATCAGAAACAAAGAGTTTTGAGAGGAGTTTCTCTTGTTCCTGATAGTTTGTGGATTAGGGTTTCGTTCTTGATCGATTTGAAGAGGAATTTCGTGGTGATTGTAGCTGAATCTGTTTCTAGCCTCATTATCCAGCAAATTCTATCCGAAAATCTAAGGTGAGTGCGTGACCATGGCTTCTGGGCCGGTGGATTCGTTAGGGTTGATTGGTGGTAGGTTAAATTGATTGATTGGATTGTGTTGTGGATTGATTGTGTCTGTGAATTGTGTTTGGATTGTGTGGATTGTGATTTTCGTGCAGGTTTCGTGTTAACGCAGAGGAGGGATCGATCCGAGAGGATAATGATCGATTTCCCATGAATCTGCGACGACCTGTCGATCGACAGCACTTGGGTGTGTCGATCGACAGGGTCACACGAGAGCTGTCGATCGACACCTAGAGGTTGTGTCGATCGACAGGTGATCGAGGAGCTGTCGATCGACACCTAGTGGTTGTGTCGATCGACAGGGTCCTGTGGAGCTGTCGATCGACACCTAGTGGTTGTGTCGATCGACAGAGTCATGTGGAGCTGTCGATCGACAGGCACCGTGGGTGTGTCGATCGACAGGTGTGAACAGGGCTGTCGATCGACACCTAGTGGTAGTGTCGATCGACAGACTGCCTGTTTGGGCTGTGGTTGAGCCGTTGTTGTGTTTTGTGTGATTGTTTGATGCGTGTTTGCCTGAGCGGATCCATCGCGTCTGTGTGCGCGGTCGTAGATGGGAGGACCGTCTCACTGGGTATTTATGATAATACTCACGCATCTCTTTTTCCATGTGATGTAGGTAAAGGCAAACTGTGATCGTGGAATCATGGCAACGAAGAGAGAGATGATCTAGGGTCTCGGTTTCGTGCTGTGTGGTTTTTATTGTTTCCATTTCTGTTTTAGAACTTGGTTAAGTTGCTGGTTTGTGGAATTTGTGTGGAACTGGTTTAGTTTAATGGAATGAATTGTTTGGTTTATTATTGTTATCCGCTGCTTGCTGTGTTGTTTTGCTTGGTTGTTGAGGATAGCATTTATGGGAATGCTAGTCCGAGGCCAAGGATTTAATTGTAAAAAAAAAAAAAAAAAACGGGTCGGGTCGTTTCAGTTTGGTATCAGAGCCCTTACGGTTTTAGGACGGGCTAGAACTGCTAGGATTGTAATTTGGTTAAATTGACAATTCTGTGAGTTTGGGGGTTCTAGATCATCTTCCTTCGAGCCTTCAAAGAGATTCCACGGTAAGTGTTAATTGTTGTGTTTGAGTCTTTCTAGTGCTTAGCTGGTCCGCTTTTGAGTGCAGTGTGATGGCTAGAGCAGCTAGAGGGCGTGGTCGTGGGGGCCGAGGAGGCCGAGGAGGCCGAGGCCGGGGTCGCGGACTCGTTGAGGAGCCAGTCGTGAGTGAGGCTCAGAGTTCCGTGCGTGGGCCTGCGGCAGGTTAACAGTCGGTTCATGATGGGCAGACTGCCAGTGTGACTGCCAGTGTGGGGGCCAGTGTGGGTCCTGTAGGGGCTGGTTTGGGTCCTGTTGAGGCTGGTGGTGCTGGTGGTGCTGGTCCAGCTGTGGGTGCGGTTGCGGCCGCGGGTGTAGCCCAAGCTAGAGATGACCGTCTGGCTGACTTGCTGACACAGTTGTTGGAGCGGTTACCGGGTGCGGTGCCAGTGCAGGCTCCAGTGGTGCCACGAGTGGCAGAGGTGCAGCCGAGGGCATCGGTTGCTGAGGAGGTTCCGTCATATATCCGTATGATGGAGCAGATGCAGAGGATCGGTACGGGTTCTTTTGCGGGCAGTGTGAAGCCTGAGGAGGCTGATGAGTGGCGGATGAGGGTGGAGCGGAACTTTCGCTCGATTAGGTGTCCTGAGGGATACAAGGTAGACTTGGTGGTCCATTATTTGGACGGTGATGCACATCTCTGGTGGAGGAGTGTAGCGGCTAGATGGGCCGGGACTGCGATGGCGTGGTCAGATTTTGTGACGGAGTTCAACTCCAAGTTTTTTCCTCAGGAAGTGTTGGATCGTTTAGAGGCGAGGTTCTTGGACTTGACTCAGGGCACGAGGTCGGTGTGGGAGTATGACGTGGAGTTTAACAGACTCCTGGGTTATGCTGGTAGGAGCTTGGAGGATGAGCAGGCTCAGGTTCGGAGGTTCTTGCGAGGACTTCGACCGGATTTACGGACTCGGTGCAGAGGCATCAGGTTCGCGAGCAGAGTAGAGTTGGTAGAGGTGGCTGCACAGATCGAGGAGGATCTGAGGGAGCAGGCTGCGATTGTAGTTCCAGCTGTTCAGCCTCGGAGGCCTCAGCAGCAGCAGGTGCAGCAGGCAGGTCCTGGCAAAGGCGGCAAGCCTGCGCAAGGACAGAAGAGGAAGTGGGAAGGCGCTTCGGGATCGGGCCAGAGTGGTCGAGGCTGTTTCGTTTGTGGTGGTCTAGACCACAAGAAGGCGAGTTGCCCGAAGCAGAGTGAGGTTCGAGCGGCTCGGACGTGCTATCAGTGTGGAGAGTCGGGGCACTTCAGGTTGAACTGTCCCAAGTTGCAGCAGATGGCAGTGGCAGTTGTGCAGCCAATAGCGCAATATGGGGCAGTACAGCCTGTAGGGCAGATCGCGGCGATGGAGCGTCCGCCGGCTATTGCAGCGCCGGGAGAGCCGATCTCTAGACCGATCACAGGTAACTTTCTAATTCAGACTTTGTTAATTCAGTAGTGTAGAATTCTTGGTGCTTGTTTTAGATTGTTTGCCTGTGATAGAAAGTTAGGTTGCTTAGCACTTGGGAATTGTGTAGGGACCTTGTTTGTAGGTGGGTGTGAATCCCACGTGTTGTTTGATTCTGGAGCATCTAATTGCTTCATTACTCCGGACCATGCCGAGAGGAGTGGTATCCGGAGTGACGCGAGTGAGCAGACTGGACCGGTTATGGTTGCTGGAGGAGAATTTCTAGCTATGCATGGCCGGGCGAAGGAGGTGGATATTCTGGTAGCGGGAGAGTTAATGCCAGCTGACTTAGTGATTAGTCCGGTGGAGTTGTACGATGTTATCCTTGGTATGGATTGGTTGAATCGGTACAGAGTCCATCTGGATTGTCACCGGGGTCGAGTGGTATTTGAACGGGAAGGTGGAAGGTTGGTTTATCAAGGAGTAAGACTGACTTCAGGAAGTCTCGTGATCTCCCTTGTTCAAGCTGAGGCGATGATTGAGAGAGGTTGTGAGGCTTACCGGGCCACGATAGTAATGCCGGAGGCTGTTGGTGGGGTTGCTGTGAGAGATATTCGGGTCGCTCGGGATTTCGAGGATGTCTTTCAGTCGTTGCAGGGATTACCGCCATCTCGGTCGGATCCTTTCACGATTGAGTTAGAACCCGGAACGACGCCGTTATCTAAGGCGCCTTATCGAATGGCTCCAGCAGAGTTAGCGGAACTAAAGAAGCAGTTGGAGGATTTGTTAGAGAAGGGGTTTATTCGACCCAGTACTTCACCGTGGGGAGCACCAGTGTTGTTCGTGAAGAAGAAAGATGGTAGTTTCCGGTTGTGCATCGATTATCGAGGGCTAAACCGAGTCACTGTGAAGAACAAGTATCCGCTTCCGTGAATTGATGAGTTGTTAGATCAGCTGAGAGGGGCTACTTGGTTTTCTAAGATTGACTTGGCATCCGGTTACCACCAGATTCCGATCGACGAAGCAGATGTTCGGAAGACGGCTTTCAGGACTCGGTATGGGCATTTTGAGTTTGTAGTAATGCCATTCGGGTTGACGAATGCACCGGCGGCCTTTATGAGGTTGATGAACGGAGTTTTTCAGGAGTATCTGGATGAGTTCGTAATCATCTTCATCGATGATATTCTGGTATATTCGAAGAGTCTGGAGGAACATGAGGTTCATTTGAAGAGAGTTCTGGAGAAGTTGCGGGAACAGAAGCTGTTTGCGAAGTTGAGTAAGTGCAGTTTCTGGCAGAGAGAGATGGGATTTTTGGGTCACATCGTTTCTGCAGAAGGAGTTTCTGTGGATCCGGCGAAGATTGAGTCTATCCGAGATTGGCCTAGACCGAGGAACGCAACTGAGATCAGGAGTTTTCTTGGGTTGGCAGGCTATTATCGGAGATTCGTCAAAGGTTTTGCGAGCATGGCTCAGTCTATGACGAAGCTGACAGGGAAGGATGTTCCTTTCGTGTGGTCTGCTGATTGTGAGCTGAGTTTCGCGAAGCTGAAAACGATGTTGACTAGTACACCAGTATTGGCGTTGCCTGAACCGGGTGAGCCTTATGTGGTGTACACAGATGCTTCGGGAGTTGGCTTGGGTTGTGTGCTGATGCAGCACGGTAAGGTGATTGCTTATGCTTCAAGGCAGTTGAGGAAGCATGAGGGCAATTATCCTGTTCATGACTTAGAGTTGGCAGCAGTGGTCTTCGCGTTGAAAATCTGGAGGTCTTACTTGTATGGTGGCAGAGTTCAGGTGTTCACTGATCATCATAATCTGAAGTACATTTTTACTCAGCAGAATTTAAATGTACGACAGAGGCGATGGTCGGAGTTGTTGGCTGATTACGACTTGGACATTGTTTACCATCCTGGTAAGGCTAACACTGTAGCAGATGCTCTTAGTCGGAGGAGGTATGATTCATCTCAGGAGCGGGATGTGGAGAATCTGGTGAGTGTGCTTAGTACTTTGAGGTTATGTGTTACTTCAGAGGAACCGTTGGGGTTAGCGGCGGCAGATCAGGCGGATCTATTGAGCAGGATCCGAGTAGCTCAGGAGCAGGATCCGGTGTTGTTAGATCTCTCCAAGGCTACTGGTTCCGAATATCAGGTTTCTGCTAATGGGACTATCTTAGTGCATGGACGAGTCTGTGTTCCTAAGGATGAGGACTTGAGGCAGGAAATTATGAGAGAAGCTCATACGAGTAAGTTTTCGATTCATCCGGGAGCGACTAAGATGTATCGGGATCTGAAATGGTATTATCATTGGGTCGGGATGAAGAGAGATGTGGCAGATTGGGTTGCAGCTTGCAATGTGTGTCAGTTGGTGAAGGCTGAGCACCAAGTTCCTAGTGGCTTATTGCAGAGTCTACCTATTCCAGAGTGGAAGTGGGACATGATCACTATGGATTTCGTGGTAGGGTTGCCGGTTTCTCGGACCTATGACGCGATTTGGATGATTGTGGATCGTCTGACTAAGTCAGCACATTTTTTGGCCATTAAGAAGACAGACGGAGCGGAGGTCTTGGCTAAGAAGTATGTGAAGGAAATTGTGAGGTTGCATGGAGTGCCAGCGAGTATTGTGTCGGATCGAGATCCGAGGTTTGCGTCAGTGTTCTGGAGAGCTTTTCAGGCTGAGATGGGCACTAAGGTGCACATGAGTACAGCTAATCATCCGCAGACGGATGGGCAGTCCGAAAGGACGATTCAGACACTGGAAGATCTGTTGAGGATGTGCGTGCTAGATTGGGGTGGTCATTGGGCGGATCACTTGAGTTTGGTGGAGTTCGCATATAACAACAGTTTTCAGGCGAGTATCGGAATGGCTCCTTTTGAGGCGTTGTATGGGAGGCCATGTCGTACTCCGCTATGTTTTACCCAAGTGGGGGAGAGGAGCATCTTTGGGGCTGATTTTGTTCAGGAGACGACGGAGAAGATCCGAGTTGTGAAGCTGAACATGAAAGAAGCTCAGGATCGGGAGAAGAGTTATGCCGATAGGAGAAGGAAAGAGTTGGAGTTTGCAGTCGGAGATCGAGTGTATCTCAAGATGGCGATGATGCGGGGTCTGAACAGGTCCATATCCGAGGATAAGCTGAGTACGAGGTACATGGGTCCGTTCCGGGTTGTGGAGCGTGTGGGACCAGTTGCTTATCGGTTGGAGCTGCCTCCGATTATGGAGAAATTCCATGATGTGTTTCACGTTTCGAAACTCAGGAGATGCTTGCATGCTTCTGAGGAGGTAGCAGTGACGATTCCTGCAGATCTTCAGCCAAATCTGACTGTTGGGATGAGGCCGGTTAGGATTCTTGAGAGAAGTATCAAGGTTCTGCGCCGGAAGAGAGTGCCGTTGTTGAGAGTCTTGTGGGACTGTGACGGTATTCAGGAGGAGACTTGGGAACCAGAGGCAAAGATGAAAACGAAGTTCAAGAAGTGGTTCGAGAAGCAAGTAGAAGAGTGAATTCGTTTTTTCTTTGTGGTTTCCAGTTTCAGTTTTTGTGTTGTGATCACCGTGTGTGGTGAGGTTTTTGGTTGTGGATTTTTGTATTTTCATTAAGTTGTAATGATTATGACATTTTTCCAGTGAATAAGAAAGTGTTTTTCTTATGTGTTTGACTTTGAGAGTCATGTGTTTGCGGTTAGAGAACCTCGGAATGGAAGTTTTATTGCGGATAGGACTTGCCAGTTCCGGTGGCGACTCTAACGGTTAGTGTGTGTGTGTGTGTGAGAGAGTCTCGGAATAGAAGTTTTACGGTGGTTAGAACTGTCTAGTTCCGGGTAGACTCTGTGGGGACATCCGAGGTGAGGGATGGTCCGGGTGATCTGTGATGATCACGATTGTGATGGTATTCCGGGAGGGGAATATCATGTGAGACCTTAGGAGGTAATTCCGGTCAGAGGTGCATTATAGACGTCTAGTGTTGAGTCGTCCAGGGGATGTGTGGGTTCCCTGCATACCGATCGTTCGCCAGGACTGCGTGGACTGGGGACGTGAGGGTATGGAGATAGTTCATGGAGATTGTGATCTCTGGCAGATCTTTGAGAGTTGTGTCTCTCCAGGGGATGTGTGGGTTCCCTGCATACCGAGTGCTTGAAGGACTATGTGTTCTGAAAGTGAGGGGTATGGAGATAGTGGGTATCAAACACCGTCAGGACTGCGTGGACTGAGGTGGGTTGATATGTGGCACCGAGAACTCAAGGGGTGACGATCCCGAGAGTTAGAGGGTGTGGTTATGAGCTATGAGCGATCAATGTCTGAGACGGGTCTATGTGCATAGGACGGATGTGAACCTCGAGAGGGTCTGGGAGATGTAGTCTCCGGTGTTGCTGGCGGGTTAGGCCAGGGTAGTTTGTGGAGTAATGTTAGAGGATTCGAGGACGAATCCAGTTTTAGTGGGGGAGAATTGTGACGCCCGTGAACCATTTTTGTGAAAATTGAGGGGCTGTCGATCGACACACTTGGTGTTTGTCGATCGACAGGTGCCCGAATTGGTTGGTTTTCTGGTTCGATTTACGTCGTTCAATTGGACCGGGCCGGTTTGGGAAAACCCTAGGGCATCATATATAAGGGTTTTTGGCCGCATTTGAGCGAACCAATGTCCCAAAATCAGAAACAAAGAGTTTTGAGAGGAGTTTCTCTTGTTCCTGATAGTTTGTGGATTAGGGTTTCGTTCTTGATCGATTTGAAGAGGAATTTCGTGGTGATTGTAGCTGAATCTGTTTCTAGCCTCATTATCCAGCAAATTCTATCCGAAAATCTAAGGTGAGTGCGTGACCATGGCTTCTGGGCCGGTGGATTCGTTAGGGTTGATTGGTGGTAGGTTAAATTGATTGATTGGATTGTGTTGTGGATTGATTGTGTCTGTGAATTGTGTTTGGATTGTGTGGATTGTGATTTTCGTGCAGGTTTCGTGTTAACGCAGAGGAGGGGTCGATCCAAGAGGATAATGATCGATTTCCCATGAATCTGCGACGACCTGTCGATCGACAACACTTGGGTGTGTCGATCGACAGGGTCACACGAGAGCTGTCGATCGACACCTAGAGGTTGTGTCGATCGACAGGTGATCGAGGAGCTGTCGATCGACACCTAGTGGTTGTGTCGATCGACAGGGTCCTGTGGAGCTGTCGATCGACAGAGTCCTGTGGAGCTGTCGATCGACAGGCACCGTGGGTGTGTCGATCGACAGGTGTGAACAGGGCTGTCGATCGACACCTAGTGGTAGTGTCGATCGACAGACTGCCTGTTTGGGCTGTGGTTGAGCCGTTGTTGTGTTTTGTGTGATTGTTTGATGCGTGTTTGCCTGAGCGGATCCATCGCGTCTGTGTGCGCAGTCGTAGATGGGAGGACCGTCTCACTGGGTATTTATGATAATACTCACGCATCTCTTTTTTCCATGTGATGCAGGTAAAGGCAAACTGTGATCGTGGAATCATGGCAACGAAGAGGGAGATGATCTAGGGTCTCGGTTTCGTGCTGTGTGGTTTTTATTGTTTCCATTTCTGTTTTAGAACTTGGTTAAGTTGCTGGTTTGTGGAATTTGTGTGGAACTGGTTTAGTTTAATGGAATGAATTGTTTGGTTTATTATTGTTATCCGCTGGTTGCTGTGTTGTTTTGCTTGGTTGTTGAGGATAGCATTTATGGGAATGCTAGTCCGAGGCCAAGGGTTTAATTGTAAAAAAAAAAAACGGGTCGGGTCGTTTCATATATATACATATATATTTTGAAAAAATTTCTATCTATATTAAAACTTACTAATCTATATTAAAAGTCACGTATTTCTTAACATTTTTTTAGCAAAATTCGAAATTTTCCTTTTCCAAAAAGTAAAATCCTAAATTTACTAACTATATATACATAGCTCATTTTATATTTCATCATCATCCTTTTTAAAATTGTCCCAAAGTAGTTATTCATTATTTTTTAGTGTCTTAATATGCCGATTATATACCTAATTGCATCGTCTTCTTTGCTAATTCGTTTTATGGTTTTTGTTTTCTTTACAGATCAAACATGTTGATTTACAAGCGCAACAAATCCGTTGTGTTATCGGGTATGTTATTCTTGAATGATATAGTTCCTAATTAATATTTTAAATTTGATATAAACATCGACTGGATATAGTTGCTAATCAATGTTTTAAAGATCGACAGAAAAAGGCCAATTTAATCCCCAACTATCCAAAATTGACAATTTTATTCCTCAACTAATTTTTGATTATACAAATTGGGGATTAAAAATAGTCAACGTTGAATGGTAAACGGAAACGTTACGAGCATCACTATAGGTGATATTTGTTGGGTATCAGTTGGGTTATTGGATTAATAATTATTATTTGAGTTTCTATTAAGCCCAGTTTGTATCACTTAAGTGATTCGAAATGAACGGTAACGGAGGGTACGTGTCAGCGTGTGAGTGGGCTTTGATTTTAATTTTTTTAATTTTTTTTTTGTAAATATAAATTAATTTTTTTCTTCTTATGAACTTTAAGTATCACCAATAAACACTAAAAAAACCGAAGTATCATATTGAATCTCAACTGACATAATTAATACTAAATAATATTAGTGATACTCAAAACAATATCACCAATAATGATGGTCTAAGTCTCCTTCTCCAGTCAAGATTTAGAATATCATTTTTCCCCAATTTGAGAAAAGATGAACCCTAGTTTCTAAATCAAAGGGAAAATCTATTCCTTTAGTCAATTCGACCAAAATCTAACCAAAAAGCTTTGTATGTAGCAGTCTGAGAACAATGCCCGAAAGAAGAAGCAAGCTGGATTTTCGAAGGTGAGGACAACCCGGAAGGTAATACCGAATCTGTGTGTGTTTGATTCGTTTCATAGTTTAGGGTTCTACCAATTTCTAGGAGGGATTTGAGTTTATATCATGTTGCAGCTCCGATAACGATTCAACCTAAGAACTTCTACTCGCACCTCACAATCTCTCATTTGATCACTCGTGTGTATAAGCAAGAAAGTAAAGAAAGACACACACAATGTTTACCCGGTGTTCGCCTCCGATATGGAGAACTACTCACCGGAGCTAGACTCGGCCAGCAAATCCACTAGCACCACGGCTTAATCACTTCTCTATAGAAATCACAGAGAAACTTGATTGTTCTGATACAACGAGGAAGAAGATTAAATGTTAAGCTTAACAACATAAGCTAACAACCTTATCCTTATAACAAACCCATTAAAGATAAGGTTTGTTATATTAACCGGACTTAACCAATTCGGATTAGGAAGTACTGAACTGATTAAACCAGCTAATGAACCAAACATCAAAACCCTCTAGATGATTGAGAGTCTTTGACCAGGTTCACTTCTTCCTTTAATAGCCGTTAGAGCAATGAGCATTTGAGTCCATAGCTCAACATACTCCACCTTGGACTCATGCTCCTTGATGCTTTAACACTTTCATTTCACCTTGTGCTCTTATCCGTGGATTCACCGTCTGACCTACACCGCCAAGCATCCTCAAGCTCTTTAAGCTTGTTCCACCTTGAGTAAGCTCAATGCAGCATTAAACTTACTCACAGGAATCACCTTAGTCAACATATCAGCTGGATTCCTTTCAGTGGGGATCTTCACAACTTCTACATCACCATCTTTAATGGCTTCTCTCACAAAGTTGTACTTCACTACAAAATGCTTTGATCTCTCATGGAAGACACTGTTCTTGGAGAGAGCTATTGCACTTTGCGAATCACACCAAATCTGAACTTTCTTCTGCTTGAACCCAAAATCTTTAAGTAGACCCTTTAACCACATAGCTTCCTTTACTGCCTCAGAAACACTCACATACTCGGCCTCTGTTATTGACAATGCTACTGGCTTCTGTAATCCTGACTTCCAACCAACCAAGTTTCCACCAACTGTAAACACATATCCTGATATTGACTTCCTCTTGTCAAGATCACCTGCGAAATCTGAGTCACAAAATCCTTGCACCTCAAATGCCTTGTCCTTGGTGTAAACCAGATGTCTGTCTACTGTCCCTTTGATGTACCTTAACAGCCATTTGACTACTTCCCAGTGAATATGACCTGGTTTGCTCATAAAACGACTCACCAGGCCAATTCCATATGCTAAGTCTGGTCTTGACCCCACCATAGCATACATTATGCTTCCTACTGCTGATGAATAAGGAACCACCTCTGTATCAACACACTCTGCTTCGTCTTGAACTGCGGCTAGTATGAAATGAGCTCCTATTGGAGTGAAAGTTGTCTTAGCATCACTCATTCTGAAAGTTTCCAATACCTTCTTCAAATAAGCTCCTTGAGAAAGCCTCAACACCCCATTTTGTCTGTCCCTTAGAATATCCATGCCCAGTATCCTTCTTGCAGCTCCTAGATCCTTCATCTCAAACGTGCTACTCAACTGATCCTTTACCTTCTGAACTTCAGTCTTGTCCTTCCCTGCAATTAGCATATCATCCACATATAGAAGAAGATATACCAGTTCACCCTCATTTACCTCTTTCACATAAACACACTGATCATTTGCACTGCTTCTGAACCCATGAGATAGCATAACTTCATTAAACTTCTTGTTCCACTGCCTTGGTGACTGTTTTAAACCATACAACGATTTCCTGAGAAAACACACCTTATCACCTCATGACTTGTCTTTGTAACCCTCTGGTTGTTCCATGTAGATATCCTCCTCAAGATCTCCATGTAGAAAGGCTGTCTTTACGTCCATTTGCTCCAATTCCATGTCAAAGTTAACAACTGCAGATAATAGCATGCGAATTGAAACATGCCTAACCACTAGAGCAAACACTTCTTGATAGTCTATTCCTTCTCGCTGGGAGAAGCCTCTTGCCACCAACCTGGCCTTGTATCTTTCAGCCTCAACACCCTCTATTCCTGGCTTGATCTAGAATAGCCATTTGCAGCTCACCACATTTTTGTCATCATGCCTTGGTACAAGAGTCCAAGTACCATTTCTCCATAGTGAGTCCATCTCCTCGTCTGCAGCTCCACCCCATTCTTACTGTCTTTACTAGACATGGCTTTTGAATAGTCTTGGGGTTCCTCAATGGATATGTGCTCAGACATAGCTAAAGCAAATATTGTTACTTAATAATCATCGAACTTCTTTGGCATAACAGGTTCCCTCCTTGTCTGTCAATCATCACATTGTGTCTGTGAATGACTAATGTTGTGACTGACTTACTAGTAGATACATGAGTGTTTCCTCCTTCTGGAGTTATGAAGCCTTTCTCAGGAGTATCCAACACAGAAAATATCTGAGTTTCTGGCTTCTCAGTAGCTCCACCTGCAACTGAAGACACTGGAGTCTCTGTCACACGCCTGATTCTGAACTCTGTGACAGCCTTACTAGTTGCTTCCACTACTTTCTGCGTCTTCCCTGTTTCTTCACCACTTTCAAACTGATCAGCAACATCCTTGTAGACCTGTTCCTCATGAAACTTGACGTTTCTGCTCACAACACTCTTCACATCCTTTAGTAACCATACTCTGTACCCCTTGGTCCCTGGTGGATACCCTATAAAGACTCCTTGCACAGACCTTGGCTTCAGCTTACCCTGATCCACGTACACATAGACCACGGACCCAAATTTCCTCAGGTGCTTGTAACCAGGCCTTTTGTTGAGCCAAACTTCTTCAGGAACTTTGAAACCAATGGTAGAAGATGGTGTCCTATTTATCAGGTATGCTGCAACCTGAGCAACTACTTCAGCCCAGAAGGATTGATCCAACCCAGATTCACTGAGCAGACATCTCACCTTCTCCATGATTGTTCGATTCATTCTTTCTGCCACACCGTTTTGTTGTGGCGTGTAGCTGCAAGTCCTGTGCCTGGTAATTCCATGTTTTTTGCAAAACTCATTGAAAACATTGCTACCAAACTCGAGACCATTGTCAGTACGCAAGCATTTCAATTTCCTATCACATTGATTCTCAACAAGAGTTTTCCATTCACAGAATTTAGCAAAAGTTTCATCCTTAGTGTTAAGAAAATAAAGCCATACCTTTCTTGAATGATCATCAATAATAGATAGAAAATACTGATTACCTGACATGGAAGGATGCACATAGGTAGAACCCCACAAGTCAGCATGAACATAATCCAACACATGCTTGGTGTCATGCTTACCTGTATCAAAACTGACTCTCTTTGCTTTACCTAGTACACAGTGTTCACAGAAACCATCCTTACCATTGATCTTTCCTTTTTAGAATACCATCTCTGACCAGAATCTGTTGATTTCTGTAACTCATGTGGCCTAGACGGCTGTGCCACACACTCACAGGAGTCTTGCTTGATTCTGTGTTACAGACCTCCTCTGTAACAGTCTCACCATCTAAGATATACAACCTGCCCTATATTGTTCTTCTAAGAGCTACTTGACCATTCTTATGAAACGTAATCTTACCATTTCCTCCAGAATGAGTAAAGCCTAACTCATCCAGAGTAGATGTAGAAATAAGGTTTCTCCTTAGGTTTGGCACATATCTGACATTGTGCATTACCTTCACAGTGCCTCCATGAGTGTTTAGACGAATCAAGCCAACACAAGATGTCTCCACAGAATGGAAATCACCCATCAGAATCTTGCTATTTACCTTTTCTTCAAAGGTGTAAAACCAATCTCGTCTTGATGTCATGTGATGAGTGCATCCTAAATCAATGACCCATGATTCTCCTAGACCATCTTCTACTGCATTCAAAGCACCTGCAACATCAGTACTGCCAATAGCAATTGCAGCTTCTCCTTCATCATCAGACTCCATACGTCTCTTCCTCAGAAAGCAATCATTCTTGACATGCCCTTCTTTCTTACGGTACCAACAAGTCACTTTCCTATCTTTAGACTTATACCTGCTCATGTTCAAGGAATTCAAGAACATTATAGCCTGTATCTCATCAGTGACATTGATATTCAATGTACTCATCTCTGCAACTATCCTCAAGAACTCGTCCACATTAGCACCAACAGATTTAGATGCTTCACACCGGAAAGTGTAGAACTGTGACTGAATAAAGATCCTATTCGGTAATGATTTTGAAACATGTAACCGATCAAGAGCTGACCACATCGATGCAGCAGTTTCACAGTGCTTGATCTTTCTCAACACTCTATCTCCAATATTCAAGATTATCATGTTTCTATCTCTATCATTCTTCTCAAGCTTAATTGGACCAAGAATTACCTCGTCCTCTGGACTCTTACTTGTTTCCACAGAGTCAAAAGCAAGACCCAGACCTTCTAGTGGCTTTGGTGAGTCACTAAGCTTAGGATACTTGATTTTGATCCCTTTCTTCTTCACATCTTTAACTCCAGGGATGATTTTAGTGAAATCATCACTCATAACAACATCCTTCAAACCTCGAACACCGAAATGAGCCATCATTCAAATTTTCCACAACGAGAAGTCGCCGGTTCCATCGAATCGCTCCACCTCAACGTGTGTAGTCGTCTCCATCGTTTCCATCGGAATCCTTGCCGGAAAACCTTGCTCTGATACCACTTGTTCAGCTCCGATAACGATTCAACCTAAGAACTTCTACTCGCACCTCACAATCTCTCGTTTGATCACTCGTGTGTATAAGCAAGAAAGTAAAGAAATACACACAATGTTTACCCGATGTTCGCCTCCGATATGGAGAACTACTCACCGGAGCTAGACTCGGCCAGCAAATCCACTAGCACCACGGCTTAATCACTTCTCTCTAGAAATCACAGAGAAACTTGATTGTTCTGATACAACGAGGAAGAAGATTAGATGTTAAGCTTAACAACATAAGCTAACAACCTTATCCTTATAACAAACCCATTAAAGATAAGGTTTGTTATATTAACCGGACTTAACCAATTCGGATTAGGAAGTACCGAACTGATTAAACCAGCTAATGAACCAAACATCAAAACCCTCTAGATGATTGAGAGTCTTTGACCAGGTTCACTTCTTCCTTTAATAGCCGTTAGAGCAATGAGCATTTGAGTCCATAGCTCAACATATCCTTTAGCTTAAAGTTGCTACTTGTTTTGCGTTCTATGTTTTTGCATTTTGGATTGTTCGTTAGAACCATCTCATTTGCTTGAAACACCAAAATCTGTGAAATGTCTATAGTTATACTACTACTATTAAAAATTGTTAACACGAATTATTGCAATCTTGAGTTGCTAACTTAGAAAGTTTACTTTCGGTGAGGTGGTAAAGGAAGTGTCTTTTGTTATCTCACTAGTTTTCATTGTACAGTATCGGTAGTATGTGATTGTTCATAGCTTACATTTGTTGTATGATTATTTTCATAGGCTCAGTGAAGAATCTGTAACTATTCAATAAGGAATGGCATCAGAAGGTGGTGAAGCTAATGTAGAAGAAGTAGTAGAATCTGGTAGTGAAAAAAGTGGGAATGAAGAACAGATTGAGGACTCTCATGATAGTGATGATGAGGGAGACGATTGTGAATCTATCTGTCAAGATGAACCTGGATATACAGAGAAGGAGCCTGAGCTGGCCGGAGGTTTAGATATGGGACTGCTTGATGTGGAGCTTTGTGAGAATATAAAGAATCAATTTGGTTTCGATGCTCATGAAGATACATATGAGGATGATGAGGATAATGGGTTTGATATTTGGGATGATGATACTATACCAGATCCATTATCAGATTTTGATGATGAAGTAGAGAGGGCGAATTTCACTTCTGGGGTCGGTCCAGATGAGATCATAGCATTAGGGAGAACATTCAGTAGTGCAGATGACTTTAAGTATGCACTTCTCAGTTATTCTTTGAAGGTAGGTTACCTATTTTACCACCACCACTTAGATTTGGCAAGGGAACGCCAAATAATCATGCTCGAAGATTAGGTCCTCATGAGTCTAAATCCAATATGAACAAGTTAACATGCCATAACCGTGTTATAACATGTTCACACTGCAAAAAGGTAGGACATAACAAGACAAGATGTCCTAATGCAAGTGCACCTCCTCCAGCAAGTGTTATTTGCTTTGATATTGTGATTGCTTGATTTGTAACTGTTTCATTGTTGATTTGGTGTGGAACTGATTGTGTTTGTATAGGGAGAATCATCACAAGGACCATCTCAAGTAGGATCACAAGGATCACATGTTGCTTCACAAGGTGCATCAGAGGCTTCACAAGGAAGATTTGGGTTCTCGAGCTAGATTATTAGAAAATGTGCCTTCTCTCTTTAATATTTTTTGCTTAAGACTTTAACTTATCGGTTTAGGATGATGATTCTACCATGTTTCATGTTTTTAAAACTTATCTCTTTAGTTATGACTTTAAGTTATCTGGTTTAAGACAATGTTTCTGTTTAAGACTTGTCTGTTTAAACAAGATTTTCTTTTCTCGGCTTATGAATGTTCCACAACCAAAAGGTGTTTCCTTTACTGTGTATGTGTGTGTTTGATTGATTTCAAGCCATTGTTTTTGCAAGAGAAGAATTATATTCAGACTTTATATAAAGGTTTCATTAAGTTCATGAGCTTAGTACGTTTAGTGTGTCTCGCTTAGGTAAAACAGAACATATAAGTAAAACAGAACATCCAATCTCATAAGAGTAAAAGAGAACAATGTCTTATAAACCAAACCAAGTACAAGCTTGTTGTAAAAGAGAACAATGTCTTCACCATAAATGACCATTTTAATGCATGTTGCCTACGTGAAACATTTGATAAATGGGTACAAAGGCTAGAGCACAACAACAAACTACAAGCACCAAGTTCTTGATTTTGGACTTCTTTATCTCCATTTTGCATTGTGAGACCTCTTCTTTGACTTTTTGAACATCAACCAGCAACTAAAAACTTATCTCCTCCTATGCTCAAACGATTTAAATTATACGAAATTCACATTCATAATCACGTGAAGAAAAAGTAATAAGCAAAAGAAAATTTACATACCGATTTCAAATGCAAGAACGAATATGAGATTCGATCTCTCTCGTCAGGGTAAGGATTTTTGTTCACCATTATGTTTTTCATCGTCTAGCCAGTGATTTTTGGACAAAGAAATTTAGATTCTATTTCAAATTCGCCTTCGATCTACTGGAGTCGAGCTCAAGGGTTTGAGCTTTTAATTTGGGGAAGAACACTTGAGGAAGAAGATTAAAGCGAAACAAAACAAAAATCTATCTTTTAATTATACATAACGTTTTCTATTTACTGTTCAACGTTGACTATTTTTAATCCCCAATTTGTATAGTCAACAACTAGTTGGGGAATAAAATTGTAACCCCCATAATTGGGGAGTTAAAATGTCAATTTTGGATAGTTGGAGATTAAATTGACTTTTTTTCCCAAAGATCGACTATTAAATATTTATCTACCTCCAATTTCTGTTTGGAGTCCTTACTTATCTACATGCCTCTATGGTGTCATGGTTCAAGTTGATCATTCCTTAAATGGTATGTGTTTTAAAATTGTTTACTTTAACAGTTGGATACACTAATGAATGACGAATGACGAATGACAAATACACTTTTAAAATTGTTTAACTTAGGTTTTCAGAAAATTTTGTTCTATGAAGAAGATAATTCTAAATTGTAAATTAAGAAAATATTAGTAAATAATATTTTAGTTGCTAAAAATCTGAAAAGGTTTTTCCTCTTGATTTTAAATATGAGTTGAAACTTTAAAATATCTTTTTTTGTTCTTTAAAACTGATGCAAAGATTAAGTCGGAATATTTTGTTAGTCAAATTAATGATTTTGTTAGTCGGAATATACTGAAAATATTTGAGTATTAATGATTTTTTTAATTATTACACAAATTAATATGATTGTGACCACTTACGATCTTTATAACTGGTAAAACATTGACTGTAAGTAAAAATCAATTTTTTTTTCTTTTGGACTGTCTACTAATTGGAATGAACGATTTATCCACAAGTCCGATCTTTTGCAAAGCTTCAGCAGCAAGGACGCAGTTTCCATGGTTGATAATAATTGGTTCTAGAGTTTTTTCAATAGTTTGGACACGTAGGAAGGAGTTTCAGACTTAGTTTTCCGAACTTTTTTTTTTTTTTTGATCAAAGCTTAGTTTTCCGAACTATCTTATTTGTTTTGGTTACTAAACTTCACACAGTTCCATTAAAATAAAAATAGTACGATAGTTTTTTTATTAGCCAACACTCAAAATATAAACAAAAGAGACATCGATAAAGAAAATTAATTATTTTCAGAGATAGCTAAAATTCAAATAATGTAGAAACTTATCAAATAAAACAAGAAACTACTAAAATGCAACAAAAATGCAGAATATACAATAAACAAAACCTAACGAGCGTGACCAAAACCTTTTATGGGTAATTTTTGTTTTCTTAATGAATCAAAGGATTACTTCTCAATGGGAAATGAGAAGAACTATTTTAAGATCATGCAGTTTCATATTATTGTTTTAAACAAAAACCATGCAATTTCATCTAGTGATTTATATTCTATTTGCTTAATATAATTCAATATTATGGATAATTTACATGTCTATTAATTATTGATTGGTCTGGTTTGTTTAGTTGTATTCCATTGAATGTTATATGTATAATATATCAAAATTTATGTTCATTAATCAAGAAAAAAAATAGTTATCTGATAAATGTAATATCTCAATTTATAATATTTAAACTATTAATTTTTTGATATTGTTGTCCTGCGCAAGGTGAAAGTTATTGCCTAGTGTGTTGTTAATCGACGTGCATGCCCATCACTAGAACATGAAAGGGATTTTCTTCATTTATTTTGATAGTAGGATTGATCAACATCATGATCGATCATGAGTGCAGACAATACTACAATAAAACATTCAAATTTTGACCACGTAATTGGTCGGTTATTTGTAAAAACCAATCACTTTCAACTATTTTTTGGCCAATCTCGTTCGTAAAAAAATCAACGGTTGAATATACATTTTGGTCACAAAATAGTCAAAACTTTCTGACCGATTCAATAATCTAAAAGTGGTCGAAACTTTATGACCAAAAAATGGTCGAAAATTCTTGACTACTAAAGGATGGTTAAAAATATTTTTTACCAATTTTCTTATTAGATTTAATGAATATTAAAAAATTATATGCGAAAATTATCAAATTTAAATTTTAAATATTTGATTCTTAATAATTATAATTTTTTATTTTAAAACATAGGAAATGTAAATAAAAACACAAAGAAAACATACAAAACTAATTAATCAAATATACTCATTTGTATACATGAGAAAAGTAAAACATTGTACATATCAAATATTTTGTTCAATTAGAAGAAACAAGGTTGATTCGAATCTCTAGGTCACCTCCATCTCCTCGCAAAAATGCTCTGTTACAACTCAATAACCTTTACCTTATCCAAATCATCACTTACAATACTGGATATATGAAAACACATCCAAAATCAGTTGTTTAGAGGAAAACAAACAAATCAATTCTAAAACAATTCATGAGTCTCATAAAATTGATTCTCACCTTGCAAGCAGCGTCGGTCCAATGTTTTCAGATGCCCTACGCAAATTTAAAAAATAGTGCCATTTTCATATATTTTTTTAATATTATATATATAGCTATACATTTTGTTAAAGAAAAACCCACTAAAATTGAAAAATGTCTTACAAAGATTAATTTTGTAAGAAAAAAAGTTTATAACTTGTTTTTAAGTATAAATATGTATATAAGGTTTTTTTTAACATCTAGAATTATTATTTTTATTACAAATTAGAAAATTGTTACATTGACGATTCTACAACGAGCATGCCTTCCGTCTTGATCCATGCCACGCCAGACGGGTTTACCCTGCTCCAAGTTGAAAATCTCCTGCAAGCTTGTCTCCATTAATCTGTATATAAGGTTTAAAAATTAATTTTTGAAAAGGTCCCTTAAAATTTTGGGCCCTGCTTGCAAGTTTCCACTGCCAAACACCTCTGCCTTCTCACTGTATAAGTAATAAACTATTAAATCCATAACCGGCAATCCTAAAACAATCTAAATTGAATATTTACAAAATCTCAAATTTTATATTCATTTCAGCCACGCCGGTCCAAAAATCGTTGGCTACCCAAAGCAAAATAAAATTTTGTTTGGCCCAGTATCAAACATTGACCTAAAGAATCACTAAAAATGTTGCCAAGAAGGGTCATACCCACGTTTTGATGCCCTCTCTACCCGTGAAATACCACTATACTACAAAAACTTTTCGAAATTTTTGCTACCCTTAAACTAATAAGTTATTTTGATGCCTAAAGCCTTTACTTGTTGAGATTTAGCCTAGGGCCGGACCTGATTTCACCAATATGCAATTCTAGCTACCAAATCAAGATATGCTTAGAATTAAGTTAGTAAATTTTGGAAAAATGAAAGAGAACGACTGATGAAGGCTCGTGAAATCGTGTGATGAAATTTGACCAAGTGAAACAATGAGTTAAACAAAACTCCACATGTTGTACCTTCAAAACACAATGAGCTATAATGAAAAGTACATAGAAAAACAACTTGTAACATCATGATAAGTAGTTTGTTATATCCAAATCAACATTCGTTATAAATGAATCATCATCCGAAGGGAACCATAATGACAATAAATAGATCTGTCGACCATTTTGATATGACACGATTGCCAAAATATGTTGGAGATTTTCTTCATTTTGATGGTAAGTTTAATCGATGTAATTGATCGACGTCATGGTCGATCACATGTGTAAGCAAAGGATCTGTCGTTCTTGTTGTTAGCTTGATCGACGTGGTTCTCGATCATTTGGACCTGGCACAATTGTGATTGACCTGGCTGCTTGACATGCATGTCCATCAAACTGCTTCTCGCATTATTTTTCATTTTTTGCACCTTCTTGTCTCAATACTTAAAAGACTCACAAAGAAACTCAAATAAAATACTCAAACAATATTTAAATTTAACAATAAAAAATTTAGACTAAACTGTATTTTTTTTTCATTTTCGTTTAGATTTTAGATTTGACTGTTGTAAATTCCCGTTTGTTATTAATTTGGTGCATGAGAGCATCCTTAATGGTTACACTTTAGAAGTGTCTTAACACAATTTTAAATATTAAATTTAATATTAAGAAAGTATTTGAGACTCAATTACTTTCAACTAATATTTGTGTGTTTCATGGTGAGAGTCAATTAGTTTCAACTAATCTAGAAAACCAGAATTCATCAACTTACATGACCATTTCCTCCCAAAACCAATATCTGCATCTTATTATATAAGGTAGAGTTTGTCAAAATTGTAACTCACGAGATCTTGCCACGTTTCTAATATCGATCGAGATGATGACATATGTAGAAAGAATAAAAACGGAAAACTAACAAAAAAACTGTTAAATAATTAAGTAAATAGTGGAAAAAAAATTGTAATTGTTTAACTTAATTAGAATTTTTTTTTAGAAAACTAACAAAACAAATTGTTAAGTGACTAACTAAATAGTGAAAAGGAAAATTCTAATTAATTTTTTTTTTATAATAGTCTAAAATAATTAGGAAATAAAATAAAATTTATAATCCAAACTACATATATAAAAAATTAAGAAAGAAATCGAGAAGATATATAAGTGGCAAAAAACTGAAAATATAGAACGAATAGTTAGTAAAAACATTAACCTAAAGAGATTATAAAAAATAAATAAACAAAAATTATAGAGAAAATAAAAGAATCTTATTATATAAAGGAGAGGTGATTTGAACTAATTTATATTTTCTATCTTGCGGCTAACAAAATGCAATTTATGATAAATAAATTGATAATTATACGGGTTTCAACTTAAAATACGATTATACAGGTTTCAATTTAGAATCTACTTATATGTGTTTTAATGTAGAATATAATTATAAGAATCATAACTATATAAATAATCAATTTTAATATCTAATACCCGCATATTATGCGGGTCCTAATCTAGTTCAAGATAAAACAATCTCATGTCAAGATAAAACAATCTCATGTGAACCAAAGAGCACTCTCAACAACTACACAAACATGTGGTTAACTCTTGTTTCAACAAATTCTATATATACGGCTTATAGAAGCATATTAATGGTTCCCTCGTAGAAGAAAGAAATTCTCTTTGTATTTGATCTTGTATGCAAGAAGAAGGAATATAGTCTCTCCACACTCTGCTTCCCACGATCTACAAAATCCCCAAGAAACAATGCTCAGTAAGTCAATATTTGATTAATCTTGTTAGTGCATACACCACCAAACTCTAGCACTAATGAATCATGTTAATTCAAGCATAGACATATGAGTGATAAAATAACTAACCGTTTTCAAATACCGGTTCTCTGTATCTGTTCTCTCGTTCAGAAGATCACTGCCGTTTCGTATCTGCACATAAGAAGACCAATGTGCTTCTACATGAGTAATGCTCATGAGAAACAAACCAAACAAAAACTTGAAAATGAACCAAAATACTCCACTTCATTCATCTACATACTACATCATTAAATCTTGAACTCTGCAACAGAAATATAATCATAGAACCAAAAGAATTAGGTAACTTAAATCTAGGCATCATATTTCTTGCATAACCAAACATACTTTTCTTTCAAAATCAAGAGATATGATCTGAAGTCAACTTGCCTCAACTTGCCTCAACAATGCAAGTTCCACAACTTCCTCCACCTCCACAATTCATCACTTTTTCCTAAACCATTACAAATTGAGCAAATTCCAAAACTTTATCTCAAGATTAACAACAACCTTCAACAAATCTTCTCCTAAAACACATAGCATGAAAATGCAGAGCTAAATATTCGATTTAGTGTCGAATTGTTCCAGAATTTTACTACATCCCATTTCAAACATCAAATCAAAACCTCAATGTAGCAAAATCGAAAGTTAGAGCAAACTCACATAAGTAGCATATAATTCGATTTTGTTATCCTGCATAATGCTTCTAACCACTCAAGAGCTTCTGGCTTTATCCACCGGATACGACCCATCGCTCACCGGCCTCGGCTACAATACCAAACACCACCAAAAACGAAAAATCCCTTTTGAGTTTCAAAATGAATTGTAATTGTAAACAAAGGTATTAACTTGGTAAAACTGATGATTATTATTGATCATACTTTATTCATTATCTCATAAAGATGCTAAGTATCTTATGTTGGGGTCGGATTTCACCCGCTGAACTTCGACGTTCAAAGTTATGATAGGCAACGAGCGTATTTCGACTGACAGAGATAATATGGCCCTAAGTCATTTCACCTACAAGAAAGGGTGAAGACCTCTTGAATTCCCTAAGTCATTTCACCTACAAGAAAGGGTGAAGACCTCTTGAAATTCCTAAGTCATTTCACCTACAAGAAAGTGTGAAGACCTCTTGAATTCCCTAAGTTATTTCACCTACAAAAAGGGGTGAAGACCTCTTGAATTCCGTAAGTCCCCTCTACCTGGCAAATGAACCTTCGAAGCTATCTTCACCCCAGGAGAAGTCATGAATGCAGCGTCGAAGAGGTCACAGAGCCAATAGGAGGCGCTGCATAGGCCAAAGCTGCCTGGCACCAATGTCACTGAGCAGTGACACCAATGACAGGAAGTGGCACCGATGTCACTGCCCAGTGACACCGATGTGCCTGGCCTCATCGGTGTCCAGGCAGCTGACATCGGTGCCCAGGCCATTCCCATCGGGCTCAGGTGCTTCGTCGCCCGTCAGAACATCAACGAAGGTTCCAGAAGTTTCAACGCGTTAAAGCCCAGTAACGAAGCCCACATAGGCACAACCGACATAGGGGAAAAAGGCAATCCGCGAAGGTTTAGGAAAAGGTTGATATTATCTTTTAGGAAAAGGCTTAGCCGACTTAGGGGGCTATATATATCAATGTACAAACACTTGTAAATTTTCATTCACAATTTTTATCATACAAGCAATACAAAGCAATTACAAACCCTAATTTCTCTCTGCTCATCATTGTTCTTTATAGCTTATCTTCAGAAATCTCTACTTCCTCTCGAAACCCTTACAAATTTAATTGTACGATTTCCGGCATCCACAATTTGGTGCCGACTAAGGGGAACTAGAGAGTTTCTTACACAAAAGGCTACGTTACATACCAAATCAAAGATGGTGAGCGGCGAAGAAAACACGTCTCGCAGAGACAACCAAGAGAAAAAACCTTCGGTCGAGGCTACTGCGACCAAAGGCCCTACTCAAGGGGACATAACCGAGATGAAGAAGATGCTAGAAACCTTCCTCACTGAGCAGAAGAAGCAAGCCAAGATCAACGAGGCGACTTCCAAGCGCGGAAGACCCGACACAACAAGACTTAGGGTGCGCATCGACCCTCAACGCCTTGACTTCCAGCGCCTCGTACCACTCGGGGAAACCCAGAGGACCTACCACCACCACCGCCGCGTCAAGAAACAGACAAGTCTCCCGAACGCATCGTGGATATCTCCGACGAGAAGAACCAGCTCCCACGAAGCGTACACGAGCGGAAGGTGCAGAAGGCAGTCGACAAGAACCACGCGCCTCCGACACTTAAAGCGCGTCAGGCTCTTCCAAAATAGAGGTTGTGAAAACACCTCAGAGTACACCAACTACTCTTGTGACACCCGTGAACCATTTTTTTAGGAATATGGAGGGGCTGTCGATCGACACACGTAGTGTATGTCGATCGACAGGCTTGTTAAGGGCTGTCGTTCGACACACGTGGTGTGTGTCGATCGACATGGCCTTAATTGGGTCTGTTTTCTGGTTCAATTTTAGTCGTTCAGTTGGACCGGGCCGGTTTGGGGAAACCTAGGGTTTCGTATTTAAGGCTTTTTGGCCGTATTCTGAGCGAACCAAAGTCCCAAAATCAGCAGGAAAGAGTTTGTGAGGAGTTCTCTTGTTCCTGTGAGTTTTTGTGGATTAGGGTTTGATTCGTGAGCGATTTGGAGTAGATTTTCGTGGTGATTGTCGTGGATTTCGTTTCTAACTTCAATTCCATCAATTTCTATCTAAAAAATTTAAGGTGAGTGCGTGGCCATGGCTTCTGGGCCGGTGGATTCGTTAGGGTTGCTTGGTGATAGGTTTAGAACGAATTGTTTGATCTTGTGTTGATTGATTGTGGCTGTGATTGTTGTTTGTTCTATTTGGATTGTGGTTTTCGTGCAGGTTTCGTGTTGACGCAGAGGAGGAATCGATCCGAGAGGATTATGATCGATTTCCGAGGATTCTGCGCAGGCCTGTCGATCGACAACCACGAGGTGTGTCGATCGACAGACCAGCACTGAGGCTGTCGATCGACACCTAGAGGGTGTGTCGATCGACATGCATGTATAGGTGCTGTCGATCGATACCTAGAGGGTGTGTCGATCGACAAGCACGTACAGAAGGTGTCGATCGACACCTAGTGGTAGTGTCGATCGACAGCCTGTCTGGTTGGCTGTGGTTGAGCCTTTGTCTTGTGTTTGTGTGCTGTTTGTTGTATGTTTGCCTGAGCGGTTCCATCGTGCCTGAGTGCGCAGTCGTAGATGGGATGACCGTCTCACTGAGTATTTATGATAATACTCACGCATCTCTTTTTCCCATGTGATGCAGGTAAAGGCAAAATGTGATCGTGGAATCATGGCTACGAAGAGGGAGATGATATAGGGTCTCGAGTTTCGTGCTTTGTTTTGTTTTGTTTTGCTTTTACTGTTTTAGAACCACTGTTAAGTTGCTGTATTCTTTTCGAATGATTATCTGATGAACTGATTGGTTTAGTATTTTAATGGAGTTGGTTATTTGAGTTATTGTTATCCGCTGTAGTGTAATCTGTGTGCTTGGTTGGTTGATGAGGATAGCATTTATGGGAATGCTAATCCGAGACCAAGGGTTAATTGTCAAAAAAAAAAACGGGTCGGGTCGTTTCAGTTTGGTATTAGAGCCCTTACAGTTTTAGGACGGGCTAGAACTGCTAGGATTGAAATTGGTAAATTTGCAATTCTATGGGTTTGGGGGTTCTAAATCATCTTCCTTCGAGCCTTCAAAGAGATTCCACGGTAGTGTGTTTTGTGTTGTGTTGTTAGTCTTTCTAGTGCTTAGCTTGTCTGCTTGTGAGTGCAGTGAGATGGCTAGGACGACTAGAGGGCGTGGGCGTGGGGGCCGAGGCAGAGGACGTGGACTCGTAGATGAGCCAGTCTTGAGTGAGGCTCAGAGTTTCGCGCGTGTGCCTGTGTCAGTTCAGCAGACGTTGCATGATGGCCAGACCGCCAGTGTGACTGCCAGTGTGGGGGCCGGTTTGGGTCCTGTAGGGGCTGGTTTGGGTCCCGTTGAGGCTGGTGGTGTTGGTGGTGTTGGTCCAGCTGGGGGTGCGGTTGCGGCCGTAGGTGTATCCCAGGCTTGTGATGATCTTCTGGCTGATCTGTTGAGAGAGCTGTTGGAGCGGTTACCGGGTGCGGTGCCAGTGCAAGCTCCAGTGTTGCCACGAGTGGCAGAGGTGCAGCCGAGGGCTGCGGTTGCTGATGAGGTTCCGTCGTATATTCGTATGATGGAGCAGATATAGAGGATCGGTACGGGGGCTTTTGCAGGAGGTGTTAAGCCTGAGGAGGCTGATGAGTAGAGGATGAGGATGAAGCGTAACTTTCACTCGATTAGTTGTCCAGAGGGATACATGGTTGACTTAGCAGTCCATTATTTGGACGGTGATGCACACCTCTGGTGGAGGAGTGTGGCAGCTAGATGGGCTGGGACAGTGATGTCGTGGGCAGAATTTGTGACGGAGTTTAACTCCAAGTTCTTTCCTTAAAAGGCGTTTGATCGTTTAAAGGCGAGGTTCTTGGATTTGGCTCAAGGAGCGATGTCTATTTGTGAGTATGACATGGAGTTTAACCAACTCTTGGGTTATGCTGGTAGGAGCTTGGAGGATGAGCAGTCTCAGATTCGGAGGTTCTTGCGGGGACTTCGACCGGACTTGCGGACTCGGTGCAGAGGCATCAGGTTTGGGTTCAGAGTGGAGTTGGTAGAGATGGCTGCACAGATCGAGGAGGATCTTAGGGAGCAGGCTACGGTGGTGGTTCCAGCTGTTCAGCCTAGGAGGCCTCAGCTGCAGGTGCAGCAGGTGGGTCCTAGAAAGGGCGGCAAGCCTGCGCAGGGACAGAAGAGGAAGTGGGACGACACTTCTAGATCAGGCCAGAGTGGCCGAGGATGTTATGATTGTGGTAGTTTAGACCACAAGAGGGCGAGTTGCCCGAAGCAGAGTGAGGTTCGAGCGGCTCGAACTTGTTACCAGTGTGGAGAGTCGGGGCACATCAGGCCGAACTGTCCGAAGTTGCAGCCGTTGGCAGTGGCAGTAGACTAGCCAGTAGCTCAATATGGGGCGGTGCAGCCTTTGGATCAGATTGCGGCGATGCAGCGTCTGCCGGCTACTGCAGCGCCAGGTGAGCCGAGCTCGAGGCCGATCACAGGTTAACTCTCTAATTCAGACTTTGTGAATTCAGTAGTGTAGAATTTTTGGTGTTTGTTTTGGATTGTTTGCCTTGTGATAGAACGCTAGGTTTCTTAGCACATGAGATTTGTGTAGGGACCTTGTTTGTGGGCGGGTGTGAGTCCCACGTGTTGTTTGATTCTGGAGCATCGAATTGCTTCATTACTCTGGATCATGCTGAGAAAAGTGGTATTCGGAGTGACGCTGGTGAGCAGACTGGACCGATTATGGTTGCGGGAGGAGAGTTCCTAGCTACTCATGGCCGGGCGAAAGATGTGGATATTTTGGTAGCGGGCGAGTTGATGCCAGCAGACTTGGTGATTAGTCCGGTGGAGTTGTACGATGTTATCTTGGGTATGGATTGGTTGAATCGGTACAGAGTTCATCTGGATTGTCACCGGGGTCGAGTGGTGTTTGAACGTGAAGGTGGTAGGTTGGTTTATCAGGGAGTGAGACCGACTTCAGGTAGTCTTGTGATCTCGCTTGTCCAGGCTGAGGCAATGATTGAGAGGGGTTACGAGGCTTTCCTGGCCATGATTGTAATGCCGGAGGCTGTTGGTGGGGTTGCTGTGAAGGATATTCGGGTTGTTCGGGATTTTGAGGATGTCTTTCAGTCGTTGGAGGGATTACCGCCATCTCGGTCTGATCCTTTCACGATTGAGTTAGAGCCCGGAACGACGCCGTTGTCTAAGGCGCTTTATCGAATGGCTCCAGCAGAGTTGGCAGAACTGAAGAAGCAGTTGGAAGATTTGTTGGAGAAGGGCTTTATTCGACCAAGTACTTCACCGTGGGGAGCACCGGTGTTGTTTGTGAAGAAGAAAGATGGTAGTTTCCGGTTGTGCATCAATTATCGAGGGCTTAACCGAGTCACTGTGAAGAACAAGTATCCTCTTCCGAGAATTGATGAGTTGTTGGATCAGTTAAGCGGGGCTACTTGGTTCTCCAAGATTGACTTGGCATCCGGTTATCACCAGATTCCTATCGATGAGGCAGATGTTCGGAAGACGGCTTTCAGGATTTCCAGGAGTATCTGGATGAGTTTGTGATTATCTTCATCGATGACATTCAGGTGTATTCGAAGAGTCTTGAGGAGCATGAGGTTCATCTGAGGAGAGTTCTGGAGAAGTTGCGGGAACAGAAGCCGTTTGCGAAGTAGAGCAAGTGTAGTTTCTGGCAGAGAGAGATGGGATTTCTAGGTCACATCGTTTTTGCAGAGGGAGTTTATGTGGATCCGGCAAAGATTCAGTCTATCCGAGATTGGCCTACACCGAGGAATGCTACTGAGATCAGGAGTTTTCTTGGGTTGGCAGGTTATTATCGGAGATTCGTCAAAGGTTTTGCGAGTTGGTTTGGGTTGTGTACTTATGCAGCAGGGTAAGGTGATTGCGTATGCTTCGAGGCAGTTGAGGAAGCACGAGGGCAATTATCCTGTTCATGACTTAGAGTTGGCTGCAGTGATCTTCGCGTTGAAAATCTGGAGGTCTTATCTGTACGGTGGCAGAGTTCAGGTATTCACTGATCATCATAATCTGAAGTACATTTTTACTCAGCAGAATTTGAATGTACGACAGAGGCGATGGTCAGAGTTGTTGGCTGATTACGACTTAAACATTGTTTACCATCTTGGTAAGGCTAACACTGTGGCAGATGCTCTTAGTAGGAGGAGGTATGATTCATCTCAAGAGCGGGATGTGGAGACTCTGGTGAGCATGCTTAGTACTTTGAGGTTGTGTGTTACTTTAGAGGAACCGTTGGGGTTAGCGGCAGCTGATCAGGCGGATCTTTTGAGCAGGATCCGAGTGGCTCAAGAGAAGGATCAGGTGTTGATAGATCTCTCTAAGGCTGTTGGTTCCGAGTATCAGGTTTCTGCTAACAGGACTATCTTGGTGCATGGACGAGTCTGTGTGCCTAAGGATGAGGACTTGAGGCAGGAAATTCTGAGAGAAGCTCATGCGAGCAAGTTTTTGATTTATCCGGGAGCGAATAAGATGTATCGGGATCTCAAACGGTACTATCATTGGGTCGGGATGAAGAGAGATGTGGCAGATTGGGTTGTAGCTTGCAATGTTTGTCAGCTGGTGAAGGCAATGTTTGTCAGCTGGTGAAGGCTGAGCATCAGGTTCCTAGTGGCTTATTGCAGAGTTTACCCATTCCAGAGTGGAAGTGGGACATGATTACCATGGATTTCGTGGTAGGGTTTCCGGTTTCTCGGATCTATGACGCGATTTGGGTGATTGTGGATCGACTGACTAAGTCAGCACATTTTCTGGCCATTAAGAAGACATATGGAGCTGAGGTCTTGGCTAAGAAGTATGTGAAGGAAATTGTGAGGTTGCATGGTGTGCCAGCAAGCATTGTGTCGGATAGAGATCCGAGGTTTGCTTCAGTATTCTAGAGAGCTTTTCAGGTTGAGATGGGCACTAAGGTGCACATGAGTACAACTAATCATCCTCAGACGGATGGGCAGTTCGAAAGGACGATTCAGACACTGGAGGATCTGTTGAGAATGTGCGTGCTCGATTGGGGTGGTCATTGGGCGGATCACTTGAGTTTGGTGGAGTTCGCATACAACAACAGTTTCCAGGCGAGTATTGGTATGGCTCCTTTTGAGGCGTTGTATGGGAGGCCATGCCGTACTCCGCTATGTTTTACCCAAGTGGGGGAGAGGAGCATCTATGGTGCTGATTTTGTTCAGGAGACGACGGAGAAGATCCGTGTTGTGAAGCTGAACATGAAAGAGGCTCAGGATCGGCAGAAGAGTTATGCCGATAGGAGAAGAAAAGAGTTGGAGTTTGCAGTCGGAGATCGAGTGTATCTCAAGATGGCTATGATGCGGGGTCTGTACAGGTCCATTTCCGAGGATAAGCTGAGTACGAGGTACATGGGTCCGTTTCGGGTTGTGGAACGTGTGGGACCAGTTGCTTATCGGTTGGAGCTGCCTCCGATTATGGAGAAATTCCATGATGTGTTTCATGTTTCGAAGCTCAGGAGATGTTTGCATGCATCTGAGGAGGTAATAGTGACGATTTCTGCAAATCTTCAGCCTAATCTGACTGTTGGGATGAGACCGGTTAGGATTCTTGAGAGAAGTATCAAGGTTCTGCGCCGGAAGAGAGTGCCGTTGTTGAGAGTCTTGTGGGACTGCGACTGTGTTCAGGAGGAGACTTGGGAACCAGAGGCAAAGATGAAAACAAAGTTCAGGAGTGGTTCGAGAAGCAAGCCGAAGAGTGAATTCGTTTTCTTTGTGGTTTCTGGTTTCAGTTTTGTGTTGTGGTCACCGTGTGTGGTGAGGTTTTTGTTGTGGATTATGTATTTTCATTATGTTGTAATGATTATGACATTTTCCAGTGAATAAGATGTGTATTCTTATGTTTATGACTTGATAGTCATGTGTTTGTGGTTAGAGAACCTCGAAATGGAAATTTTATTGTGAATAAAATTTGCCAGTTTTGGTGGAAACTCTAACAGGTTTGTGTGTGTATGTGCGAGAGAGTCTCGGAATAGAAGTTTTACGGTGGTTAGAACTGTCTAGTTCAGGGGAGACTCTGCAAGGACATCCGGGGTGATGGATGGTCCAGATGATCTGTGATGATCATGGTTGTGATGGTATTCTGGATGGGGAGTATCATGGTGAGACCTGGGGAGGTAGTTCCGGTCAGAGATGCATTATAGACGTTAGGAATTGATTGCGTAGCTCAGAGTTAGACATTGGTTCTTTCTTGGAGATGAGTCTCCGGCAGATCTTGAGAGATGCGTCTCTCCGGGGGATAGTGGGTTCCCTGCATACCGATCGTTCGTCAGGACTGCGAGGACTGAGAGCGTAAGGGTATGGAGATAGTTTGGGAGGTTACGATCTCTGGCAGATCTTTGAAACATGCGTCTCTCCAGGGGATAGCGAGTTCCCTGCATATCGAGAGCTTGATAGACTGTGTGTCTTGATGGTTTGAGGGTGTGGAGATGGTTGGTATCAAACACCGTCAGGACTGCGCGGACTGAGGTGGGTTGATGTTAGGCACCGAGAGCTGAGGGGTGACGATCCCGATAGCTAGATGGTGGTTATGAGCTATGATCAATCAATGTCTGAGACGGGTCTATATGCATAGGACGGATGTGAGCCTCGAGAGGGTCTAGGAGATGTAGTCTCTGGTGTACTGGCAGGTTGGCCAGGTAGTTAGCCATGTGGGCTGTGTTTGAGGATTCGAGGACGAATCCAGTTTTAGTGGGGGAGAATTGTGACGCCCGTGAACCATTTTTTTAGGAAAATGGAGGGGTTGTCTATCGACACACGTAGTGTATGTCGATCGACAGGCTTATTAAGGGCTGTCGTTCGACACACGTGGTGTGTGTCGATCGACAGGGCCTTAATTGGGTCGGTTTTCTGGTTTGATTTTAGTCATTCAGTTGGACCCGGCCGGTTTGGAGAAACCTAGGATTTCGTATTTAAGGCTTTTCGGCCTCATACTGAGCGAACCAAAGTCCGAAAATCAGCAGGAGAGAGTTTTTGAGGACTTCTCTTGTTCCTGTGAGTTTTTGTGGATTACGGTTTGATTCGTGAGCGATTTGGAGTAGATTTTCGTGGTGATTGTCGTGGATTTCGTTTCTAGCTTCAATTCCATCAGTTTCTATCCGAAAAATTAAGGTTAGTGCGTGACAATGGCTTCTGGGCCGGTGGATTCGTTATGGTTGCTTGGTGATAGGTTTGGAACGAATTGTTTGATCTTGTGTTGATTGATTGTGGCTGTGATTGTTGTTTGTTCTGTTTGGATTGTGGTTTTTGTGCAGGTTTCGTGTTGACGCAGAGGAGGAATCGATCCGAGAGGATTATGATCGATTTCCTAGGATTCTGCGCAGGCTTGTCGATCGACAACCACGAGGTGTGTCGATCGACAGACCAGCACTGAGGCTGTCGATCGACACCTAGAGGGTGTGTCGATCGACACCTAGAGGGTGTGTCGATCGACACCTAGAGGGTGTGTCGATCGACATGCATGTACAGGTGCTGTCGATCGACACCTAGTGGTAGTGTCGATCGACAGCCTGTCTGGTTGGCTGTGGTTAGCCTTTGTCTTGTGTTTGTGTGCTGTTTGTTGTATGTTTGCCTGAACGGTTCCATCGTGCCTGAGTGTGCAGTCGTAGATGGGATGACCGTCTCACTGAGTATTTATAATAATACTCACGCATCTCTTTTTCCCATGTGATGTTGGTAAAGGCAAAATGTGATCGTGGAATCATGGCTACGAAGAGGGAGATGATCTAGGGTCTCGAGTTTTGTGCTATGTGTTGTTTTGCTTTTAGTGTTTTAAATCCACTGTTAAGTTGCTGGATTCTTTTGGAATGATTATCTGATGAACTGATTGGTTTAGTATTTTAATGGAGTTGGTTATTTTAGTTATTGTTATCCGCTGTAGTGTAATCTGTGTGCTTACTTGGTTGTTGAGGAGAGCATTTATGGGAATGCTAATCCGAGACCAAGGGTTAATTGTTTAAAAAAAAAAAATGGGTCGGGTCGTTTCAACTCTAGCGAAGAGCGGTACAAGAAAGAGCAAGAGCGTAGAACGTTCAAACGATCTTACGCCTCAGAACTTGCTGCAGTAAAGGCTCAGATGGAGCGGGTAACCTCTAATCTGAAGCGTACCCAATTGCAGATACACCACGGAGCAGGGAAGGCTCCTGCCATCGCTCAGATGCTGGAAAAGTCAAGGAAAACGCCTTTCGACGAACAAATCGCGAGGACAAAAATCTCTGACCCCAAAAGAATCTAGTTACCAGTTTACGAAGAAACTACAGACCCTTCGGATCATCTGATGGAATTCGAAGTGGCCTTGGGTAGGGCAAACTTCAAAGAAGCAGAAAATGACGTCGTCTATTGCAAGCTGTTCGTAGAAAGCCTCAAGGGGCCTGCCCTTCAATGGTTCTACAAGCTGGAGAAGAATTCGGTTCACACTTTCCTCCAGCTTTCCGAGTTGTTCGTGCAACATTACAACATCTTAATGGAACAGAAAATCTACGATCCGAACTATGGAATAACAAGCAAGGCGAGACAGAGAGTCTTCGGTCTTTCATGACAAGGTTCAAGAACACACTGTCAAAGGTTGAAGGTATCAGCAACAAGTCAGCCCTAGAGGCCTTGCGAGGAGCACTTCGGTGTATGTCTCCATTCTGGCAAGAGATAAGTCTCAAAACGCCAACGACAATCCAAGACGCTCTCCACCGTGCTGCTGACTTCGCTCGAACAGAGGAGGAAGTCCGTGCTAGGAATGGTGGGAAGGCGAAACATGCAAGTGAGCCAGCTCACGCTGCGAATCCCTCCTACATACAATACGAAGGAGGATCTGGAGGGGTCCGTAACTACCAAGTGGAGTCATCCGGTTACGAAGAACCGAAGGAGTACGACGAGGAGCTATACTGCGAGTTCCACCAGGCAAATGGACACTCAACTGCAAAGTGTCGAGAGTTGGGGCAGCAACTCATAGCTAAACTGACTGAAGGCACTTTGAAAGGCAACGTCAACCTGTCAGACTTCAAGCCTACGGAGAAAACTCCTGCTAACACTGAACAACATGAGGAGAACCCCAGACGATAACTTCGCGATGACGATGTTGAAAACGGAGACCAGTATGAAAGTATCAACATGATAATGGGGGGATCGCAATACTGTGCTGACAACGTCCCTGCAATCGAAGCATATCAACGACGCGCTGACGTCTGCGCGAACATAACAACACCTGCAAAGCCAAGGCTTTCCAGCGACCCTATTACCTTTGACGAGCAAGACATTGAGGGTCTCGATCAACCACACAACGATCCTATGGTAATCAACTTGACTATTTACGACTTTAACATCGCTCGCGTTCTTATTGATACAGGAAGCTCAGTGGATGTCATCTTCAAAAAGACGCTGGAGCGAATGAAGATTGATTTGTCCACAATCAAAGGGCGGCCTAAGCCCATAACATGCTTCTCTGGCGAGACAACCATGACGATGGGAACAATTCGCCTTCCCGTCCAAGCTGGCAACGTTAAGAAGATGGTCGACTTCACCGTCTCCGGTCATCTAGCAATCTACAACATAATCGTGGGAACTCCTTGGCTCAACCTGATGAGAGTTGTACCTTCAACATACCACTTATGCCTCAAATTCCCAACACCCATCGGCGTAAAAATGATATGGGGCAACCAGAAAGAGTCTCGTATGTGTTTCATGGCAGAGCACAAGCTGAGGAACACCGAGAAAAAGAAAGATGAATCCTCACCTCAAGAATCACGAAAGAGAACAAGGACCAGCTCCGAACATGTCAAAGATTTGACCGAACTTCTATAGCAGTTACAGCTCGCATGAGCTACTGAAAACGCAGAGCCAACAGGTCTGCAAGTAGCAAGGTCTGCAGCCTGTCACTGCCGCGAACCTGCATCACCGAATAACCCACCACACCACTCCCTAGTGGTTTGCATGGCACTCGAAGGGTACTGCCACTAGTACCTCTTGAGGCCTCTGGAACGAACTACGGGGCGACTTGATCCCTGCAAAGGGTACGTAGGCAGCTTGTCTCTAGACAAGTTCAATTGCCCTCCTCCGTCTCAAAGGGGGGGGGGGAGTAAGTGCTTTAACGAACTTCGAGGCGACTTGATCCCTGCAAAGGGTACGTAGGAAGCTTGTCTCCGGACGAGTTCAAACATCCTTTTCTGGATTTATTAGACAAGTCTCGAGCACTTCGTCTACATCCTTTTCAGGATTCACTTGACACAAGTCTCATAGACTTCATCAGCTACATCCTCTATGTATTATTCAAAGCCTTTTTCAAGCAATTTTATCAGCTACATCCTTTATGGATGATTCAAAGCCTTTTTCAAGGAAGTTCAATCCACTGTCGTTGCTGCTGGCCCCAGCAACAATGTGTGAACCTGAACACATTGACATCCATCATCGGATCCTAAGCACGCTATATAAGTTATAACGATCCGTTTCTGGGCTTTTGACCCCGACTAATTCTAATGTCTAGTTCCTGGGCTTTTTGACCCTGGATGTTCATTCAAGAACCCAACAACACCATTGGTAAAAAGCAGCTGCTAATGATTACTTAGGTTTGTTAACCGAATAATCATTCTAAAAACCCAATAATACGTTGGTCAAGTCAAAAGGTGTGATCGCTTCTGAACAGACGTGTTCGGAAAGCACCGCCATTCTACAAAGCCCAACAACAATGTTGGTAAAAACAAAACACAAACCCAACAACAACTTTGGTAGAAGAGGAGCGTAAATGCATTTGCGATTTCGCTACCTTACAATCACAAACCCAACAACAACGTTGGTGAAAACGGAAACCCAATAACAATGTTGGTACAAACAGCCAAAGGCGTTTTAAGTGTAAAAGACCTCTAACATGTACTAAAGACTTAGTCAACAAAGCGAGTATCATTACTCTTGAAATCCTTATACGTCCACGACGAGTATCATTACTCTTGAAATCCTTATACGACCACGACGAGTATCATTAGTCTGCCTCGACGTCGTTGTCCTTTGCCTCAACGTCATCATCGTCTGCCTCGACGTCGTCGTCGTCTGCCTCGACATCACCATCGTCTGTCTCGACATCGTCATCGTCTGCCTCGACGTTATCGTCGTCCTAAATGTTAACTAAACCCAACAACAACGTTGGTAAAAATGGACGTGTGTTCACTATCAAAGCAGAGTGTTCAAAAGAACAGCGCATTTGTAAACCCGAAGCGATCATCCCAACAACATCTTTGGTAGAGTCAAAGCATAAACGCACTCGCAATATCGCTTCACTACAAATTCTTTCAAAGACTTAAACATGAAAGCAATAAAGATAGAGAGCAATCACGCGACATCCTCATCGCCTACTCCCTCCTTGGGAGCGACTCCCTCGACATCAATGTCTGCTCCATCAAAGGACTCTGGCGGAGTAATCTCAGTAGCAGAAGGTCCAGCAACCTTGCTAACCTGCTCTGCCAAAGCAACATAGATATCACCTAGGACATCAGGAATCCCTAAAGCCTCTTTCATGTTAGCAAGGAGTCCCTTGAACACATCCCGCATGCGAACATCGTCAGGAGGAAGCTTTGAGTCCGCGTTGTCAAAGAATCTAGTCGAATCAAGACCATGAGGGGTCGTTGAATCACCGACCGGCACGTCGTGCTCCTCGGAGACTTTGATCCTCGTCGATGCGGCAATGCGCGCTGGTCCCGCTAAGACATCGATACCCGACATCCCACAACGTGACGCCTCGGACCTCATCGCAGATTGGGTACCCGAGAACGACATCGGTTCATCGGTGCCCGATGGCCTCAACGCGTCATCGCCGGCCGAAAACACCGTCGCGACTTCAGAGTTCGAGATGTCTGTCGTGGCATCGGGGTCATCAGAACCCTCAAGCGACGTCGCGACATCACAGATCGGGTCAATCCTGGCGACGATGCATGTCATTGCTCTGTGATCGTCGGGTTCGGTCTCGCCAACAAGCCCAAGCCTCTCTGGTTCCATGAACTTTTGTTATCCTACATCAAAATCTAAGTCAATGGGTTCTCCACATTTATCACTCAAAACCCTTTTGGATCCATAACTCCAATCTTACTTACATAAATAAAAAGGCATTTCAAAAGCAGCCAGTCAAAGGACAAAGTCTTCAAATCGACAGAAGAAGGATCCAATCCGCACAGGATGCCTTCTCTTCTTCCCTGTTCAACAGAAAAGGTCTCCGCCTGCGAGGCGAATACTTCTCCACTGACAAAGGTGATACTAAGTCTTCTCCTCCTAGGAGGCGAAGTCTTCTCCGCTCATGAGGAGTCTTCTACGTTGACAAAGCTTCGACAAGCGGAGCACGAAGTCTTAAAATCTTCATCATCACCTTCGACAAGCGAAGCGCGAAGTCTTAAAATCTTCACAAAAACATGAAGTCTTAAAATCTTCATCATCAACTTCGACAAGCGAAACGCGAAGTCTTTAAATCTTCAGCAAGGTCTTAAAATCCTTAAGTATAAAAACCATTGTCAACAGCAATGTCGGATTTTACCCGCTGAACTTCGACGTTCAAAGTTATGATAGGCAACGAGCATATTTCGACAGGCAGAGATAATATGGCCCCTAAGTCATTTCACCTACAAGAAAGGGTGAAGACCTCTTGAATTCCCCAAGTCATTTCACCTACAAGAAAGGGTGAAGACTTCTTGAAATCCCTAAGTCATTTCACCTACAAGAAAGGATGAAAACCTCTTGAATTCCCTAAGTCATTTCACCTACAAAAAGGGGTGAAGACCTCTTGAATTCCCTAAGTCCCCTCTACCTGGAAAAGGAATCTTCGAAGCTATCTTCACCCTAAGAGAAGTCATGAATGCAGCGTCAGAGAGGTCACAGAGCCAACAGGAGGCGCTGTAGAGGCCAAAGCCGCCTGGCACCGATGTCACTGAGCAGTGACACCGATGACAGGCAATGGCACCGATGTCACTGCCCAGTGACACTGATGTGCCTGGCCTCATCGGTGTCCAGGCAGCTGACATCGGTGCCCAGGCCATTCCCATCGGGTTGAGGTGCTTCGTCGCCCGTCAGAACATCAACGAAGGTTCCAGAAGGGTCAACGCGTTAAATCCCAGTAACAATGCCCACATAGGCACAACCGACATAGGGGAAAAAGGCAATCCGTGACGGTTTAGGAAAAGGTTGATATTATCTTTTAGGAGAAGGCTTAGTCGACTTAGGGTGCTATATATATCAATGTACAAACACTTGTAAATTTTCATTCACAATTTTTATCATACAAGCAATTACAAACCCTAATTTCTCTCTGCTCATCATTGTTCTTCATAGCTTATCTTCAGAAATCTCTGCTTCCTCTCGAAACCCTTACAAATCTAATTGTGCGATTTCTGGCATCCACATCTTATCAACATATTCTAGAAGGATCTAGAGCTATCTAGATCCTTAACACTTCCCCTCAAGTTGGAGCGTGTAAGTTAAGAACCTCCAACTTGGTAAGTAAATAATCAAACGAAGAACTTCCCAAAGATTTAGTAAACACATCGGCTAGTTGCTATGTTGTCTTAACATACTTAGTAACAATCAGTTTGTCTCAGACTGCATCTCGCACAATTTAACAATCTTTCTCAATATGCTTCGTTCGCTTGTGAAAAACTGATTTTTAGCAATGTTCATAGCTGATTGATTGTCACAGATCATCTCCATAGTGCCGTGTACTTGAATACCAAGATCAGTGAGCAATCCTGTGAACCACTTCAACTCTTTTAGTGTGTCCGACATTGCTCTATACTCCGATTTAGTTAAGGAATGAGAAACTACGTCTTGTATCTTCGTCTACCAAGATACAGGGGAACCTCCCAAAAGAACTACATAAGCTGACAATTACCTTTTAGACAACGGACAAGACGCGTAATTTGCTTCACAATACGCTCGGACCTGCAGATTTTCATCTACTCTCTATATAATCCCTTGACCCGGACAACCCTTCAAGTAGTGAATCACACGGATCACCGCATCCCAATGTGCTTCTCTCGGGTGATGCATAACTTGCGAGAGAACGTGAACAGCGTAGTGCGACTCAGATCTTGTAATGGTAAGATAAATCAATCGGCCTACAAGCCAACGAAACCTCACGGGGTCCTTAAAAAATGGACCATCATCCGACAACAATTTATAGTATTGTTCCATCGGTATAGATAGTGGTTTGCATCCGAGTAAACCAGCTTCTGCGATGATATCCATGGCATATTTTCGCTGTGACAAGAAGAATCCAAGCGAGCTACGTGCTACTTCAATACCTAGGAAGTATTTTGCTCTTTCCAAATCTTTCATTCGAAAACATTCTGCTAGATATTTCTTTAATTTTTCCAACATCTTCAAATCGGTACAAATAATAATCAAGTCATCCACATATATAACGACATACGTAAACTTACTTCTCCTTTGATGTAGGTAAAAAGAGTAGTCTGCATACGATTGTGTAAAACCGAACTGCATCAGAGCATGCGTTAACTTAGAAAACAAGCACCTAGGTGCTTGTTTTAGTCTATATAACGTTTTCTTTAACCGACACACCTTAGTTGGATCATCACAATTAAAACCTTGCAGAATTTTCATGTATACTTCCTCCTCAAAATCTCCATGTAATAATGTGTTTTGTACATCCACTTGGTGTACTTCCCAACCTCTTGCTAAAAAGACTTCCAATAGTGTGCGAATGGTGGTTGGTTTCGCCAGTGGCGCGAATGTTTCATCGTAGTCTTCTCCTTCAACTTGGTGATTGCCACATACCACCAACCTTGCTTTGTGACGCTTAATAGTACCGTCGGCGTTATACTTGAGACGAAAGACCCACTTGTTAGCCAATGCCGTTTTCCCAATTGGCAAATCTGCCAACTCCCTTGTTCCACTAAGTTCATGGGACTTCATCTCCTTTGAAATTGCATATTTCCATCGATCATAGTGTACAGCCTCACGATAATTTTTTGGTTCAACTCCTGCTGTCACCGCTACTAAAAATGCACGATGATTCGGAGAGAAAGATTCATCAGAGACATAGTGATGAGACTGTTTCTATGCAAGCTAGTGGATGCAAACACAAAAGAAGTACCCAATAAAAACCAAAGCAAACTAACAACATATCTCATAATCCGATTGTAGCAAGGTATGGGATCGAACAAAAGGAAACATGGTTACAGAGTACTAAGATGCAGGACATTCAGATTAAGCTAAAGCAAACAAAGAGAGCGGTTTGATTCATGTAACAGAACTATAAGAAATGAGAAAAGAGAAAGAACTTGAAACGCAAGAGTATGATTTCTAGATGCAAGGATGGTTAAAGCGTTGAGCTTTGGAAGTAGCAACTAGTAGGAGCTAGCAAGGTCAAGCTAAGGGAGCTAAAGGTCTCTCCCTTAAGAACCACCTAGGAATGGACCACGGAGATAAGCACCCCCTATCATGGCGTAATACTCCTTTGGAACTTCTCTGCTCTTGATTCACTGTCGTGGCGAGACTCAGAGAAGCTCCAAGCTTTATTGGTCAAAATCCAATCGAGTCCACGTACCGCAACTGCATTACGGTCGTGGCAGAGAACAGTACGCCGAGCAAAAGGTCGGTCAAGCCTTTCCACAAACACATGTCGCACAGGGAAACGCTTGAGCTGAAGATCCAAGTGATCAAGTTCCGATCTAGCATTAAGTTCACCTAAGCTCGAGGATCTACTCTTTTGGACCTTCTGCAACCTTAGCAAGCACTGATAAGCTCCTAACCTACTACTCCCTAGCTCAACGAGCTGACTACTCACTCATGGCTATGGAAAGAACCATGATTGAGCTCATGGAAAAGTATGAACTTGAAATCATAAAGCGAGTAAAGGAAATACATAAATTATAAATGATGGGGGTTATTTTGTTTGATTCAAGCTTTAAATTTTGTAACCCTAGATAGAGACTGCAAGTGCACAGCAAACATATTTTTGAATTGATGATGCACAAAGAACCTATATGATGTAGAATAAGCTAAGCTAAACATATTTTTGTGGGGTTTTAGTTTTTATGGAAATAAAAGTGCAAGGGATAGATAATCAATGGTTAACTAGGTGCAATTAATGAACCTATGCAACGATTACAACTACAACCTAAGATTTAGATGCAAGTTTGTTCTAGAACTCAAACCACGGAATTAGAATCTCTCCACTGTCGTGGTTCGGATTCACTATGCCTTATTCCCTAATAGACTCAGGTGTCGCATGGTTATTAAAAGGTTAAGACACGCAGTAGAATTAAGGTTTTATTGTTCACTAAACTCCTTAACTAATTGGTATGATTATTAAGATGCTTAGCTCATCAAATACTTGGTCAGGAGATGTTAAGAACACTACCGTGGATACATCAACCTAGGATCAATCACTGGTTTTATACGTCAAATCAAGCATTGAGGGTAAATAAAGATGAAGAACAACTAACAACAAACCCTAAGATGCAATCATAAAAGCATACGCATAGAACTTTAAAGGAAACGAATCTAGTTAAGCTTTACTCCAACGAGTCAGTTCGATCTCGCTAGCAACAGAAGTAAAGCATAAAACATGAGGAATTCGTGATACACAAAATCATATAGAGATCTTTTTCTTCAACCAAGAGGGCCTCATTGATCTAGCCTTAAAAAACTCTTAAAAAGTAGACGTATTATTAAGAACAAAGGGGAAACGAAAATACATGTTTTAGGTATTGATTTTGTGGCTGCCTTCTTTTCCTAGAGAGGCTAAAAGCAAGTATATATAGGGCCAGAAGGGATCCTAAGTCGGTTAGGGTTTTAATTCTAAGAAAAAAAAAAATTGCCAAAACTGTTCGACGCCTACCGCCCATACCGATCGGATTATTAGGTCGGTATGGAGGCGAAGTCGGCGTGTCTTCATGGGACTTAACCCCTTGCACCGGTCGGGTTGTCTGGTCGGTGTGGCCGGTCGGTGCTGGGCACTCTTCATCTTCTCGGCAGTTTGACATGTCTTCAGTCTTTATCTCATTTCTCCTTATGTATAGTTCTAAATGATGTGATTCCAACTCCATTGGAAATCTAACTCAAAGGGCTATCTTTAGTGCAAGTATCATCCAATTCCAAACTCATTTGATCATATGTCTGTTGCTAAACTTCCGGCATATGTTGTAACGCCCCCGTTCATTATCTAAACTGGAGCGCCACTGATGAACGCTCAGGCATCCGATCAGAGGTTCCCGGAACACATCCAAAATCCCTAGACTAGACTCCCAAGTGTTCACCCCCGTCGGATACACCTCAAGGCTTGCCAACCCGAGACATACCCGATGGTTTGTTCGTCCGGACAAGGACTAATATCTTATGAAACCCGAGATATTTTAAAAACTTACTTTTATATATCTTTTACATAAGATTTCCAACGGTTTATAAAGTATAAACGTTACGAGTCTAATACTCCAAAATGATCATGTACATAATAAATACTAATCATTTACTAAAAGGCGAAACAATCTACCACTGATTGTCCTAACGTTCCTTCGTGTGCTCCCCAAAGGTCTACCCGCTAAAGGTTACCTGCAAAACAAGTTGAGTCGTGAGCACTAATTGCTCAGTGAGTCTAGGGTTTCCCTAAACAATTTCATTTCCCATCCAAACCCAAAATAACAATCAACACACAAGCAAGCAAAACAATCAACGATCGGTTATTAACGTTTTTAGTTCATAAGGCCTACGTGTAGACTATTCCCATCACATGTAACCAAAGGCATCCCTCGGTCCATAACCACAAAGGCTAAAGACCTAGAATCCTTAATCATTCCTGTGGCCTTAAACATAAGGAAACCACATCTGGAATATGCATCGTCATGCATGACACGGCCCAAGGCTGCAATCCCGTCTCTCCGTGTCCTCGTATACTTAACCAAAATCTTTATCGGTCAAAACACGGCCAAAGGGAATATCTCACCACGTTCAATAGTTTTTATAAGTTTTACTAACACATAGGTTACGAGTAAACTTATAAAATTCATACTTAGCATTCATTAAGTATTTTCTTCACTTAGGAAAATACTTAACAACGCACTATTCAAACTTAGCATTCATTAAGTATTTTCTTCACTTAGGAAAATACTTAACAACGCAACATGAACCTCAACCAAATAATATTCAACAATACTTAGCAAAATTCTAGATTTCGTGCTTGAACCTCTACGATTATAAATTCAAATGATCAAGCAAGCAAACACGAAACCCACTCAATTGTTTGCAGTAAAACAACAAACATAACCAAAGAACTCACCGATTACTTGGTGAAAGTATGCGATTCGATTCACTCAATGAATCCTACTCTCGGCTGCCTTACGATCAAACTGATGATCTTTCGGAGTGATGATCTGTCCCATTAGATCACACGAACATTACTAAGGCAACACTTAGAGTTTTCTTAAGGAAACTTATGGAAATTATTCGGACATTACCTAGATCGGAACGGAATGGTTCCAAGGGTCTTCGGTGATTGTCTGGAATCAAACCGAAACTGATCCTACGAATTTGAGATGGATCCGGCCATCGGATCAAGAAACTAAGGTCAGATTCAAGACCAACACGAAAAATCAAGTCGGACAAGATAAGATTTGGATCAAGAAACTTACCCTAAGTTTTTCCCGAAATTGCTCTAGAACGGTTCGCGGTGGCTAAAGATTTCGGACTGATCGGACAGAGTATCGCTCGGATAAACTGAACTGATCAAGGTGATCGGACAAGATTTTGGTTCGGACAAAGTATTCACGGTGGTTTAGAAATGTTCGGACAAAGGTTCGCGGTGGCTAAAGATTACGGACTGATTTGCTCAGCATAAGGCTGCAAGTTTCTATGGATAAAACAAGGTCCAAGGCCTTGTTTATATAGGCTCGGCCAAGCTGGTGAAGCAGCTGGACACTAGGCGGATCAGATCCACCGAGGAAACTTCCTGCCGCAACATGTGGCAATGGACAAGCTTGCAGCTGCTTGTCATTGCTTCGGCCAAGGGTTTCGTAGGCACCTCCTACTTGAGCTTGCTTCACCCGTGGGTTTGCTTGGTGAGTCACCAAGCACCCAGGCAGGCAGCTTACTCACCAAGCACCCTAGCACACAGCTTAGTCACCGAGTAACCAAGCAAGTAGCTTAGTCATCGAGGTGCTTGGCTAGGTTTCGGCCAAAATCCAAGGGACTAATCAACTTATCCGCACCTTGCATCGAGTCTTTCTTCGAGCGCGGTTTACCCTTAAGAGAGGGTCATTACATTCCCTCCCCCTTAAAAGAATTTGTCCCGAATTCTCAAGGGTTAGATGGTCCGGCTTCCTGAGTTCTATCAGTTTCTAGGAAGAGATCTGGGTTAGACTTCCGAAGTCTTGCTTCATCTTCCCAAGAAACAACATCTCTAGGTTGTTTTCTTCTAATAACCTTAATCTGAAAGATTTCTCGTCCCTTCAAAAATCTAGATCGCCTCTCACCGATCCTTAAGGGTTCAGGTGAAGGAGGTCTGGGTTCGGTTCTGGGATCGGGTAGCCTTTCTGGTTGTGGTACATCCGGTCCACGGACATACTTTCGCAGCATAGATACGTGGAATACATTATGTAATCCCTTATCAGCTGGAAGGTCTAACTCATAGGCTACCTCTCCTACTCTCCTCTTAATGCGATAAGGACCCATATTTCGCGGGTTTAACTTACCAAACTTAGCAAATCTATCATTCCCTTTCTCAGCAGCCGCTTTTAACCATACCCAATCATCAACCTCATAAACAACATGTCTTCTATGTTGGTCAGCATATGTCTTTTGTCGATCTTGGGCTTTCTTCATATTAGCCCGAATAAGACTAATTTTCTCTGTGGTTTCCTTTACTATGGCTGGCCCAATTTCTCTACCTTCTCCTAACTCGGTCCAACACATAGGTGATCGACAAGGGCGTCCGTATAAGGCTTCATATGGCGACATACCAATACTAGCATGGTAGCTATTATTGTATGCAAATTCCACTAACGGTAAGTGGACATCCCAAGTCTTTTTCCAATCTAACATACACATCCGAAGTAAATCCTCGAGAGTCCTGATGGTTCACTCTGTCTGACCATCAGTCTCAGGATGAAATGCTGTACTCATAAACAGATCGGTTCCAAATGCTTTTTGTAAACCTCGCCAAAGTCTAGCCGCAAATCTGGAATCACGGTCGGACACTATGTTGGCTGGAACCCCATGAAGCTTCACGATCTCATTCAAGTATTGCTTAGCCAATGTTTCTATATTATCGTCAAGTCTCATTGGCAAAAAGTGAGCACTCTTTTTTAAACGATCCACGATTACCCAAATCGAATCGTTTCCCCGTCCTGGGGTTACTGGTAATCCTGTAACAAAGTCCATAGCTATCGCATCCCATTTCCATTCTGGGATTGGTAAGCTCTGTAGCAATCCCGCTGGCACCTGATGCTCTACCTTTATTTGTTGACAAGTTTGGCAATGCGCTACCCACTTTGCAACAGACCGTTTCATCCCCGGCCAATGATAATACTGGTGAATATCTCGGTACATCTTAGTACTCCCCGAATGAATACTAAGAAAGGATTGATGAGCTGTTTTTAAGATCTCATCCCGTAAGCCTTGTCCTTTAGGCACGGTTATCCTTTTGTTCTGAAGCAGGGTACCATCTGCGGCCAAATGGTAACCGCTTGCGTTTGGCTCTTCACGATTATCCAACTCCTCGATAATCTTCTTCAGGTTCTCATCCTCCCTTTGCTCTTGTCGAATACGTTGTAGTAAACTCGCTTGGTTTACCGCCTGTAAACCTAACGGTTCACTACTCTCGCCCTCTAAGGTCGATAAGCTAACCATTTTGAGTTCTGCGGTTAGGCTCATCAAGTCCTTCTCAACATCAATCTTTACCCTACGACGGCTCAAGGCATCTGCAACCACATTTGCCTTTCCCGGATGGTAAGCAAATTTCAGATCATAATCCGCTATAAATTCCATCCACCTTCTCTGTCTTGCATTATGATCAGGTTGGGTGTATAGATATTTTAAGCTTTGATGATCCGTCATCATTTCTACCGTCTCCCCGTAGAGATAAGATCGCCAAATCTTAAGGGCATGTACAACTGCAGCCAATTCCAAATCGTGCACGCGGTAATTCTCCTCGTGTTTCCTCAACTGCCGTGATGCATAGGCAATGACCTTCTTGCCTTGCATCAAAACACATCCTAATCATGTTCCACATGCATCCGCATAAACTGTATATGGCTGGTTTGGCTCAGGTAAGGCTAAGACCGGTGCAGTGGTCAAAGCCTTCTTTAATAGATTAAACGCCTTCTCCGCTTCTTCGGTCCACACAAAGACTACGCCCTTTCCGGTCAGACGAGTCATCGGCTTGGATATGCTAGAAAATCCTTTTACAAATTTTCTGTAATATCCCGCGAGTCCTAAGAAACTGCGGACCTCGGTAGCGTTTATCGGTTGTGGCCAATCTTGTATAGCCACGATCTTCTCTGGGTCAACCGAAACTCCTTGTTCCGATACCCGATGTCCTAAGAATCCTATCTCTCGTTTCCAAAAACTACACTTGCTAAACTTAGCAAAGAGCTTTTGACTCCTTAAACGTTCTAACACTTTTCTCAAGTGTATTTCATGCTCCTCAGCGCTCTTAGAGTAAATAAGTACGTCATCAATGAATATGATAACAAACTCATCTAGGTAATCACGAAAGACTTCATTCATCAACCGCATAAATGCTGATGGAGCATTAGTTAGGCCAAACGGCATGACCACAAATTCATAATGGCCATATCGTGTCCTAAATGCGGTCTTTACGACATCCTTCTCAGAAATTCGAATTTGATGATAGCCTGATGCTAAATCAATCTTCGAAAACCAACTAGCTCCTTGTAGTTGATCTAGCAATTCGTCTATCCTTGGCAATGGATACCTATCCTTGATGGTAACGTTGTTGATTCCTCGATAATCTATACACAACCTCATGCTACCATCCTTCTTCTTAACAAATAATACCGGTGCTCCCCATGGCGATGAACTGGGTCTAATGAATCCTTTTTCCATTAGATCCTCTAATTGTTTCTTTAATTCAGCTAGTTCTGTTGGAGCCATCCGGTAAGGTGCCTTAGCTATTGGAGCTGCTCCCGGTTCCAAAGAAATTGAGAAAGGATCATTACGAGATGGTGGTAACCCTTCCAGAGGTTTAAACACATCATCGTATCCTTGAAATACCGGAATCTCCTCTAGCTTAGGTTCCTCCGATGCACTATCACCCTTGATACTAAGGGTGACAAGGTAAACTTCACCTTCATCAAGGTCCTTTTCTGCTCTTAAGGCCGTTACGAAGGATACGGTGGGGTTGGTTTGAATTCCAAGATAGGTTAAGGAAGGTTTTCCGACTATCTCAAAGGTTACTCTTCCTCGACCACAATCTAGATGCGCCATGTACGCGGATAACCAATCCATTCCTAAAATGATCTCAGAATGGTCTAAGGGTGTGACTAGGAGATTGGTTAGGAATGTGTGGTTTTCAATGATAATCGGAATTCCTATATAGCAACTCGTTGCTATAAGGATCTGATCACCAGGTGTAAGGATAGGAACATGAACCTTTACTATCGTAAAGATCCCCTTAAAACGAGAGGTGACCTCGGGTGATGCAAAACTATGCGTCGCTCCCGTGTCAAACAATACGTGTGTGGGAACACCACAAACTTGTATTGTTCCTAGATATAAGTGCAATAAACTCTTGTTCAAAAACTTTCATATATATATTAAGCAAAGTTTTACACTATATCACACTATTAACAATACAAAAGATTCGAGTTAAAACCCTTATTTACCTGAAATCGGACCTTTAGAAGGTCGAGATGGTTCAAGTTTATCTAAGGAATACACGCGTCCTGCGATAGCTTGACGCTTGGGTGGTGCCTCGATTGCTGGCTGAACCTCTAATGCATGGGCAGCCGCTGGTCGGTTGGTCCTAACTGGGCAGGAGGTTGAGTAGTGCCCGGGTTGGTTACAGATAAAACACACAACATTGGCTGGCACAGGTCGTGGTTTTCCCTCGTTGGGGCATGCTCTTGAGTAATGGCCACGTCGGCCACACTTATAGCATTCGGGTAGGGTTTCTATCGCTGGTGTCCCTCTACCAGCGGGTCCCCTACCACGACCCCGACCAAAGGTTCCAAAGCCTCGACCTTGCCCTCGGCCTACATTTCCAGGTCGTGCCACTTGGTTACTTGGCCCTGGCCTCTGTGCTTGTTGCTGCGGTACTTGCGGTGTTGGCGGTTTGTCGTAGAAGGCTCGTTCAACCTCAATTCCTTCTTCCACATTCACTACCCGCTCCACAAGCTAGAACAGGCTATGATACTCTACTGCCAACAGCCGGTTCATTATATCCGGTCTCAACCCACGCAAAAACTTTCTAATAACCGCTGCCTCACTATGTACACCAAAATGTGCGTAACGTCGAAGCCGAGTAAACTCAGCTTCATACCGGCGCACCGAAGACTGTCCCTAGTTCAACTCCAGGAACTTCCTCTCTAGTCTATCCTTAGCTTCTGGTGGGAAATACTTCCTCTCAAATTCTCGTCGGAAAGTATCCCATGAGAGTTCCACACTCATGTAGTGATCTTTCACACTACTCCACCAGTTGTTCGCATCTGCCATCAAATAGTGTGCGGCTACGTCGGATTTAAAATCTTCTGGACATCGGATTGCAGCAAAGTTCTTCTCGATATGTTGCATCCATGAGTCCGCATCAAATGGATCCGTATTACCAAAGAACCTTCTGGTTCCTAGGTTCTTCATCATCATCACCATTTTTAGAAAATCTGGTGGTGATGGTGGAGGATCCTGTTGATGTCCACGAGGATTTCATCGACGTTCTCCTAGACGTCCAGCTAAATCATGGATCACACTCATTAGTTGATCCTCGGTACCTCTCCCTTCACGTCTCGGTCCAGTGGGCCTCGTCCTACTTGGTCCAGCTCCATCAGGATTAGGACGGTTAGGACGATTCCGTCCATGACTTCCCGGTTCAACCGGTTCATCATGTCCTGGATACCTACGACGGGAGGTAACCGATCCGCCAGGACTCTCTAATGGTGATCCTCTATAACCCGATCTACTGGGCCCTTCAAAATATGTGTCTTCCCGATGAGCAGTGGGGCAGGACTCTGATGACTCGGTGGATAACCATCCACCATGTGAGGGGGATATCCATCCTCCAACATGTGATCCCTCGAGTCCAGGATCACTAATGTCACGGAGTCCTAACTCCGCCATGGAATGTGGGGAGTTTTCATCGGTATAGTCGCGGTACCGAATCCGCGGCATATACTCCGGCATATACTCCGACACATCCTCTGACGGTTCCGAATCCGAGATATATCCAACCATAGGAGGTCCACTGTGTCGTCCCGGATGGTACTCGATATGCGGCATCACAGGCCAATCTCTATACACAGGAATACGACGGTGCGGTGGAGTATCCATCTGCCACAAAGAACATGGTAAGTCTAATCCCATCTTATATAAACCGAATAGCACAGGAACGTAATCAGTTTATCCTAATTGCCTTTTAGCGACATTTTGACTCGATAAAATGTTTGAAAATCAAGTCCTATTCAAGCATCGTAAACACAATGCTCTGATACCATTTTTTGTAACGCCCCCGTTCATTATCTAAACTGGAGCGCCACTGATGAACGCTCAGGCATCCGATCAGAGGTTCCCGGAACACATCCAAAATCCCTAGACTAGACTCCCAAGTGTTCACCCCCGTCGGATACACCTCAAGGCTTGCCAACCCGAGACATACCCGATGGTTTGTTCGTCCAGACAAGGACTAATATCTTATGAAACCCGAGATATTTTAAAAACTTACTTTTATATATCTTTTACATAAGATTTCCAACGGTTTACAAAGTATAAACGTTACGAGTCTAATACTCCAAAATGATCATGTACATAATAAATACTAATCATTTACTAAAAGGCGAAACAATCTACCACTGATTGTCCTAACGTTCCTTCGTGTGCTCCCCAAAGGTCTACCCGCTAAAGGTTACCTGCAAAACAAGTTGAGTCGTGAGCACTAATTACTCAGTGAGTCTAGGGTTTCCCTAAACAATTTCATTTCCCATCCAAACCCAAAATAACAATCAACACACAAGCAAGCAAAACAATCAACGATCGGTTATTAACGTTTTTAGTTCATAAGGCCTACGTGTAGACTATTCCCATCACATGTAACCAAAGGCATCCCTCGGTCCATAACCACAAAGGCTAAAGACCTAGAATCCTTAATCATTCTTGTGGCCTTAAACATAAGGAAACCACATCTGGAATATGCATCGTCATGCATGACACGGCCCAAGGCTGCAATCCCGTCTCTCCGTGTCCTCGTATACTTAACCAAAATCTTTATCGGTCAAAACACGGCCAAAGGGAATATCTCACCATGTTCAATAGTTTTTATAAGTTTTACTAACACATAGGTTACGAGTAAACTTATAAAATTCATACTTAGCATTCATTAAGTATTTTCTTCACTTAGGAAAATACTTAACAACGCACTATTCATACTTAGCATTCATTAAGTATTTTCTTCACTTAGGAAAATACTTAACAACGCAACATGAACCTCAAGCAAATAATATTCAACAATACTTAGCAAAATTCTAGATTTCGTGCTTGAACCTCTACGATTATAAATTCAAATGATCAAGCAAGCAAACACGAAACCCACTCAATTGTTTGCAGTAAAACAACAAACATAACCAAAGAACTCACCGATTACTTGGTGAAAGTATGCGATTCGATTCACTCAATGAATCCTACTCTCGGCTGCCTTACGATCAAACTGATGATCTTTCGGAGTGATTATCTGTCCCATTAGATCACACGAACATTACTAAGGCAACACTTAGAGTTTTCTTAAGGAAACTTATGGAAATTATTCGGACATTACCTAGATCAGAACGGAATGGTTCCAAGGGTCTTCGGTGATTGTCTGGAATCAAACCGAAACTGATCCTACGAATTTGAGATGGATCCGGCCATCGGATCAAGAAACTAAGGTCAGATTCAAGACCAACACGAAAAATCAAGTCGGACAAGATAAGATTTGGATCAAGAAACTTACCCTAAGTTTTTCCCGAAATTGCTCTAGAACGGTTCGCGGTGGCTAAAGATTTCGGACTGATCGGACAGAGTATCGCTCGGATAAACTGAACTGATCAAGGTGATTGGACAAGATTTTGGTTCGGACAAAGTATTTGCGGTGGTTTAGAAATGTTCGGACAAAGGTTCGCGGTGGCTAAAGATTACGGACTGATTTGCTCAGCATAAGGCTGCGAGTTTCTATGGATAAAAAAAGGTCCAAGGCCTTGTTTATATAGGCTCGGCCAAGCTGGTGAAGCAGCTGGACACTAGGCGGATCGGATCCACCGAGGAAACTTCCTGCCGCAACATGTGGCAATGGACAAGCTTGCAGCTGCTTGTCATTGCTTCGGCCAAGGGTTTTGTAGGCACCTCCTACTTGAGCTTGCTTCACCCGTGGGTTTGCTTGGTGAGTCACCAAGCACCCAGGCAGGCAGCTTACTCACCAAGCACCCTAGCACACAGCTTAGTCACCGAGTAACCAAGCAAGTAGCTTAGTCATCGAGGTGCTTGGCTAGGTTTCGGCCAAAATCCAAGGGACTAATGAACTAATCCGCACCTTGCATCGAGTCTTTCTTCGAGCGCGGTTTACCCTTAAGAGAGGGTCATTACATATGTAATCTGTCCAGTTTGGGAATGTGTTTTATCTTCAAGGTATGATGACTTGGGTTGGCTCCTTTAGCTTCTTAGATGGCTTTGACATGATGAATACTCCATTTTCTCCTTTTTGCATCCTTTTGGATGATTTAACCTGTTGGGACCTTAAAGCCTGTGTATACAAGAAAACTACCTCTTTTGGTTAATTAGGAAAATAAAATTCACAAAATAAGTATGAAAACCGATAGTAAAATGGGTAAAATATAGGGTATATCAACTCCCAAAGACTTAGCATTTTTCCTCAAGAAAACAAAAGGTCAAGAATAGAAAAGAGGTTTGAAAAAACAGGAAACTCAAATATCATTTGGATCCATTGTCTCGAAGCCTAAACCTGTAATCCACATGAAACAAGATTAGTTTGCAAACGCTCTCCTCATAGCCCATCATGACTTTGCAGGCCTGTCCTAATTATCCTCCCTACACGCATCTCAACTTCCACTCAATTGACTCTTCTACTCAACCAGGTTACTGAAAACTCTCATCAAGGCTATCATTCAAGGAATACGGGCTAGGTGCATAAGGAAAGGCTGGTTTTAGTGGTAAGCTCTCCGCAATTCCCCAATCACCTTGTTGTTGCTCTTCTTCCCCCAAACTTAGATTGTTCTCCGGGAATCACTGAAAATCTCCTCTACTCTCCTCTTCTTGTTGATAACGTCCTTCCTTGAGATATTCTTTGGCCATATGATCTATTCGAGCTATCGTTTTCTTTCCCTTAGCTTTTCTCTTCTTCTTTTTTTGATTTTCTTTTCTTTTTGTTTTTCTTTCAGGGAGAAAATGACTCTCTTTGGAACAATGGATCATAGGCACGAAATTGATACCTTGTTTTAAATGCACAAGGAATGACCAAGCTCTTTGAATTTTGCTCTTTGTATTCCACCTCTCTATAACATAATGACACATCTCTTAGTGATTGGAAAATTGCGTCGACCCTATTCTCTCCGATGTTTTTACACATATCTGCAAATATGAAACGAAAAGAAAGCAACCATGGGGGCTAAAAGAAGGTTAAAGGGTTTAAGGTGGGGAACCAACTAAAGATGAGCTGGCCGTTCATGACAACAAGAGGGTGGTAAAAAAAGAAATAAGATGTCATGAACATGATTCATTTCCTTGATCTAATATCCTTGACTTGAGATAATCAAAACCTATGTTAGTAGTCCAAATATAGAGTCAAAATTGTATCAATTAAAACATGGCAAGTAGAATTTCTAGGCGGGGAGTCCATCATGAGGTGTCTGAATCGATTGTCCTTGAACTCTCCTTGTGACAATGGTCACTTGGTCTTTGAAATCAAAACGGCATTTCCTAGGAAAGTGTCATCATTCCCTACTGATTTTGACTTAATAAAACGTCTTTATGTTTTTGAAAAATAATTTTCGAAAACCTTTTTGAAAACCAAAATAATCCAACATTAACAAACGCGTTAGTAAACAACAATCCCCCTAGACTTAATTTACACCGTCCCGGGTGGAAATCAAATCAAATTAAGGGAGTCATGTAAAAAATAAACGAATTTGAACAAATTTTAAAAGATAGAGAAAGAATGATATTACCTCATTGTAGACAAAAGTCATAGAATTCGGTAAGAGTTGCCAAAGTTGGTGGTTTGGATCGGTATTGATTGGCTCAAAATAAGTGGTTGTGTATTTCCCAATTGTATCCTAACATGCTTAGGAACAATACTTCTCTAGTTGCCAACAACTCACTCTCTATGGATCGATGAAGAAATCCATGATGGTGATGGTATGTCACTCGTACAACATAAACTCTCTTTCTAACCAAATTGAGAGATCGCTGGATTATAGGCAAGGTCGAAGCTCCTGGGGAAATTGCAAACCTTATGATTGAACGGTTAAAGCGTGATCGTCTAAGGTGCTCGGCTTGCTCTGTTTGCGAGCTAGAGTTTAAAATTCGAAAGTTGGCTCAAGCAAACTAGATATGTCATCAAGGGTAGTGCTGAAAACGTCCTATGTTGGTGGTTGATGGTGGTCGTGGTGCAAGTTGTTGTCCTTCTTCTCACATCTTATTGAATGGTGGACTATTCGTAAGAGGAATGAATTGTGCGTCCACAACCAAACCTGTGCTGGAAATCACTTGTTAAATGTCACTTGGAACAAAGTTCTCAACACAAGTGTATTGAGATCTAAGTCCAAGGAAGAAAAAATATGGCTTAAAAGAAAGAAATTCATGAATGAATTCAAAATCTATTAATTTTGCCAACCTTAGTGAAATTAGTGGTGGATAAACATCTAGATGTCTTATTCAGAACCAAATTTAAAGAATTTCCAATTGCAAAATTCTAAGGTTGTGGTTAAGTGATGTATAATGATGTATTGAGTTGGGTTGTGAACTAAGGAAAAGTGTGAAAACTTAGCTATTGGATCGATGGTTTGGTGGTGGTGTGGTGTCAATGGTCGTTTTCTCCGGATGGGTGAAGTTGGTTCTCCAATATGGCCGTGGTATGCGGCTGCTAGTCGGAGGTTGTGGATGGTGATGATGACCGTCGTGGTGGAATAGAATTTGAACCGTTCATGACGTGGTATGCGACTATGTCCGGATGGGTGGCGGTAGATGCGTGATGGTCATTGGTAGAGATGGTGAACGGTGCATATGATCAACGGTGCGGGATGGGTGGGAAGATCGGATGGTGGTGGTGATCGATGCTTAGTACCGGGTGGATGGTGAAAGATGGTCGAACCTATCCATGTCGTGGTATGCAACTATATATCGGGTGGATGATGGTGATGGTGCGTTGATTGGTCGTGGTATGCGACTCGGTAGACGTGAAGGTGGTGGTGGTCCGGTATATGGCTTCGGTCATGTGGCATCGGGACGGTTGGGTGGGTGGTTGATCGGACGGATGGTGATCGAGGTGTCCTGGTACCGACCCGCGGTACCGGTCGTGAGGCTCGATCGGTATGGAGAGAAACGGACGGTAGCGGTTGATTGTTGGTAGGGGCCAGTACCGGTCAGTGTTCTCGGTACCGACCATCATGGTCGATCGGTACCGGGGTTGGTCGAAGGTTCGGGGCGTCGGTGCTGGGTACCAACCGTGTTATGCGATCGGTACGGGTTGTGTCCAGACGTACCGATACCGACCCGTGGTACCGACCGGCGGTCTTGATCTGTACCGTGGCTTCTCCGGACCGTTTTCTTTGTCTCTTCTCCTTAGCTCGAAATCTTCGTCTTAAAACACTCCTTCATTGAATATTGATCAAAAATTTGACCAACATCTTCACCAATACTTTGGGGCTTCTTGTTCTTCTCCAAAGACACAAAAATTCTTGAAAAACCATGGATTAAATAGGTGGATAATAGTGCTTACAAAAAGAAAACCAAAATATAGGTTGCCTCCCATAAAACACTTTGTTTAAAGTCCCATAGCTTGACTCCCTGGAATCTTTAGAAGGTGGAATGATCCTCTAAAAGCTTGAGGTTGCCTTTGGCTTGTTGGTGTAGTCCTTGATCACTCTCATCATCTTCGTCATTGAAGTGTCCGAGATGTTCAACTAGTACTTCTTTCTTCTCCATTGGAAGGTATCGAGTTTGCTTCGATCTAAAATCCGGCGGTGCTCTATAGTAATAGACATGTTTGTCTATGTTGGCGAACGAAATCCTTTGCAAAGGATAGTCCATGATAGCTCCAGCAGTCGCCAAGAATGGTCTTCCAAAGATGAAGGGTGTGATATGGACGTGCATTGATGGTACTTCGAAATCGACGGGGAGAATGCAATCGCCAAATCTCATGGGGAAGTTTAGAAGTTGTCCCAAAGATTGTGTTGATGATCCATTAGCAAGTGCAATCCTCACGTTTGATGGTCTAAGCTTAGGGATTTTAAGCATCTTGATGACAAACTCCGATAAAACATTCACTCCGGCTCCTGGGCCGCATAGGGCGTCATCAAAAACGAATTCCTTAAGTGATCAAGTGATGTTGAAAGCTCCTGGGTCGCGAATCTTGCTGAGAATCCTAAGAAATTTATATGGATTCCTAGCTTCATCGAAAAGTTCCTCAATCTCAATCTCGTCTTCTTGACTTTGTGTGAAACATCGGCTTAAATATGGGTTCATTCTCCAAGCTTCGTCAAAGGTGATGGTAGGAGGAAGTTCCTTCACAAGAGAGTTGAAAACTCCCAACATCTCATCACGGATACATCTTGATATCTTAGTTGCTCCTTTCACAAAAATGCTCGGTTTCACTGACATCCTCGTTGTTTGTCTTGTGTGAAAGGTTCTTGGTCTCTTGGGGGATGGTGGGATATCACTCACATCAATGCTTGAGGCATCATCGTCGTCTTCAAGCACGGTTATGGTGCAGCAATGAACCAAAGACCTTGAATTTTCTTTCTTCGTATTAAAAAATCTCGTCGTTTCTTCAATGGTTTGTAGACGATCGTCTAGCTTCGTCATGAGGTTGGCCACGACCTTTGAGTCTTCCTCTAGGGACATGATATTATCCACGAGATCTTCTTGATGGTGCTCAACTCCGTTGAGGGTTTGAATCATGATCCTACTATATATCTCCAAGTTCTTCACTCGTAAGCGAAGCTTCTTCTGTGTGACTACATCATCACTAACTTCTTTCTTAGCTTGATAGGCATTGATAGCTACTGAGTTTAGGTGTGTTGTAAGCTCCTCCACGTTCTGCTTAGGTTCGTTGATCAACCATTCATGATGGTTCCATTGATCTTCGATCTTGTAGTTGGCGTTCATGATGTCGTGCTCGGCTGCCTTGATGTCGCACCTTTGATGATATTGGATATCTTCAATGGTGACAAGCCGCATCTCCATACTCTTTACTTGAATAGCAAGAGTGTCATGTTTCTCCTTAAGAGACATGCTATTAGCTTCGGTCTTTGCTTCAAATCCACTAATGACGTTTTTAGTATCATCTATGAACTTTTGCATCAAAGTTTCTAGCGTATCTTCTTGAGGGTGTTGGCGAACGTGTGGTAGGGGCAGTAGAGGTGGTTGTGGTTGAATGTTGCTACAAATTTGATGATGGTCCAATCGTCCATTGATCCGTTGAGGTTGGTACACGGTGGTGGTGCTCCGTGCGTTGAAAGCAAGTGTGGTCGGCGGTTGTATGTACACATTAGGCATAGGGATGTGATTCCCATTAGCCTCACGGTCCATAGTGCTCGCCATTCTCCTTGGACTGTTGGTTTGATGCTCCGTTAACGAATCTCTGAAACAACAAAGAAAGAAAACAAAAACTGAAATTAGCAAAGGAAAAACAAAAACTTAGACTTATTCTTTATCAAAAATTCTAGGGCAAAGAACTTGATGGGGTTATTTTGTTTGGTTAAAGCTTTAAATTCATAACCCTAGATAGAGACTGCAAGTGCACATCAAACGCGGTAGTACTTAGGGGTCAAACCCAAAGGAATTGATGATGCACAAAAAACCTATATGATGCAGAATAAGCTAAGCTAAACATATTTTTGTGGGGTTTTAGTTTTTATGGAAATAAAAGTGCAAGGGATATATAATCAATGGTTAACTAGGTGCAATTAATGAACCTATGCAACGATTACAACTACAACCTAAGATTTATATGCAAGTTGTTCCAAAACTCAAACCACGGAATTAGAATCTTTCCACTGTCGTGGTTCGGATTCACTATATCTTATTCCCTAATAGACTCAGCTGTCGCATGGTTATTAAAAGGTTAAGACACGCAAAATTAAGGTTCAATTGTTCACTAAATTCCTTAACTAATTGGTATGATTGTTAAGACGCTTAGCTCATCAATTACTAGGTCAGGAGATGTTAAGAACACTTCCGTGGATACATTAACCTAGGATCGATCACTGGTTAGCTACACCAGATCAAGCATTGAGCGTAAATAAAGATGAAGAACAACTAACAACAAACACTAAGATGCAATCATAAAAGCATACACATATAACTTTAAAGGCAACGAATCTAGTTAAGCTTCACTCCAACGAGTCAGTTCGATCTCGCTAGCAATAGAAGTAAAGCATAAAACATGATGAATTTGTGATACACAAAATCATATAGAGATCTTTTTCTTCAACCAAGAAAGCCTCATTGATCTAGCCTTAAAAAACTCTTAAAAAGTAGACGTATTATTAAGAACAAAGGGGAAACGAAAATACATGTTTTAGGTATTGATTTTGTGGCTGCCTTATTTTCCTAGAGAGGCTAAAAGCAAGTATATATAGGGCCAGAATGGATCCTAAGTCGGTTAGGGTTTTAATTCTAAGAAAAAGAAAAATTGCCAAAACTGTTCGACGCCTACCGCCCATACCGATCGGATTATTAGGTCGCTATGGAGGCTAAGTCGGCGTGTCTTCATGGGACTTAAGCCCTTGCACCGGTCGGGTTGTCTGGTCGGTGTGGCCGGTCGGTGCTGGGCACTCTTCATCTTCTCGGCAGTTTGACATGTTTTCAGTCTTCAGCTCATATCTCCTTGTGTATAGTTCCAAATGATGTGATTCCAAGTCCATTGGAAAGCTAACTCAAATTTCTATATTCACTCCAAGTTTTATCCAATTTCAAACTTATTTGATCCTCCATCTGTTGCTAAACCTCCGACATATGTAATATGTCCAGTTTAGGAATGTGCTTTATCTTCAAGGTATGATGACTTGGGTTGGCTCCTTTGGCTTCTTAGATGGCTTTGACACGATGAATCCTCCATTTTCTCCTTTTTGCATCCTTTTTGATGATTTAACCTGTTGGTACCTTAAAGCCTATGTATACGAAAACTACCTCTTTTGGTTGATTAGGGAATTAAAATCCACAAAATAAGTATGAAAACCGATAGTAAAATAGGTAAAATATAGGGTATATCAATAAACTTGGATGCGATTAAATTCAAAATAAAGAAGTATTTAGCACACAACAATGTATACAAGAATGTGCTAAGGAAACTAAAATCTCAAGAAACAAAGAAAACTACAAGATTCAGGAGGCTCTGCTTACTCTTTACAAGGCTAAAAACATGGTTTTTATACTGCCTTGTGAATAGTAACCGGATCAACCCTCGTCAACACGGGTCAACAAAATAAAAGAGAAAAGAAAAAGTCAACGAAACATAGATTATCGGTTACACCCGACACGACATGTGACTGATAGGCTACGCAGTCTGTCTTCAGTCCATGCGGTCAGTACCCGGTTCGTTTGCTGGCAAGAGCGGTAAATCGGTTTTGGCTATCGGTCATGGCCGATACCATGGGGTAATGGTTGTCTTCTCTACCGGTCTTCATCGATAAGCCAGCCCTCGTACCGTGGTCCGTAAATCTTCTTCTGTTTGTGTACCGCGGTCAGTGTGCACGGTCTATCGGTCTTAAACGATAACTGAGCGCCCGATAACTGGTCCTCTACTCTAATCATTAAGCTTTTTCCGCATCTTCGCACCTAGAACTCCATCCTCTGAATTCCTCCAAGCTCTCATTAGCTAGATATCACCATTTAGCACAGATACCACTTGAAAATGGGTAGAAGAGAAGGAAATATGTACAAATCCTAAACTAAGGTCCTAAAATGATAATCTAAGTTAATCTAAACTACATGCACTCTAAATGATGATAAAAAGAAACATAAAGGATGCTAAAGGGATGCAAATATGTGAAAGAATGAGTATGCGGAATGATGTTGCTATAGATTGTTTAAGAGATTTCTAAAGATTGTTTTAAAGATTCAAGAGAGAAAAGAGTAAACATTGTTTTCATTAGATTAATTCTGATCAGAACAAGATACATCACATATATATGGGGAGAGTAATGACAACATAGTGTATCTAGACACTTTAAGGTTGGTGAAAGAAAGGTTGGTGAGAGGATAAGGTAAGGACCACTTTTTGTCCTTACCTTAACCTTATCTCCAAACGGTAACATCACAAAGACTGCACCAGCTCTTTCTCCTTTCCTTTTCTCCTTTCAAATGATTGATGATCTTCTTTAAAGATGAGTGTACGGCTTCTTTAAAGATTGTACGGATTGTACTTGTCCGTACAGTCTGTACAGTCCGTACCATTCACCTTGATCCTTACAAACCACAATGTAAGTCCCTCTTGATCAATACTCCCCCTCAAGTTTAAGTCCATGATAAATGACTTAAGCTTGGAAGTCCATGAAGCATCACCTCATTAAAAACCTTCACATAGAAAACCACTTGGGATAAAACTATGCAAAGGGAAAAAGAGTGTGATGTCCATGGAAGGGGACTTGATCAAGGTTTATTAAGGTCCACAAGTCCTAGTTTGCTAAAGATGTGATTGCAAACCTTAAGACTTGCGGCCTTAGTGAAGATATCCGCCAATTGGTCTTCGCTTCTTGTGAAACACAGCAGAATGACTCCTTGTTCCACCTTCTGCCTAACCTTGTGACAATCAAGCTCAATGTACTTTGTTCTCTCATGAAACACCGAGTTGGATGCAATGTGAATGGCAGCTTGGTTATCACAATGCATAGTGATCGGTTCATCATTCTTGAAGCCTAAACACTCAAGTAGTCCCTTGAGCCAAACAAGTTCATTTGTGAGCTTCTTCATAGCTCTATATTCAGCTTCTGCACTTGAGTCCGACACTATCTTCTGTTTCTTAGTCTTCCAAGTAACCAAGTTGCCTCCAATGAATGTGCAATAGCCAGTTGTAGACTTCCTATCATTCCTATCACCAGCCCAATCTGCATCACAATATCCAACTAAGTCGGTGTTGTTGTTCTTTCCCATCCAAATACCTTGGCCAAAGCTTCCCTTGAGATATCTAAATATCCTTTCAACCATATTCCAATGATAGATAGTAGGAGCTTTCATGTGTTGGCTGACTTGATTCACCGCAAAACACAAGTCCGGTCTAGTGAGAGTGAGATAGATGAGCTTCCCAACTAGTCTTCTATACTTAGATGCATCTTCAAACAGCTCGTCTTCCTTCTCTCCAATCCGACTAGTTTTGTAACCTTCTTCCAGAGGAGTTTTGGCTGGCTTTGCCTCCATCATTTCTGTTTCACCTAGTAGATCCAAGACATACTTCCTTTGTGAGATAAAGAGTCCATCCGAGAACCTACACACCTCAATTCCAAGGAAATACTTGAGTTCTCCAAGATCCTTTATGTCAAACACAGAATTGAGATAGGCTTTAGTGTCTTGGATTCCTTCTTTGTTGTCTCCGGTTATGATCAAGTCATCCACATACACTAAAACCACAACTAGCCCCTTTGATCCGTGTAGAGTAAAGAGAGTATGATCAGATTCTGATCTTGCAAAACCTCTTTCCATTAGAGTCATGCTTAGTTTTCTATACCAAGCTCTTGGAGATTGCTTTAGCCCATAGATAGCTTTCTTGAGTCTCAAAACCTTTCCTGGAGTAACCGTCTTCTCTAGACCCGGAGGAGGAGTCATATACACTTCTTCTTCTAGTTCTCCTTGTAAGAAAGCATTCTTCACATCCATTTGCCACAAATCCCATGAGAGGTTAGTAGCTATAGAGAGAACAACTCTAACCGTATGAAGCTTGGCAACGGGTGCAAAAGTGTTTGTGAAGTTTTCTCCATAGGTTTGAGTGAATCCCCTAGCTACTAAACGAGCCTTGTATCTTTCTATGTCTCCATTGCTCAAATGCTTGATTGTGAATACCCACTTTGAACTCACAGCTTTCTTTCCTTTGGGTAAATCAGTCTCATACCAAGTCTCATTCTTCATCATTGCTCCTATCTCATCATCAACTGCCTCTGTCCATTCTTCATTCTCCATTGCTTCTTCATAACTTTTAGGGATCATATCTTGATCAATCTTGACTAGAAATGCTTGATGATCCGAAGGTATAAAGGCAAGAGAACACACAGCTTGAGTAGGATGAGCAACAGCTTCACAATTGTAATAAACCCTCTTCTCTTTCCAAGTAGATGGGTCACTCTTTTCTCTTTCACTTCTTCTTAGGACTGGCTGACTTGGCTGTTGACTTGGTTCTTGAATAGGCGGTTCTTGAATCGGTTCTTGGCTTATCTCTTGTCTTGGTACTTCACTTGGTGTGGGACAAGTAGTTTGAAGTCTAGAACTCCTTCTAAGGATAGGTGCTTGCACTTCTATAGTTGTCTCTTGAGTAGCCGCAGGTTCTTCTATTACAGGCTCTTGAGTAACCTCATTTTCTGCCATAGATGGTTCTCCTTGGCCAATATCAAGTTCTTCTTCTTCTGAGATTGAAACATTGGGTGCTTGGTCAGGTTTGGCTTTTGCTTGGTTGTTGGAGTCGGCAAGATGCTCGAGAAGCATTCTTAAGCTTGAGGCACGGTCTGTTGATGCAGCCAAATCCTTCAAGTCATTCCAATCCTTCTTCTCATAGTACCCTTGTTCTTCAAAGAACTTAACCTCTCTTGAAACATACAACCGGTTGTTGGTGGGATCAAAGCATTTATATCCCTTTTGTGTGGTAGAATAGCCTAGGAACATACTCTTGACACTCTTTGGTTCTAGCTTGTTTCTGATATCCCTAGGCAACATCACAAAGCAAACACATCCAAACACTTTAAGATGTTCAAGAGAGGGTTTTGTTTTGTTTAATACCTGAAATGGTGAGATGTCCTCTAAGACTTTGGTTGGTATTCGGTTGATGAGATAGCAAGCAGTCATCACCGCATCACCCCAAAGACGTTTGGGAACATTAGTATGAAACATCATTGATCTCGCCACTTCCATTAGATGCCGGTTCTTTCTCTCGGCAACACCATTTTGTTGTGGTGTATAAGGGCAGCTTGTTTGATGTAGAATTCCATATTTTGCTAGGTGTTCTTTGAATTTGTTGCTTGTATACTCCCCTCCATTATCTGTTCTAAACACTTTGATCTTGGCATTGTATTGGTTAGCAACATAGTTTTGAAAATTCATGAAAGCATCAAACACACGATCTTTAGATGGAAGCAATGTAATCCAAGTGTATTTAGACTTTTCATCAATGAATGTAACAAAATACTTGTTGTTATCTCTAGAAATGCAAGGTGAAGTCCAAACATCCGAATGAACCAAATCAAAGCAATTTTCATATATTGTAGTAGAAGTAGGAAAAACAGTTTTGCAATGTTTGCCAAGAATACAAGCTTCACAATTATTTGATTCAAATGAAACACTAGGCAGCATGAGTTTAAGAGCTCTAGAATGAGGATGACCTAATCTAGCATGCCACAAGTTATTGGAAACATCTAAACAAGAGCTGAAATTGAAATGATGTTGTGAAGTGGTCGGTGAAAGATTCTCTAACACATAGAGTTCATCTTTGCTTCCCCCTTCTCCGATCACTTTACCACTTTTAATATCCTGAAAATAAACCTCATTAGGACCAAATATAGCATAGCAATTAAGATCATTTGTGGTTCTCTTAACGGATAACAAGTTAGAAGTGAACTTAGGCATGTAAAGAGCTTTAGATTCTTTATCAAATAGCTTCAAATTACCAATGCCTTTAATAGGAATTCTATCACCATTAGCTATCTCCACATTACCACTAGCAGGTTCTATATTGCTTAATAAGGATTCATTGCTAATCATATGATGAGAAGCACCCGAATCAACAATTAAAGAGCTCTTACTCGTTGGTTTATGTGTTAAGTAGCTAAAAGGTGTTGGGGTTAAGAATTTGTTACCGGAATCCTTGAGAGAGGCAATGGATTTGATGAGTGCCTCTAGGTCCGATTTCCTCACATAGTCACCGGATGCTAACTCCTCTTCTTGTCTTGATGGACCAGCTTGAGTGATGTTAGCTCTTGGTTCCCTTGGTCCATTACTTGGTCGAAGATGTGGATGGAGGAACCAACATTTGTCTTTGGAGTGTCCCTTATTCTTGCAATGCTCACACACCTTTGATCGTCGGTCTTCAATCTTGAATACTCCTTTGTTGGCAGTAGGAAGCTCCCCCTTACCACCAAACATTTCAAGTGACCCTTGTTCTCTTTGAACTTGAGCGCATACATCATCTAGGCTAGGGAGATTCTCAGCCCTTAGAATGTGCTTGATGAGATCATTAAAGACCGGATTCAAAGTGAGCAATAAACCAAAGACCTTATCTTGTTCCTTCCTCTCATTCAAGACCACAACATCCATGGTATTTGGTCTAAGCATTTCTAACTCAGCCCATAGTGCTCTATACTTCCCAAGATGTCTAGTGAATTCTAAATCCTCTTGATTCAACTCATTTATAGCCTTTTTCACTTCAAACACACGAGAGAGATTAGATATGTTACCATAGACGTTCTTGAGAGTTTCCCAAAGCTCATTTGCAGTTTCACAAAAAGAGTATGCTTCAAGGAGTGGAGCTTCAAGAGAGTTTTGGATGATGGCAAGAACGGTTTGGTCCTCTTGGAACCATTTAGCCTCCTTTGCAAATTTAGCTGCAGCTACTGCCTCTTCATCATCACTTGAGTCTTCTTCTTCTTCTTCAGCAACAAGCTCAATGTGATTCCATAATCCACGACCACAAAGAGCTATCTTTGTTGTTCTTGACCAAAGAAGATAGTTTGGTCCTTTGAGAGTAACTGGAATTACCATAACCTTAGAGTTATCCATTTCTTGATGAAAAAGGTTGAGATTGTTGTAGAACTTTGAGGAAAGCTAGAAAAACACTAGAGGATGGTTTTCTCTTTAGAACACAGCTTGACTCAATGATTTGAATGGATCAAAACGAAAAACAAGAAAGGTTTGTTAAGGTTTCAGAATAGATCCGAATGGAACAAAGAGTTTAGAATGAAGACTTGATGATGGAAAGTGAAGTTTCTCTTTATACCCAAGCTTGAATCTTTGTTTTGAAGGGTTAAAAACGAAAAATGAGAGAGATTTGTGAGAAAAACATAATGAAGAGATGAAATTTTGAGATGAACAAAAGATTGTGATATGAAGATTTGATGGAGATTTGTGTAGAATGGAAGAGAATGAAGAGAATAATCACAATAGAAACCCAGAAAACGCAACCTAGCTCAATGATACCATGAAAGAATGAGTATGCGGAATGATGTTGCTATAGATTGTTTAAGAGATTTCTAAAGATTGTTTTAAAGATTCAAGAGAGAAAAGAGTAAACATTGTTTTCATTAGATTAATTCTGATCAGAATAAGATACATCACATATATATGGGGAGAGTAATGACAACATAGTGTATCTAGACACTTTAAGGTTGGTGAAAGAAAGGTTGGTGAGAGGATAAGGTAAGGACCACTTTTTGTCCTTACCTTAACCTTATCTCCAAACGGTAACATCACAAAGACTGCACCAGCTCTTTCTCCTTTCCTTTTCTCCCTTCAAATGATTGATGATCTTCTTTAAAGATGAGTGTACGGCTTCTTTAAAGATTGTACGGATTGTACTTGTCCGTACAGTCCGTACAGTCCGTACCATTCACCTTGATCCTTACAAACCACAATGTAAGTCCCTCTTGATCAATAATATGCTCATGAAAATGGTATTGTGAATTACATGGACCCATAGTAGAAAACGATGATTGGGAGCTAGGAAGAACAGAGACGAGCTGTTTATCTTTAAGTGCTTGAGCATTATAGGTGACAAAGTCTCTGAGTTTTGTTGATGGAATTTTCTCTCGTTGACCTCTACCTAATGGTTGCTTGCTGGAAGCAAAATGTCAGAGCATGAACTGCGCCCTCATGCTCTGTTTCATTACTTGTAACTTGTATAGGAACTACTTCCTCAGGCTCTGTTTCAAGCTCCACTACTGCAGCCTCTAGCGACTCTGTTTCTGGTTCTACATGAACCACTTTCTCAAGCTATGTTTCTGCTACGACTGATGGTTCATTCGTAGGTGGTACTTCGACTTGAGGTACCGTAATTTCATCTATAGATGCCGACTGAGGTATTGATTGAATCGTGGAATTGTTCTTCTCAAAATACGGAAAAACATCTTCAGTGAACACAACATCTCGGCTAACAAAGAACTTGTTGTTATCTAAATTGTACACCTTCCATCCTTTCTTGCCATAAGGATACCCCACGAAAATACATTTTCGACTCCTTTCTCCAAATTTATCCTTGCTTCGTGACATATGACGTGTAAAACACAAGCATCCGAATGTTTTGAGGAGATCGTAGTCTGGGTTTTCTTCATACAATAGCTCATATGACGTTGTATGAAGAAAGGAGAATTCCGTTGTCGTTGAAATACTTTGACAAGGACGTGAACTCTGTTCAATTTTCGCTCTGAATTGTTTTAACTGACTTCCCGAATTGTCGAGTTGCCATCGCACAAAAATTTGGTGATAGTGTTTGAACCTCATTTTTCGCAAGCAAAAAATAAATCCACACTGCTCTAGAGTGATCATCTACGATGGTGAGAAAATAAGATGTTCAGTAAGATGACTTAGTACGATATGGTCCCCAAAGATCGCAATGAATAAGATCGAAACACTCTTTAGCTTTATTACTACTTAAAAAAAAACTTCACGAGTTTGCTTTGATTTGAAACAAATTTCACATCCTCCAAACTTGTCAGATGAATGCTTAACACCATAAACAAAAGGTAAAAAATCGAAAACACCAAACGAGGGATGTCCTAATCTTCGATGCCACAATGTCTGATCTTCTACAGCTTTAACCTTGTGTCCTCGAACAACTGTCAAATCCTGATAAAGATAAACACCGTCCCATTCCTCACTGGCTCCAATCAGGGTCCTCGTAAAACGGTCGTGTAACACACATAAAGTATCAGTAAATACCGCGAAACAACCAGTCTGTTTAAGCAATTTTGTAACAGATAACAATGTGCAATTTAAATTTGGCACAAACAACACATTCTTCAGCAAAATATGTTTTGACAAATATAGACAACCAGATTGTGTAACCAACACGTGACTACCATCAGCAAACATAACGGGGCATGGCACAATTTGAGATAACTCAGTGAGAATATTAATGTCACCGGTCATATGGTACGAGGCTCCAGTGTTAAGGATAACCTCACTGGTTTATTCCTTACCGTTTAACCTGTCCAGAATCGGAGTGGGTTTTAGTTGCTCCATAATTTGGGTCAATGAAGCCCATTGCTCGGTTGTGAAGTAAGGCATTGAAGAGGCTTGTGTTGCGAAAGCATGAACTGGGTTGGACAATAACTGACCTCTACTAAGTTGACCTTTGACTCAACCTAGGAAAGAACTTCTTCCCCTAGTATTAGAACCTCCAGTACCTCGACCTCTATCATTACAAGTTGAAGTCCTTTCCGAAAACCATTCTGGGAACCCCACTATCTGCCAGCAATCTTTTTTTCTTGTGGCCACTTCTCCCGCAATGATCACAGGTTATGGTAGATCTCGTGCGTGCGACAGCCGCGATGAATCCATTCACAGATGAAGCAAACATAAAGGCCAATTTATGCATACAAGGGCTGGAATCCATTAGACTATCCTATCCCCAGAGTGTACACTCAACTTTTCACTTCTCTTCCTCACTTCCTAGTAACCAGCCTTGTTTTGCTAGATAAAACTTTTCCCAATCCCCTCTTTCTTTTCTTTTCTGCTTTAGACCTATGGAGGCTTAGCTTTACTTTTTTAAACTAGTCAAACTCTCTACTTAGCTTTTACTATATTGCTTTTACTGTTTCAGAGAGAGAGAGCTAGACTATTCTCCAATTTTCATACTTTGAGCTATCATGCTTTTCTGCTTTTCATCTCCGTAGGACTAGCTTAACATTTTATCCCCCTTTTATTCAGGACATACTTATCATCCCCACTAGATGTGGCTATTTAAGCTTAGAACCAACCATTTTCCCATTTCCAAATCCTAAAGCTAGTCTTAGATGCAAGAAACTATCTTAAAATGGATTCCTCTTCTTGTCGACCAAAACTCTTTCGGGCTTTTGTCAATAGTGCACCAAGAAAAAGGCTTACCACTCAATAAATAAATGCAGGAGAAAAAGAAAAAGGCTTAGATTTCATTAGGCAGGGTACCATTCTCATCCAAGAAGATGAACTCGGATCGGAATGGCCACTCAGGGTCAAGAAAGAGTGGATAATTAATGTATATCGTATCCACGGGTAAGATTTAGGGTTCCATCAGTGGGATAATTAATGTTAGTATTAAGTTCCAATAAGTAGAGATGAGCTTAGATCAAGCAGGTTTTTAACAAGTAGGCACTTTCAAGGGTGTCGTTCCAAACATGGTTGGGATTTAGCATTTAGTTCATGTTCAAGCATTGGTGAAATTCTAAATAAGGCTACAGGCGTGAAACATATAATGCACAGGTTGTGAATTTAGCCTTCATTGTTTAAATATGCAAATGTATGAACATATATGTACAAGGTTCTAAAAATGCAATCCTAGGTGATGTAGGACAAAAAAAAAAGAAGAACAAGATTTTTTTTTTTGAAATTTTCATGATTTCTATGTACAATGATGCATGATATATGATGCAAGAAGAAGGAAAAAAGAAATAAAACTATACATTGGCAATAGTGCGTGTACTCTCTCCCCTGTGGTGGTGGAAACCTGCACAGTTGAAATAGTCAATGGTCTTGGTCTGAAAGCTCTGAGATGAGAAACACTTAGCGAAGATCTCAAGAGAGTTTGTTATTAAGCTTTTGCAATCGTTACAAGTAGTTTCTGTGTAAAATTGCGGATCCCCTTTTTGGAGGTATCCTACGTCTATTTATACAAGTCTAAGTTGGCCTAAGTCTACGCCTAAAGAGATAAGGCCGAATCCCGCAATCTTCGGGATTCTCTCTCAGCATAGTCGGCAGCCGCTTTTAGGTCTTGTCCTCGTCCTCGTCATGGGTCCAAATCCGAGATCTCGTCTTCTAGGCCCAGCCTTGCAGTAGAGGTCGGCGTGACTTGTTACTCGTGGGCTCCCGACTCGTTCTTTCCAATATGGGCCTGGCGCTCGGTCCATTCTCTGTCTTTAAGTGAAATGGTCGCAACGGTCTCCTAGAGTCTAAATGATCACTATAGATGTCGTCCTGGAAAGGTGCCTGTCCTAGTCCCAGTTATTCTGGAGAGCCGGTCCCAGAGACAGAGCTGGTCCCTGAGACAGAGCAGGTCCAGATAACTGCGGGCCTACCTCTGGTACTTAGTCATTTTCTTGACGATCTCTACCGGAGTGAGATCTGACCCCAACAGTTAGCCCCCCAGCTCGGTAGTATCAGTTATGATGATGTCGAGGTAAAAGAGTCGTACTGCTTGACCTGCGTCTGACGAGACGAGATTGTGAAAACTTGTTCTGAGGACCTGCCGACGTTACTGAGCTTTCATGTTCATGTTTAACGCATAGCCCAGTAAGGATTTTCAATAGACTTGTGTTTCTAAATTACTGTTATAAAGTTTAGAGGAACTGGTCATGTAAAGTTTGTACAGCTTGTTCTCGTTAAAGCTCGTAAAACTCGTTTATCTTGTCCAACTCTCACATGTTCACGTTAATGCTGAGTTGGACGTTATGTCTCTGTTTAGTTGCTTTCCGGACTTAGTAAAGATACTGTTTTCCGGAAGCTGAAAATTTAATTCCCGCTGAAAATTGGAAATATAAATTTTCTTTAGAAATTAGAATTGTTAATTTCCGCTGGAAATCAAACGCTTGACTCATTTCAGAAATCGGAATTGCTCCCACCGACTACTGAAACATGCCGTTCTAGGGTTTTGACAGTAATACTATAAATACTCCTTCCCCTTTTCTTTTCTCCACAACTTCACTCCACCAAAAGAAAGGTAAGATATGTTTTCTCTCTCCTCTCTTTACTTTTTGTTAGGGTTTTAGTTGTTTTTTTTTTTTTTTGCCGCCGTCATTTTCCTCCACCGACGGTCGTTCTTCTTCGCCGGCTAGCTCCGGTTATCACCGGCCGTCCCATGTCATCGTCAATACGCCCCCGTTGCGGTGGAGTCGTCGTTTCCGTCGTGGTTTGGGGAATTAAGCTTGTTTGTCGATGGGGTTTGCTTCTCCGCCGTCACCGCCGTGAAACCACCATTGTTTCCGACGTGCTTCCGTTCAGCCTTTGTCGTCTTCACCAGATCTCGAACCACTGCTCCTCCCCACGACTCTTCGTTCTCCGGTGAGGTCCAGTTTGACGGGATCTGCTACTCCTCCATCTCCGCCGTAGCTCACCATTGTTTCCGGTGAGATGCAGTTCGTCTTCGTTCGTCTCCGTTCTGTCCTCTCTGTCACTCCAACAAAGGATTGAAGCCGACCTTGTTCGTCGTCGTTCTTAGTCCAACTCCATTTCATTTTTTCCGACGAGTTCTTCACTGCCGCCGTTTACCCAGTGCAACGAATCCTCGTCTTCATTGAGAGCTCGCCGTCGTCGAGCCGAGACCTCCTCTGTGGCTGAGAAGCTCGTCTCTGTTCCGCCTCTATCACGACTGCTTCGAAGCCGAGATCCGGTCTTCGAGAGTCTTCGAAGCTGAATTACACTAGACAAATCCTGAGCTTGGTTGAGCTGCGAGCTTACCAACGCTGTCACTCCGGTGCAGTTGGATTGAGTCCTCGGCGTTTGTCATTTTGAAGAGATTCGTTCTTGACGAGAAGGCATCGTTCTTTAAACCAAACCCACCGTCGTTGATTTCTATCTTGCTGGCTCTGAGGTCTGGTGGGACAGTGACAATACCGACTTCTTGGATTGTGTCAACATGGATGCGGTGTTGAATGCTCATCAGCGACGAGGTGTGGCGATAAGGTATGGAAGATTTGCTGTGACGACGTGGTGAAGCTTGTATCGTGGAGAACTTTTGTGTTTAAAGACTATAATAGATTGTGATGTTGAGGACCCAAACTTTTCCAAAGACTTATCGTAATCATGATGACTTGATAACCCGTTGTGCATTTTAAACCGTGGCGTGGACTCTCGAGTTCTTAGACGTGGCTTTGATACGTTAGCACTCCCGACCATCGTTTCGATGTTAAGTCCCACGCCATCTTTCGAAAAAAATTTGGAGTCCATCTCGAAGCTGAGGATGACAAGTCTCGAGAGCCTAGGACGGAGCTTCGAAATAAATTGTTCTGATGCGGAATCTAGCGCCTGGCTTTGTCCTTGTAAAGACGGAGATGTGACTCAGGTCCTGGTCCTGGATGTAAGTGATGCGGCGGATGCACAGAGTCCTCCTCTCGTTGATGAGCCAGTCGTCCACACCCGCAATTCCACAGACGTAAAGGTAGAACAGGACGAGGACGATAGAAACAAAAGATTCGACTTAGCTTTGTTTCTTAGAAAGCAAGAATCTTCGACTCATGGAAACCGTCGTGCGAGAAAGTTCAGACCTCCGGATCCGCCGGGATCCACTCTATCAACGGAAAGGTCACTTTCTCTTTTGAGAAAGAAACTTAACGTCCCTGATGAGATAGAGCTGGTGGTTCCGGAACCTCATGAACGAGCTGACGATCCTCCAGAGGGGTATTTTACCTTGTACGAGAGTTTTCTCGAGGCGTGCTTCTTGTGGTTTCCCATTCCGTATGTGATTCTTGAGCTACTAGCAAAGTACAGACTTTCAATTTCGCTAATCACCCCTCGAGGAATTCGTCATTTGGTAGGAACCCTCGTCCGGAGTTATGAGTGTGGGGAAACTTTAAGTGTTCATCATTTGATTGGCTTCGTGGATATTCGGCGGTCCTCTCCCTTCTCCAAGCTTGTCTACTTCGCTGTAAACCGGAGGAATCTTAGACTTATCCACGGGTTTGGCAGCAAAGACCGGCAATGGATGGATTTCTTCTTCTTCGTGCCGATATGCGAGGAAACTTTAGGAGATGGACTAGGCTTAATCCAATCGAAGTGGCTTACAAAGGGTAGCCGGCCCCGTTATCTATCTTAGGGAGTCGGCTAGCTTTACTGTTGTTGTTTGTGGTGTGTTTGTCTTTTTCGTATTGACTTTGACCTCTTGTTTTCGTTTATGCTTTTTTCTGCAGTGACAGGCCCAGCACCGATGGTTTCGAGCAATTGGAAGGCAGTTTCGGATTTGCTCAGCGTTCGAGGGTGCAATTGGAAGAAGGACTTCTCACTGCGACATGTCGAGAAAGCGAGAGCTTTCCTTGGGGGTTCTTCGGTCTCAAGTTTTCGCTTTTCAGATTGTTCAGGAGACATTCAGTCAGAGATGGAGCATCCACGATCTTTCAGGATTTTAGCGCGTAGGACTATGGGGAGTGCCCGCTTCTGCTAGGCCGACTAATGCGTCCGCTTCGGCTGAGCCGACTACTGTGCCTCTTTCTGTGCCACGTGACACTTCTGCCAGGAAGACCACCACTGCTGCTAAGGGATCACGTCTCCCTTCTTCGAATAGGACTGAGATTGTAGCCGCTCTGCCTGCTCTACCCGCTCCTCTTCCTTCCGACTACGATGCCAAGAAGGCGGCCAAAGGGAAGGGTCATGCGGGCGACGACCGCAAGCGATCATCTGACAGGGACGACGTAATTGACGTGGACCGAGAGCCGAAGAGGGCTCGGGCGAGATCCGCCTCGCCTCCCCGTCGTGTGTCCAGTAGCGTCTTTGAGAGCAAGGCTTCCGCTAGAAGCCTCTTCTCTACTCTGGTTTTCCATGACGACGACTTGGCTCCGATCAACACGAAGTTTTCCGGAGACATGATGCGCCAGGGACTGAACGTAGATTACCCTTTCTTTCTGCTTGTTGTCCTTTAACACTTAGCGTTTTTTTCTTATTTTTGACACTTTTCTGTCTCTTATTTATTTTTATTTTTTTGGCAGTTTCTAGCCCTTGTGAACAAGGTGGAACACGAACATGAGGCCGAGGTCGAAGACTTGAACAAGGAGCTGGAGGACGAGAAGCGTCGTACTGAGACTGCGCGTTCCGCGGCTGCGGGTTTTCTAGCTGAGAGTGGTGCGGCCTGGACATTGATAGATAAGAAGAATGATGAGCTTGATGACAAATCCAGAGAGATAGTCCAGCTTAAGGCCACGGCGAAGAAGTCTGCGAAGGCCCTTCTTACCGAGGCGGAGAGGTCCGTGACGGCTCTTGCCGCCGCGGAGGAGAGAGAGCAATGTTCGGCCACCATCTTGACGAAGCGTGGTGGTGAGCTTGTTGTAGTTACGGAGAAGCTGAGACAGGCGAACGAGCACATCCAGAATCTCCAGAGAAAGTTCACTCGTGCCAGGGATAAGTTTGATGAGCTCCAGGGCGATCCGCGGGGCAACATGGTCTACCAGGTGCAGAGAGTAGCCAACCTCGACTTTGCCAGATTGTTGTTGGGACTTCTTGACGGTCAGGAGCCCCCCAAGCTAGAGGACGAGCTTGCTTTTCTTACCGCCGACGTAGCGGAGCACGCCGGGGACGAGGAGCGTTTCGAGCGGTTGATGAAGAACCTTCACGGACTTTTGCACGTTCTTGATCCGCGGGTTAGTGGTCTTCCCTTTATAAACGTAGTTACTCCCTCGGGTATATGCAGTTATTTCTCCTTTTCACAGTCACACTCCTTTCTCTCTTTTTCTTGTAGGTTAAGGTGCCCATCGCGTCCGCCCAGGACCGGACACTCGAGACGTACGCGGCGAGCATCGGTGTAGCCAATCCCTCGGGGTCCCTCCTTGGAGGCACCAGCTCTTGCAAGGCCGCGGTAGTTGGTGTAGATGGGAAGTTCTCTCTAATCGGCGGAGTTGAGGCCGAGGTGACCAAGAGCAGGATCGACGATGTCGCCGAGGGCGCTGGGACTGTTGGGGCTCCTGAGGAGATGAGGACGGACGAGGATTTCCAGGGGCCGAGTATCGACGCGCTTACCGAGGATCCGAGGCTTGACGACGTCTTTGGAGAGACGGAGGCCGAGGGGGCGCCGGTCACTCAGGATGCTCCTCCAGGAGTGGACGAGGAGACCGTTCCTTAGTTGTGTTTTGCGCATCTGTTAGCGCTTTTATTGCTTATGTGTTAGATATTGACTTTGATTTTGCGCCTAGGAGGCTGCCTTATGTTTTTCGGCTTTAGGTTTTCTGGATTTGATGTTTTACCGTCTGGACGGGTTTTATCCATTGATGATTTTACCTTGTCTTTTTGCAAGATGGTAATGAATGCGGTTTTTAGCTTATCGATGATTTTTTGCTTAGTCTTTCAAAGAAAATCTTAGTAACGACGAACCGTACTTTGTTGTAGATGTTTGACCATCGGAACATGCATTCCTTTTACCGTGGTTGTTACCAGTGTAAGTATAACCGGGTTTCCTGAACGAACGACTTGGTTTACGATCATGTTCGCTCTTTCGATCATGACCGCTCCTGTGACGATCGTCGCTTTTGACCAACGATGTTGTTGGGTTTTGGACTGGTCACTTCGGTTACATGTGCGCTTCTCTCTAAATGCACCTGCTCCTATAATGAACCACTTTTATTTATATAGCGCGCTTTATCCAATGGTGGATGTTGTTGTATTTATTCTGCAGAGTTTTTGTGAGAAGTCGTCGCTGTGGCCAGCAGCGACGGTTTGGGATGGTCGTTTAAGTTAGACCTTGAGTTATCCGTAACGAATGTAATAGAGATAGTTGTTTTAATAAGTCTTTGTAGCAGATGTTTATTCTCATAAAGGTTTGCTACAAAGAGAGGTGGGAGTATACGAGTATACGTACCCCACTCCCCCCCCCTTTTTGGGAGCGGGGCAACTGAGCCCATCCAAAAATGGGCTGCCTACGTACCCTTTGCAGGGATCAAGTCACCCGTAGTTCATGGTAAGTTGTTTGATGTATGGATGGTTGAGTGTGATGATGATATTCGAGGTAGCGGGACGGAGTTTAGTGGTAGTACTTCTTGAGGTGTCATGCGTTCCACGATCGTGGGATAGCTTTTCCTTCCATGTTTCCGAGTTTATATACGCTCGGGCGGATGACCTTAGTGACGACGTATGGTCCTTCCCAATGTGCTCGAAGTTTACCGGCATTCCGCTCTGCTGTGTTTTGGAAGACTTCGCGTAAGACCAAGTCTCCTTCGTAGAACCGCCGGGTGCGGACCTTCGAATTGTAGTACTTGGACGCAGCCAACTGGTAGCGAGTGATGTTAAGTAGTGCTCGGTCACGCCGTTCGTTGACTAGGTCCAGCTCATCTAGGAGCAGCAGGTGGTTGAGTCCTTCTTGTTCTGGGAGAAGCCTACGGCGGACTCCTGGAATGTGTACCTCTGGTGGGATGACGCATTCTGTTCCGTAGACGAGGGTGAACGGGGTTTCGCCTGTAGCTCGCCTTGGAGTCGTTCGATAGGACCATAGGACGCCTTCAAGTTCACCTGCCCAGCGTCCCTTCTTTTCGTCCAAACGCTTTTTGAGTCCTGCAATAAGAGTCTTATTAGTGGATTCGGCTTGTCCGTTTCCTTGAGGACATCGTGGGGTAGATTTGCTCAGGCGGATCTTCCACTTATCGCATAAAAGGTTGAAATTGGCGGAGATGAACTGCGAGCCGTTGTCAGTGACGATTTCATAAGGCACGCCATGCCGGCAAATGATGTTCTTCCAGATGAACTTCTCCACTTGTCTATCTTTGATGCTAGAGTATGACTCTGCCTCGACCCACTTGGAGAAGTAATCTGTCAGCACCAAGAGATAACGCTTCTGTCGCGAAGGGTGGAGAGGCCCGGCGATGTCCATGGCCCAGCGCATAAACGGATAAGGCGAAGTTATGGATGAGAGCAGCTCCGTGGGCTGATGAATCATTGGGGCGTGTCGCTGGCATTTTTTGCAGTGTGAGGAGAACTTCTCGCAACCTTGGATCATAGTGGGCCAAAAGTAACCATGGCGTTTGATTCGGATTGCTAGTGCTCGTCCTCCAGAGTGGTTGCCGCAAGATCCGCTGTGAATTTTCTCCATTACTTGCCTAGCTTTTTTCTCTTCAACGGAAGTGAGCAAAGACCCGAAAAATCGCCATTTGTAGACATTGCCGTCAAGTAAAACGTAACGAGCTGCTTGTGCTCGTAGTTTGCAAGCTGCCCACTTGTCCTTTGGTAACTCGCCATCAGCTATGTATCCTCGAATTTGGTCCATCCATGGTGTGTCGCAACCGTATTCCTTTTCTTCTGCCTCTCCCTTAGTTAGAATTTCTTTGTCGCTCTGAGCGGGCTGGCCATCCGCTTCTGTTGGTTGAGTACTGGTCATTGTGGCAGGCGTAGAGGGGCATGTTGGTAAAGGTGGAATACGTGTTGTTTCTTCAACCTCAAGATGGGCTGTCTCTGATAGGGCAGGATTTGACGTACTCGTCTCCATAGGTAGTGGACCCTCTGGCTTGGAAGGGACTGTTGTCGCCGTTTCAGAGTGGGTTTGTTGAATTTCCCTATGTAAAGTTACGTCTGTTGGTGAGGTCGATTCAGGATTTGACGCTGCGTTCTGGTCTTGGTCGGTAGACTCCGGAGCTTCGGGAGGAGATGGTGTATCAGTTCCGGTGCTAGTCGTCCTGTTGAGTTCAGGCCGAGCCGTCTCTGGCGAGGGATTTCCAGGGTGAGCTGTCTCAGGAGGAGTCGTCACGATCGAAGGAGAGCAAGCTGGCTCGGCTGGTTCGGGATTGTTCGCCTCTGCTTGAGTGTCACGAGCCTTCTTTGTTGGACGGGGCGCCTTAGCAGGTTCAAGGTGAATAGGTTCTGTCAAGTCTCCTTGTGCTTTATGCTTAGCTGCTTGGGAGCGGGTTACCACATTTACCAAGTTGCGCAAGCGAATGCTTGGTTTCTTGATAAACTCAACGGGGATGACTCGGCGAACATCTTCGTCTGTTTTAGATGCGACGACTGCTAGGGCGTCGGTGTCTGTATTCTCTTCTCTAGGAATACGTGTCATTGTGCACTCTTCGAACAGCACTGCTAAGTCCTTTGCGACTTGAAGATAAGCCTCCATTCGCTCGTCTTTAGTGGCGTATTCTCCATTGAATTGGTTTACGACTAGCTGAGAGTCGCAAAACACCGAGACTTTCTTGATTTCTAATCCTTTAGCGAGTCTTAGTCCTGCTAGGAGCGCTTCGTATTCTGCCTCATTGTTCGAGGCGTCGAATCCTAGGCGGAAGGATTGTTCGAGTACTTCTTTTGTTGGCGAAGTTAATCGTATCCCTACGCCTGAGCCGCTTTTTGATGATGCTCCATCCACGTGAAGCAACCAAGGGAGGTTAGGAACTTCGACTTCTTTGATTTCGTCTGGCAGCTCTATAAGGAAATCTGCCAGGACTTGTGACTTTGCGCTGGTGCGGCCTCGATAGTCGATGTCATATTCGCTCCGCTCTATCGCCCATTTTGCCAGTCGTCCTGGTTGACTTGGGCTGTGTAATACCGATCGCAGCGGGAAAGTGCTAAGGACTACTATCGGATGTGATTGAAAGTAGGGTCTCAGCTTTCTTGCGGCGGTGAGGACGGATAGTGCCAGCTTCTCCATGACGGGGTATCTAGTCTCGGCGTCTGTCAGTGACTTGCTGATATAGAAGATGGGCTTCTGCTCGCTTCTTTCTTCCCTGACCAGGACTCCGCTGACGGCTATGTATAAGAACAAGGGCTCGCCATGAACTGGCTTTGCTAGTACCGGAGGGCTGGCCAAGTACTTTTTTAACTGGCGGAAGGCATCTTCGCATTTTTCTGTCCACTCAAAATTCTTATTCTTTCGTAGCGTGTCGTAGAACGGAAGGCATTTATCAGTGGACCTTGAGATGAATCTGTTAAGTGTGGCTACTCGCCCAGTGAGTCGTTGGACCTCTCGCTTAGATTTTGGCGAGGACATCTGGATGAGTGCGTCGATCTGTTTTGGATTTGCCTCGATGCCGCGATGGGTGACCAGGTATCCGAGGAAGTCACCGGAGGTTACTCCGAATCTGCACTTGGTTGGATTCAACTTCATATTGTGTTTGTTCAGGCACTTGAAACAGTCTTCTAGGTGGACTACGTGGTCTTCCTCGTCTAATGATTTAACCAGCATATCGTCGATATAAACCTCCATGGTTTTGCCGAGCTGGCCGGCAAACATCTTGTTGACTAGGCGTTGATCAGTGGCTCCAGCATTCTTCAAGCCAAAAGGCATGACTTTGTAACAGTATATGCCGCGATCCGTTATGAACGCCGTCTTCTCGCGGTCGGCTAGGTTCATTAGAATTTGGTTGTAGCCAGAAAACGCATCCATGAATGACAGGAGTTTATTGTCTGATGTTGCCTCGACGAGCCGGTCGATGTGTGGGTGGGGGAAGCTATCTTTGGGGCAGGCCTTGTTTAGATCTGTGAAATCTATGCAAGTCCGCCACTTGCCGTTTTTCTTCTTGACCACGACTGGATTTGCTAGCCAATCGGGGTACTTGACTTCCATTATCGATCCCACTTTCAAGAGTCTCTCGACTTCGTCGTTGACTGCCTTTGCTCTTTCAGGTCCTAGTTTCCTTCGCTTCTGCTTAATTGGTTTGAATGACGGATCGACATTCAATTCATGGCAAGCCACGTTGATATCGATACCGGGCATGTCGTCGGCTGCCCAAACGAAGGTGCCTATGTTATGCTTCAGAAACATGACTAGTCTCTTCTTGATTGTACTGTTCAAATTAGCGCCGATCTCGACGCATCGTTCTGGATTCTCGTCGTCGATACAAACCGATACAACTGGTTCGCAGGTAGGTACCGCTCTCAACTCGCGGTCCTCCTCGATTTGTAATTGCTACAACTTCTCGGAAATCTCTTTGACGGGATCTCTGTTTTTCTTCATCTTCTTTCGTTCAGCTTTCGAGACCGGGTCAGTAACGGGATTCCGAATTTTGTGTTCGGTTAGGGTGCATACGCGAGATTCCTTTTGACTTCCGTAGATTGCCTTGATGCCTTGTTTCGTTGGAAACTTCACGTTTGGTTGTTCTTTGATCTCGTCAAAACTGATATCCATTAGCCTCAGTGTATCTTTGAAAATTACATCGACGGTGCTTCCCGTGTCGATCAAGACCCAGGACACGTCAATGTTGCTGATAGTTATTTTGATGACAAGTGGATCGTCATGCGGTTTGTCGATTTCGATCGTTTCTCTTTCTTCAAAAGTGATTGTGTCGTTAGGATAACTAGACGGGGTAGACCAGTTGACGCTAGTTTCGGCTCAGCGCTGAAATGCTTTAATCGAGGAAATCGTATCTGAGCAGTAGTGGGATCCTCCCATTATCATGAATAATTTCCTTCTTGGGCCGCCTTGAGTATTGTTTTCGTTTTGTCTACCGCGTTTGGGTGGTTCCTCCTCGGTAGGTGTAGGTGCGGGCTCAGGCGCAGGCGCCTGATCTGTTTTGACTTCAAAATCTTCGAGCTTGAGGTCCTCCTTAAGCTTGCCGTCCAGCAGTCTTTGGGCGAGGGCCGAGCCGAGGGACCGACAGTTTACTGTCGAGTTCCCATGGGTGCGATGAATGTCGCAGTATAGCAACCCGTCGTAGGTTGAGTTTCCGGTCCACACATTAGGAAAACCTCTCCCTCGGCCACGACCGCGGCCTCTACCTCGGCCAACGCCGGGTGAGTCCACTTGGTAATTGTGGGCTCCTTTTGAGCCACCCTCGTGCTGGATATAACCTCTACCGTGGGTTTTTTGTGACTGACTCGGCTGGAGGTCGCTGTCATTCTTATGTTTTGACTTCCCATACTTCTTTGCAAGTTTCTTTGCTTCTTCTTCGCTTTTGGCGTAGTTCGTTGCTCGATGTAGGGCATCCTGGATAGTTGAAGGCTCGTTAAGAGACATCTCCTTCCAGAAATCAGATTCGTGCCATATGGCTCTTTTCAGCGCATGGAGTGCGTCCGAGTCCTCTATCCCTTTCACTTGTGATAGTACAAGCTTGAAACGTTCGATGAACGTTTTGAGGGACTCCGTTGGTCCTTGGTTCATGGACCATAAATCAGCGTCTGACGTTTGAGTCTCAATGAAGATGGAGTAGTGCTTGATGAAGGCCTCTGTCAACTGTTTGAACGTATCGATGGAATTACTTTCGAGCCCTTTAAACCATTTGAGTGCTGGTCCTTTGAGGTTTTCTACGAAAAGCAAGCACTTCCCGACGTCCATCTCTTCCTCTTTGAAATTCGATCTTGTCATGGCCACACTGAATTCGTTGAGGTGGTCAGCTGGATCTTCGGTCCGGTCATAGGTTGGCACCCTAATCGAGCTTTAGTGATGCGTGCCGAAAAAGGAGTGTGCTGAGCTTGTTCCAAGATCAGATCGAGTTCTGGTGCCTTGCTACTGGCACGATGCATCTGCGAACGAATCTTCAACTCGGCAGTAGTCTTGCTTAACGAAGCTCGAAATTCGGCCATCTGGTCATGATGGGCTTGAAACGCAGCTTGTTTCGCTTCAGCATCCTCTGCTTGTTTTACCCACTCAACGTTTTCCTCTTCTTCCGAAACATGTCTGGCATATACGTGACCGGTCTCATCGTTGAAAGCGGAGGAACGTTGTTGGGTCGTCCTTTGTGGGTCGGCATGCTTTTGCCTCGTAGTGGTTCGCCGTACCACTTCTTCATCTGGGAGATCAGTGTTGCGTGTGACTTTCCTCACGGGGCCATCGTCTCTGACGGTGGAGAATTGCTGTGAAGCTATGTGTTGAGGATCATCGTTCCTTTCTTTGGCCATTCCCTGCCGATCTCTCGCTGTCTCAGTGAAGATTGTTTCAGGAACGACTCTTCTAGCCAGGTCCTCGTCGTCGTTGTCGAGGTCTATTGGCTCGTCGCTGACTTTCACTTTCTCTCGTCGTGCCTGGGCTAAAAGAGCAGATCATTCATCGTTTGCAGCGGTTGATGGATTTTGGTGCCGAGGTCGGTTCGACGACCCTCCTGGTGTGGCGAAGTTGAGTGCCACCAGATCGATTCGTGCTGCTGGTTTTCTGAACAGACCTGGCTCGAGGGGTCGTGCGCGGATGTCTGCTCCTAAAGACCTGAGCTCGTCAGTTATCGTCCCGTTGCTTCGGTTTTGCCGCTCGGCGCTCTCCAGTAGAGCGTCCAATGTCGTGCTCATCTTCTGCAACAACTCAGGAAGAAGGGAGCTCGCTCTCGGGGTTTCCTTCGACTTTTCGCCAGGGAGATCGGCGCGAGCTGTTCCTGCTGGTGGCGGATCGTCACGAGCGGTTTGGTCCTTGTTGGTATCTCCTTCAGCCTGGATCTCCCCCTCTTCCATATCTCTCGGCGCGACGTCTTTCGGATCAGCGATACGTCGTTCGTCAGTCATCGTGTTCTGGATCTCTTCGGAGTAAGATGCATCAATGCCCCTCCTTCTAGTGCCAAACTGCGGTGGTGGAAACCTGCACAGTTGAAATAGTCAATGGTCTAGGTCCGAAAGCTCTGAGATGAGAAACACTTAGCGAAGATCTCAAGAGAGTTTATTATTAAGCTTTTGCAATCGTTACAAGTAGTTTCTGTGTAAAATTGCGGATCCCCTTTTTGGAGGTATCCTACATCTATTTATACAAGTCTAAGTCGGCCTAAGTCTACGCCTAAAGAGATAAGACCGAATCCCGCAATCTTCGGGATTCTCTCTCAGCATAGTCGGCGGCCGCCTTAAGGTCTTGTCCTCGTCCTCGTCATGGGCCCAAATCCGAGAGCTCGTCTTCTAGGCCCAGCCTTGCAGTAGAGGTCGGCGTGACTTGTTACTCGTGGGCTCCCGACTCGTTCTTTCCAATATGGGCCTGGCGCTCGGCCCATTCTCTGTCTTTAAGTGAAATGGTCGCAACGGTCTCCTGGAGTCTAAATGATCACTATAGGCGTCGTCCTGGAAAGGTGTCTGACCTAGTCCCAGTTATTCTGGAGAGCCGGTCCCAGAGACAGAGCTGGTCCCTGAGACAGAGCAGGTCCAGATAACTGCGTGCCTACCTCTGGTACTTAGTCATTTTCTTGACGATCTCTACCGGAGAGAGATCTGACCCCAACATCCCCCAGACTTGCTTCTCATTGTCCTAGTGAGACAATGATAAGCAAAGTCCCTGAGAGAAAGAATTGCGCAAAACACACTAAAGAAAGTAAAAATGCAGAATAAAAGAAAAAAAAGTTAGACTATGTACAGAAGAAAAGAAAAGAGGTAGTGGTACCTCAATGATACTAAGGTCTAAAGTTGTGAGTTGATGGAGGCCGCATCACTAGCTGGTCTGGCAGTATGAACTTTATGTTTTTATGACAAGCTGGCAGACAATAAGCTGGGAGTGGCAGAGGCAACTGGGTGTTGTCTCGTCTTCTTTCAAGTATCTGTGGATGTAGCTGTTTGGGTGCATGAAGCCAGCTAGTGAGTGAGAAGCCGATAAGTAAGCTAATCCATCACGCTAGTGGGTGGGAGCTGCTCGTGATCTATCAAGTTTATCCCTGATTTGATGAATATTGGTGTTAACAGGCCCCCATACATAATGTAGTTGTCCTCCTTAGGTAGTTCTAAATCCTTAGCTCGTGACCTTGTTCGCTGTTTGTGACCAGTGTCTTCTTCTACAGGTTGGTCTGCACCCATTGTGAACCAGCGGCGTAGTACCCCATAGAGGAGGTTAAGCTCTTGCTTTCTGACTTCAAAAGGACGGCTTGTCGGGAAGAAAGTATTCCTCAATAATCCCAGCACATATTTTTACAGTGGGATTTCTGATCTTAGAGAACCTCGCCGTCCTGTGGACATATGCTTTGTCCAGGGCAATATTTTTCCAAGTCATATCCTCCTCTTCCTAGTCGGGTATAGCTTCCAAACAAGGGTCAGTGAAACCGTAGAGTCGGCAAAACTACTTGAAAGACATTGTGAACTGCGTAGTCCGCAGGCGATAAGTGATTTTTCCTAACCCATCAGATTCATGGTCCCCTTCATAATCCACTATAGCTAGGAAATGCAGAACTAGCTCCAGATATGTTGAGTAATTAATATCAGCTAGCCTTACGCAGTTCATTGCTTCCAAGAGTTCCCTCACTTGATCTTGGATCCCCAATTTAAATATTGTTGCCTAACATGCATAGGTGGTCGCACCCATGGCTGCTCCGGCTAATCGATGGAGGGCAATCCAGTCTGCATCTGTCTAATTTGAGGTATAGTTCGGAATCGCCGATAACCGAGGTGGGTTGTATGCCATATCTGCTTATTCGCTTGAAGGATGTCGCTAAACGAAACTTTCTCAATTGCTAGCAAGTTTTAGAATTGCGGCATAGTCGTATCATGGAAGAGTAGGTAAGTGGAACGAGTGGGGGAAGAGTCGGTATAAACTGGTTTTAGCAAAATTTAGAATGAATTAGAGAATTAAGTTTCAACCGGCCCGGTAAAGATCGGTTCTGCGTCCAGAAGCTAATGAATCCGATTTACCCTTTAGATCGATACCCCTTTTTCTCTTTTTTTCTTTTGCTTCTTGGATTTGTCATTGTTGTGCACCGATGTACCAAAGATGGTTCTTCTCATTATCCTTTCCACTCCTTTTTACTGCCTCTTCTTCAGCTACTAGTAGTTTGTACCTACTGCTGAGCCACAAAGAACTGAAAGTGAAGTTGTAGAAACGTAAAAACTTAAACTTAAAGAAATAAGTAAAGATAAAATATGTGCAAAAAGGATAACCATGAGATTACCTCTCAAGTGCGCTTGTTTTATGTCACTGAGCTTGACATTGTTGTTCCTTTTAGTTGGAGAAGAGCGAGGACTCATTGTGTAAATTGGGTCCTCAATCATGTGTTGCAGCAGAGATAAACTCTCTATTCTTTCTTGAGCCATCACATGTGCCACTACCATCAACAAGAGAGCTAGAACAACCAATTTCTTCCTTGTACTTGTCCTTGAAACTCTGGTTCTTGTCATCAGTACCAAATGGAGAAGGTGGTGTGTTGTTTTATCTTCATGGAGCATCCACATACTGGGTCACCAGGTGTTTCTTCTCCTAGGGTGACTTGCTCCATATGATCACCATTGGTTCGCCACTTTTTATCATGGGAAGTTCTTCTAGATCATAGGCAACACCAGCATCAATGTTCTTGAGCACCATCTTCTGCTCAGTCATGTTTATAATAGCACCAGTTATGCTGAATGATATGCTCAAATTTACCATGAGCTACTCTCTCAAATTAAGAGATCAATTGTAGTAGGGGTCGAATCACTGGGAATTAAATCAAACGATAGGAATATTGACTTCGAATTCAGCTAAGCAAAATAAAGTAAATTAAAGACAAAAGTAATTCCAAACAGGCAAGATTGTTGATTTCAAATTCAATTAAACAAAAAGCTAGGTTTTCGGGTAATTCTCAGGATACATCAGAATTGCAGTTTAAACAAAATCAGGATTTAATTAAGAATCGTTCTAGAACTTGGAACACTAAGATATAATTAACCAACTGTTGTTGCAAAAACCAACTATGCATAAACCCTAGAAAACCAAATTTCTTTGTGAATTCAATCAATTTAAACAAGCTTTAAATTCAAGTCGAATTTGTTCACAAAATTTCTAAACCAAATTTCTTTGCGAATTAGTGATTTTGCTCACCTAAGATCTAGTTCAGGCTAATCAATTACACTTTCGTGTCAATCTATCAACCTAAGATATCCAAATTCAGGGTCGCGAATCCTAAATCAGAGTTAAAGCAATCTAGGTGAAGAACTAAATAGAAAATCCTAACAAGTGAGTTTAACCTAACAATTCATCTTCAATCCATTTGAATCACCCTAAACCTAACAAGCAAACTACTCAGACATGCAAGCAAAGCAAATCATAACTGAATAATACTGCACAAAGAAAAAGAATAAAGAAGAGATACAGAGGGTTCGAAGAATCTCAAGCATAAAGTAGACTTGTCTCCCTAAAATCTCTCAAAAGCCCTCTCTCAATTTATTTGATAGAAACTAAGATTATCATTTAAAAACCTAAAAGCAAAGTATATATAAAGCCTCAAATTCGTGATGGGCTTTTATTGTAAACTTCTGGAACTTCTGCTGCAAAAAAGAAATCTTCAAAACTAGAAAATATTTTCGTCATGGGCATGTGTCGATCGACACACCTCCTGGTGTCGATCGACACCAATATCTGACGGCAATTGAAAATCCGTCCTAGCGACTTCAGCTCCTCTTTCCACAATGCTCCAAAATGCTCCATACTCATTAATTAAGCTCCACACGTACACAACCCTACAAAGACTCTAAAACACTTGAAAAACACCGAAAAGACTCGATAAAACCGGGTTAAATCATGGTCAAAAACTGGTAAAAACCATGATATATCAACTCCCCGAGACTTAGCTTTTGCTTGCCCTCAAGCAAACTAGAGACTAAGAATGAAGTCGAGGTTTGAAAATCACGGGAACTCACTTATCCTCGAGAACATTGCTTTCGCCTCCTTGACTCTTTTGCTGCATATAAGCAAAGTACCTTTGGCGGTCACGAATCTCAACCATCATAGGTTGGGCCTCAAATCTTAACCTGCAAACCCATCAATTTCACATTCTCCTAACTGTCGCATACTTGATCAAAGTGATGATGGAATTCTCTCTAATGATATCAACCAAGTAAAAGGCTAGGTATGATGTTAAAAGGCTTTTGGTGTTTCAGTGGAGTGAAAGGTGTTTAGGGTTACCGGATTTTATTTGGTGGATGCAGACATTATGCATAAACACAAGAGAGAGACTGGTCCAGTTGATGCTCACAGTTTCTCATTCACATTGCACTCCCTCCTCCAAAACGTTGTGGCGCAGCGTAGGGTTTGTTATTTAGCTCAATCTAGGGATTTAGATAACCTCTAGAGACCTAACTACTTGAATTGATGAATTTAATCAAATCAACACAAGGCTTCTTGACTTGATGAATTGAATCGAATCAAAGCAAGGCAAAGAGATAACTCTTCTTTTATTAAACTTCAAAAACTATCGATTACAAAGGAAGGAGAATCACTTAAATAGCCAAGTTTTCAATAACTTGGAGAACACGTAAAAATCAATTAGGGAATTTTCTTAAAACACATAACTAGTATAAATAAAATAAAAAGGAAAAGTCTTAGCACCGACTCAAAGCTTTAACATTTCTTCCTCCTTTGAAGCTACAATGATGCTGCATCAGATCCCTCCTAAGAAGAAAGATTCGACCTCGAATCGTTAACCAGATCGATTGGAACAAAACGTGATAAATACTTGATATTGAACACATCTGATGTTGTGATATTTGATGGTAAACGCAAGCGATAAGCATTATCATTAATGCGCTCAAGAACTTCGAGTGGCCCAATTTTCTTTGCTTTGAGTTTGTTGTAAGCACGGGCTGGCATTCGATCTGTTGTAAGAAATGCCCACACGAGATCGCCAACTTCAAACACAAGACGTCTACGATGAGAATCTGCCGCAACTTTATACTTGGACAATGAAGATTCTAAATTTGAAACAACTTGTCCATGAACATCGTTAATTTCATTAATAAAATCTTCTGCATCACCATGAAGTCGAGTACGATATGGAAGAGTAGATAGATCAACTGGTCCGCTAGGAGTAATGCCATAGATCACTTGGAAAGGGCTAAAACCAGAACTTCTATTTAGTGTGTGATTGTGTGTGCAAACTCAGCTTGAGGAAGTTTATAATCCCAAGTCTTTATAGTATCTCCCACTAACCAACGAAGCAAATTTCCCAACGATCTATTAGTGACTTCGGTTTGACCGTCGGTTTGAGGGTGATAAGCAGAGCTCATGTCGAGACTAGTGCCTAACATTTTCCAGAGAGAACGCCAAAAATGTCCCAAAAAACGCGAATCACGATCAGAAACAATAGACGTTGGTAAACCATGAAGACGATATACTTCTTGAAAGAAAAGAGTAGCGACTTGAATTGCATCAGTCGTACGTTTGCACGGAATGAAGTGCACCATTTTGGAGAAGCGATCTTCCACAACAAAAATAGAATCAAAACCACGTTGAGTACGCGGAAGTCCCATCACAAAATCCATGCTAATATCGGACCATGGCTGAGTTGGAATCGGTAAGGGAAGATAAAGCCCAGCGTTTGTTGCGTGACCTTTAGATTTTTGACAAGTAACACAACGCTCAACGAAACGTTCAACATCGCGCGTCAAAGATGGCCAAAAATATGAACTAGCGACAAGGTGTAATGTTCGATCTCTGCCAACATGACCTCGTTATGAATCTCTGAAATAAGTTGAAGGCGGAGGCTACAATCAGGAATGCATAACCTATCATTTCGAAAGAGAAATCCATCGTGAAAGGTATAGTCACGAGAAACTCTAGTTCGAGCTTCCTCAAAAACTCGACCAAAAAATAAATCAGAAGGATAGAGCTCTACAAAAGTTCCAAAACCAGGAACAGAAACATGAAGAACAGAGAGCAACGAATGTCTACGGCTTAAAGCATCAGCAACTCGATTAGAAACACCACAAGTGTGCCTGATAACAAATGTAAATTGTTTCAAGTAAGCGACCCACGCGGCATGTCGAGAAGACACTTTATCTTGGCTACTAAGATGTTTGAGAGCATCATGATCGGTAAAAAGAACAAATTCTTTATGAAAGAGATAATGTCGCCAATGCTTAACAGCTTGAACCACTGCATAGAACTCAATATCATATGTACTATATCGTGATCTCGCGCCTGCTAACTTCTCACTAAAGAATGCAATTGGACGATTTTGTTGACTTAAAATTGCACCAATCCCAGCTTTAGAAGCATCACAATGCAGTTCAAAGACCCGTGAAAAGTCAGGTAAGGCGAGAATAGGGGCTGAACTTAGCTTTATTTTTATGATGTCAAACGCTTGGGCTGCCTCTGGTATCCAAATAAAGTGTCCTTCGTATCGAATACAATCTGTTATTGGTGCCATAAGACTGCTAAATTGCGGCACAAACCGACGATAAAAAGAAGCAAGTCCATGAAAACTTCGTGTCTCCGATAATGTTGTCGGAGCAGGCCACGATCAAATAGCTTCAACTTTGCTTGGATCAATTGCTAAACTCTTTGCCGAGACTATATAACCAAGGAAGTGAACCTCTGAAGAACCAAATTCACATTTTTTTTAGTGTTGCATAAAATTGATCTCGTCTTAAGACCAGTAAAACTTCACGCAAGTGTAGAAGATGTTCCGCGATTGACCCACTAAAAATCAATATATCATCAAAATATACCACTACACATTTTCCAATAAATGGGCGAAGAGCTTGATTCATGATTCGCATAAACGTGCTAGGCGCATTAGACAACCCGAAAGGCATGACAAGCCATTCAAAAAGGCCTTCTCTGGTTTTAAATGCCGTTTTCCATTCGTCACCGGGACGTATTCTAATTTGATGATAACCGCTTTTTAAATCGAGCTTGGAAAAAAATGATGCATTACCAATTTGATCAAGTAAATCATCAAGACGAGGTATGGGGAAGCGATAACGAACTGTGATCTTATTAACAGCACGACTATCAACAACACACATTCTCCATGATCCATCTTTCTTCGGGATAAGCAAAGCTGGAACTGCACACGGACTTAAACTTTCACGCAAAAACTCTTTGCAAACCAACTCTTCGACTTGTCTACGAAGTTCTTCATGTTCGCTAGGACTCATTCGATAATGGGCTCTATTAGGTAGAGCTGCGTCAGGGACAAGATCAATACGATGCTGAAAGTCACGAAGAGGAGGCAGTCCGGATGGCAAATCCTCCGGGAATACATCTTTGAATTCGCCAAGCAAGTCCACAAATTCAGCTGGAACAAGTTTAGGCACGTTTGGAGATGTTGTTTTTGATACAAGTACCAAGACAATACCTTCAGCATGCATAGTTGCTTCGAAAGGTGTCCGCTGCAAAACCAAAACAGGATTAGAAGAAGTGACATGTGTCACTGGTAAAGATGGTTGCAATGTAAAACTGCGATCATTGAAGCGAAAGCTATATGTGTTTCGGAAACCATCATGTTGAATCTTTCGATCATATATCCAAGGACGTCCCAAAAGAAGTTGACAAGCATCCATGGGTACCACATCACAAAGAATCTGATCTTTATAAGCGTCTCCCACTGAAAATGGAATTAACGCTTGACGAGTCACTAACACTTCTGTTTTATGTTGCAACCATGCCAACTTGTACGGGGATGCATGCAACTCTGTGCTAATGTGGAGTTTGTTGACAACATCCTCTGCCACCACGTTTTCACTACTTCCAGAATCAATAATAAATTTGCAAACCTTCCCTCCAATGGTGCATTTAGAATGAAAGAGATTGTGACGTTGGGGATGACCATCTTGACTATGCGGAGCTAAACACAAATGTCTCACCATTAAGGATGGACCAACATAAGCGATAAGATCTTCGGTAATTTCTGGAATCTCAGATATCTCTTCATCATATATAACTTCAACATCGTTTCCAGAAGCATCAAAAAGAAGTCCTATGCGATTACGCGTCGAACAAACCGATTGTCGATGTCCTGTCTCGCCACAAGAAAAACATCGAAGCATCCTTGGTCTAGATGAATGGTTGTCATTAAAAGGAACAATGGGTGTGTTCGATTTTGTTGTAGGCGATTCATCAGTCGCTACTTGTAGTGGTGGATTTTGAATAGTTCGTTGGGGTCGTGTTACACTCCAAGAAGAAAAATTGTTTTTTGTTTGAGCCTCAATAGTCAAAGCTTGTTGATGCGCCTCTGATAGCGTAAGAGGATTAAACAAGTTGATAGTATGTTGTATTTGTAGACGAAGTCCAGCAACAAAGCGAGCAACAACTTGTTGAGGAGAATCATGAAGATCAATTCGATTGAGGAGCAAAAAAAAATTTGTAGCGTAATCAGCAACTGATCGAGATCCTTGACGAAGATTGTGCAAACGTTGGAACATGAGTTGTTCATAACTGTATGGTAAAAACGTTTTGCGCATCTTTGATTTCAATTTATCCCATCACATCACTTTTGCTTTTCCTTCTCTAGCACGAGATGTTTTCAATTGTGTCCACCAAGTGGATGCTCTGTTTCGGAAACGCATTGTGATAACAGGAACATAACGATCAAGCGGGACATGTTTGAATTCAAGGATTTCTTCCACTGTGACAATCCAATCGAGCAACTCTTCAGGGGATTGTCCTCCATGAAATTCAGGAATTTCAAATTTAAATCCACTCTCCCATATTACATCATCATCATCATCACGATCTCTTTCACGTTGGTGACGTCGGGCAGCAAATGGATTATCATCATCGCCAGACTTGTTATCGTCGTCTTTAACGTGCTCCACGTTTTCCGCGACCGGTGGTTGCTGTGTTGCGATTGCTTGGATGGCGATGGTCATGGCACGCATCTGGATTTGAAGATCAGCGATGGCTTGACGAGTTAGCTCTGCTTCTGTTGGAGGAACCGCTTTCTTTATGCGAGGCATCGTGAACAAGGAGCGTAGCAAGGCGTCTGATACCAACCTGGCGCAGCGTAGGGTTTGTTATTTAGCTCAATCTAGGGATTTAGATAACCTCAAGAGACCTAACTACTTGAATTGATGAATTTAATCAAATCAACACAAGGCTTCTTGACTTGATGAATTGAATCGAATCAAAGCAAGGCAAAGAGATAACTCTTCTTTTATTAAACTTCAAAAACTATCGATTACAAAGGAAGGAAAATCACTTAAACAGCCAAGTTTTCAATAACTTGGAGAACACGTAAAAATCAATTAGGAAGTTTTCTTAAAACACATAACTAGTATAAATAAAATAAAAAGGAAAAGTCTTAGCACCGACTCAAAGCTTTTTAACATTTCTTCCTCCTATGAAGCTAAAATGATGCTTCATCACGTTGTCAGGAACCAAACACCATATAATAACATGTTCCACTATCCACATCCATCCTTTGGGATTTTTGTAGAAGCTAGAGACTTATAAAAATGATCATTCCCCTTTCCTTAACTAAATTTTCGAAATTTGTTTTTTTCTTTTTTTTTAACCATTTTTTTTTTAAACTAAGGGGGGAAATAATCTTCATAAGGGTTAGTCTGAAAAATTTACCATTATTGTACATGAAATCCCAAGGAATTCTTAGCATCGCCGCTCTTTGTAAAGTTCTCCAACCGAATCCTCATCCTGTGCAATTTTGTGAATGAAAAACTGCGTCTGACCCTTTTCTCTCCGGTGTTTATACACATGCCTGCACATAAAACAAAAGGGAAAGAAATTGCATGAGGCTTGAATAAAAGGTTAAGGCTAGGGGTTGGGTACCAACTAAAAATGAGCTGGCCATTCAGGATCAACAAAGAGTGGTAAAGTGAATAAGAAGTCCTGAATGTTGAATCGATTACTGTCGTGATATCATCAAAGAAAATATAGCGAAATGGAGATCAAGTGTACTAATCTGGAGTTTGATCTACTTCGTTCTGCAAGTCGCAATAAGAGGGAAACCTGTACTATCATCTGGTTTCGAATTCGCTCCATCCAAAGGCTTCGTCGCAACAGCTAATAGTCGTAAAAACTAAGCTTTGTTCTAAGGAAAGATCGTTGTTCCCTACATTTTGACTCAATAAAAACAGATTTTTGACTCCAAAGCTGTCGATCGACAGTCACAACGTGTCTCGATCGACAGGTCCTTCGAAATTCTGCAATCGTGGCTGTTTGTGGCTTCTGTCGTTTAAGCAGTCTAAAGGGACACTGTAAATCAGTCAAATGAAACACGATTAAATAGCACAACACATAGTCTTAAGGTAACAAGTTTCACAAATATGAAAATCAAAATGATGCAAATAACAAACTGACTCAATGAAAGAAAAATGACTCAAATGAAAAGAAAAAGACTTACAGGTGGGTTGCCTCCCACCAAGCGCTTGTTTTTAGTCATTAGCTTGACTTCGGATGATGTTTAGGCTGGAGGTGGATCTCTGAAGTGCACTCCCCCAGACTTGCAAAGAACAATACCAGGAAAGAGCTTCATAGTATTGTTCAGCATCCTTGGACAACTACCTCTTCCTTCTCTCTCAACTCCAAAGGAATGACAATTCTGAACTTAGAGAATGGGTTAGTCCTTTTGCGCTTCACTTTGGGGGTCTTTTTGCACTTGGAACTTGCTGGAATGTTGACATCATGACGTGGAGTGGAAAGAGCCAACTTGAGGACGTTTTGAACCTTCTTCGTCTCATCTCCAACATTAACGCTCATACAAGAAGTCGATGTGACAAGAACTTAAGGATAAAACACATTCTTGTTGATGTTCGAAAAGGAGATTCGCTTATTAGGAAAATCCACCATTGCTCCCACTGTTGCAAGGAACTGTGCACCAAGAACCAATGGTTTACAACTGTTATCCTTGGTCTCAATGATGTAAAAGTCTGTAGGAACAAGACAATATCCTATTTGAAGCAACACGTCAGGAATGAAGCCTTTTGAAATTGTACACGATCTATCTATAAGATCGATATATGTCTTTGAAGGTTATAACTCCAAAATCCCTAGCTTCTTTGCAACACTCTCAGACATGACGTTCACATTAGCTCCTGTGTCACATAGAAAATCCTTTAATTCTACACCTTTGATTGAGCACGGAATCACGAACATCCTTGGATTCAACAACTTTGGTAGCTTCCTCAATGATGTTGGAACTTGTTTCCCTTTCTCCTTAGGTGCTTTGCCACTGCCTTGGTTGATAGATGAAGGATATATCCTTGGGCACGGGATCTTGGGCTTGTAGACACTTTCAACGGCGATTTCAGACTGATTTTTCAGGTTTTCTGCGTTTTTCACTGTTGTCGATCGACACTCGTCAGGTGTGTCGATCAACAGTGCTGATGAATTCGCATTTGTACCGAAATTTCCCGTAGCTGTCGATCGACACTCACTATGTCAGTGTCTGTTTCGAAATTGCCGTCAGATCTTAGTGTCGATCGACAGCAAGAGGACTGTCGATCGACAGCGCTTTCCAATCTCCAATTTCATGTCTTCTTCAAGAACCACGAGCCAATCCTCATCTTCACACTTCTCAATAGTTGGAATCACTTGTTCTTCACTATTCAATGTGATAGAATTGGAGAAGTGCTTTGGGTTCATGTCCGTCTTCCCTGGAAGATAACCTTCTTGTCTCCTCATATTCTCTGCAGTCTAAGCTACCTGAGTGTCCAGCTTCTTCACGTGAATGTTGAGGGCCTCTATTTTCCCATTAAGATCAGTGTAGAGGCTTTCAATCTTCCCATTGAAGTTCACCGTTTGTGCTTGTTGTCCTTCAAGAATTTGTTCGAGCATAGCCTTCATGTCGCTTTCTGAAGACTTAGCAGGAATGGGCTGATAAGATGAAGATCCATAGCTCATTTGGTTGCTGTTGTAGCCTCCAAACCTCTGATTCTGAAAACCATTCCCATTGATGTAGTTAACATCTTTTTGATTATTCTCCTCCTCTTGAGCAAAGTGAACTGCCTTTTTCCCCACTAGAAGGCTATGCATAGAATCTATCTTGGCTTTCACCTCAGCAATCTCAGCTCCACCTGTCATACCTACTTCTTTTCTTCTCTCCTCATCAATTCTTCGTGCTGTTGCTCGAAGCCACGTTTTTAATCAGTACAAGAGCATCAGCTGGATATCTAGTCTTGAAATCCCCATTACTGGCGGAATCCAAAGTCATCTGATGCATCCAATCTACACCTCTGAAAAAGATGCCCAACAGCTGAATCTCTGTAAAACCGTGGTGAAGACAATCTCTCTGATAGCCCTTGAAACGTTCCCATGAAGCCTTGCACGCTTCAATTGTTCCTTGAACAAAAGAAGAGATCTTCGCTCTCAACTCATCTGAACGCGATTCATCGTAGAAATGGCCCAGGAAAGCGTTCTTTATATCGTTCCAAGTAGTCAGTGAGCCCGGCTCCAACTGCTTCAGCCAGTAAGCGGCATCCCCAGCTAAAGAGTGTGGGAATAGCTTACAGAAGACGTAATCTAGAGACTCCCTATTCGCCTTGATGCTAGATGCGAGGTCTTCGAACCTCTCAAGATGATCCATGGGATGTTCTATAGGATGCCCATGGAACTGATGCTGAGCTACTAGTGAAAAGAAAGCAGGCTTCATCTCAAAGTCCTGCCTAGCGAATCAGGGGCTCGGATTGCTATCCTATTAGCATAGTATTCTTCAGGACGGTTGTAGTCTCCCAAAGTGCGTTGGGTAACCACACCCGCCTGAGGTCTGCGATTCGCCCGAGCCTGACGCTCTAGCTCAGCACGCTGACTCTCTAGCTCAGCCCGTTGACGATCAAACTCAGCTTTCTGGGCTGCAATTGGATCGTCGACTTCCTCTGCCATCACGATGACATTACCAGCTTCATCAATTATGTCCCCCTACTCATTGTATCTGTTTCCATCTCTGTTAACCAATTCACCCTGAGCATTCGGAAGAACAACCACAAGTTGACGCACCATCTTAGCTTGTACCTGAAACACAAAAACAATAGAAAAACGCGTAAAAACGAAAAAAAATACTTAGTCAAAATTCTAGAATCAAAATCCAATGGAAGATTTTGACTCCCCGGCAACGGCGCCAAAATTTGATATGCTCAAATATACCCTGAACTACTCTCTCAAATTAAGAGATCAATTGTAGTAGGGATTGAATCACTAGGAGTCAAATCAAACGATAGGAATATTGACTTCGAATTCAGCTAAGCAAAATAAAGTAAATTAAAGACAAAAGTAATTCTAAACAGGCAAGATTGTTGATTTTAAATTCAATTAAACAAAAAGCTAGGTTTTCGGGTAATTCTCAGGATAAATCAGAATTGCAGTTTAAACAAAATCATGATTTAATTAAGAACCGTTCTAGAACTTGGAACACTAAGATACAATTAACCAACTGTCGTTACGAAAACTAACTATGCCTAAACCCTAGAAAACCAAATTTTTTTGCGAATTCAATCAATTTAAACAAGCTTTAAATTCAAGTCCAATTTGTTCACAAAATTCCTAAACCAAATTTCCTTGCGAATAAGTGATTTTGCTCACCTAAGATCTAGTTCAGGCTAATCAATTACACTTTCGTGTCAATTTATCTACCTAAGATATCCAAATTCAGGGTCGCGAATCCTAAATCAGTGTTAAAGCAATCTAGGTGAAGAACCAAATAGAAAATCCTAACAAGTGAGTTTAACCTAACAATTCATCTTCAATCCATTTGAATCACCCTAAACCTAACAAGCAAACTACTCAGACATGCAAGCAAAGCAAATCATAACTGAATAATACTGCATAAAGAAAAAGAATAAAGAAGAGATACAGAGGGTTCGAAGAATCTCAAGAATAAAGTAGACTTGTCTCCCTAAAATATCTCAAAAGCTCTCTCTCAATTTGTTTGATAGAAACTAAGATTATCATTTAAAAACCTAAAAGCAAAGTATATATAAAGCCTCAAATTCATGATGGGCTTTTATTGTAAACTTCTGGAACTTCTTGTGCAAAAAGGAAATCTTCAAAACTGGAAAATATTTTCGTCATGGGGTAAATATCTTCAAAAAGGAAATCTGACGGCAATTGAAAATCCGTCCTACCGACTTTAGCTCCTCTTTCCACAATGCTCCAAAATGCTCCATAATCATCAATTAAGCTTCACACGTACACAACCCTACAAAGACTCTAAAACACTCGAAAAACACCGAAAAGACTCGATAAAACCGGGTTAAATCATGGTCAAAACAGGTAAAAACCATGATATATCACTGAGGAATGGCATACCAAGCACCAGTTGTATGTTCACCTCTGATTCCATTTGTACCACAACCAAATCTGTTGGAATTACAGTGTCTTCAATCCTCAGAGGGTAACTTTCTATCATTTCCAGAGTCTGCCATAGTGAGAGTACATATCCTTTCCCTATTAGCCTTCTGTCCTAACCGCTGAGCAGCTCCTACTGATATTAGGTTGATGCTGGAACCAGTGTTGCATAGACCTCTGGTCTTTTGGCCCTCCTTTAGAAAAGTTAAAATGAATTACCATGGGTCTTTCTCCTTAAGTAGTGTCTTTAGGTCCATCAGCTCCTTCATCCTCGTCTTGTAGAGATTCATTGATTCGTGGAGCATCCTGTTGCAGGTAGTCACTGTGTAGATATATCTTTGTTCTATTGGGTCTCTGAGTGAAATACTCTTCTCATTCAGTGATAACAAAAGCTCAGCCATCAGCTTTTCAAAAGATGGGAACATTTTTTCAAACTTACTCACCCTTGTCATAATAGGTAGGTCATTATCAGAGTTGGTCTTAGTCTTCAGGTCTGCAGGAAGAGCTTGATGTTCTTCATCGATGCTTCTTGGTAGTTCCTTAATAGCATGTACTTCAAATGGCTCTGTACTATTTTATTATCTAGCTGATCGCATTGCAGGATTCCTTGGGATTGGCCTCACATTTGCCACGTAGAGTCCTTGGAGTTCTCTGAGAAGAAGATGCAACTTGTGCAATCCTCGTGTCAAAAGATTTGAACTGATTTTTCAGAGTTTCAAATTTTCCCAAGAGGTCATCATATCCTCCATTCACATGCTGCTTCAGCTCTACTATCTTCTTATCAAAATCCTCCTGGGTCTTTGTCTGACAATCGAGTATCTGTTGCAGGACACCTTTAAGGTCAAAAGCAGGTGGTACTGCAGGTGCAGTTGCAGCTTGATGTTGTGCTTGAGCTTGCTGAGGTTGAAAACCTTGAGTAGTAGCTAACTCGTTCTTATAGTGAAACCCTTGAGAGTAGTTGTTGTTGTACCCTTTGTTCTGGAATCCTTGATTTTGCTGAGGTGGATACACTTGGTCTTGAGGGTTCTCAACATTGGTGCTTTTGTAGGAGAGATTGTTGGGCTTGAAGTTGGAGTTGTAGTTCCTGAACTGATAGTTCCTGAACTGATAGTTCCCCTGGTTGGCAATGTAGTTAACTTCTTCTATTGCTCAGCTGTCAACTCAACATTATCTTCTTGATACGCCTGAGTGAATCCCTCAGCTTCTCCAATAAAGTGAATACATTTTTGGCTAGCCATCAGTAGCTTGCCCATCCTATCAAGTCTCTCATTCATCTCTTTGAACTTGTGCTCACTGTTAGTATGAGAAACATGGATGCTTCTGTCATAGTCACCACCATAGCAAGCATCACTCTGAGCAAGTTTCTCTATAAGCTATTCAGCTTGAGCTTCATTGAGACTAGTGAAATTACCCTGACTGGCAGTGTTAAGCTGAGTAGCTGTACTCTTAGTAACTCCTCTGTAGAAAACTCCCAGAAGATAATCTTTAGAGATCCCATGGTGAGGACAACTTCTAGTGTATCCTTTCAAGTTCTCCCAAGCTTCACTTAGAGATTCTTGACCACCTTGCCTGAAAGAGTTTATATCACTTCTGTACTTGGCAGTCTTCTGCTTGGGAAAGAACTTAGATAAGAATTCCTTCTTACAGAGGTCCCAGTTGCTGACAAACTGAGATGAAATGTCATGCTCCCACTGTGATCCCTTGCCTCCAAGAGAGAATGGAAACAAGATCATTCTGATAGTGTCTTCAGGAACACCATTCATCTTCACTGTCCTGCATAACCTGTCAAACTTATCCAAATGATCTAGAGGATCTTCATATGGTAAACCATTGAAGATGGAGTTCTGCACTATGTTGATCATGCTAGATTTGATTTCAAAGTTGTTGTTAGGAACAGGAGGTGGACGAATCCCAAGTTTAATGCTCCTAGGTTCATCAAAGGCTCCAATAGGTCTCATTGCAGCTGCAGGTCTTCCCTACAATGGTGGAGCCCTGGGTTGAGGTCCAGCTCCCAAATTTTGATGCATCTAGAGGACAGGGTTCTGGTTATTAACTGTAGTTTCCAAAGCAGGAGGTTGAGCTGGGTTACGCTGAGCTGCTGCAGGTGCAGCATTAGCATTGGCTCCACGATTTTCCATATCGCAAGCCTAAACAATCTTTCTCTGCATGTTCTCTACTATTGTCTGTCTTTCAAGTCTTCTGATGTTAGGTACCAAATCAACGAGTTTTCCTCTTTGGCTCCTTATTATTATGCACTACAAAATAGAGAAAAGCCAAGTTCCCAAACACAGAGCAAACACAAATACAAAGCAAAAATTGCATAAATTTAAAAGCTTTAGTCTTAATCTTAATAGTTTAATCCTAATATCTATATGCGCAATGCTTCCCCGGCAACGGCGTCGATTTGATGAGACTATTTTTATGCAAGCTAGTGGATGCAAACACAAAAGAAGTACCAAATAAAAACCAAAGCAAGCTAACAACCTATCTCATAATCTGATTGAAGCAAGGAATGAGATCGAACACAAGGAAGCATGGTTACAGAGTACTAAGATGCAGGACATTCAGATTAAGCTAAAGCAAACAAAGAGAGTGGTTTGTGTTGGATATACATATGGGCTTCCCAGATTTACCTTCGGCCCATCACAAGAATAAAGCTTAAAGCCCATCAGAAGAACCAAGCTCAAGGCCCAACTCATCAAGAAGTTAACTAAAGTGTTTTAGTTGTATAGTTACTTTATGCAAACTATGGTTTATATTTAACTTTAAGTATGTACTATATATAGTTGTCACATCATTTGATGGGACAACTCATGCAATATTATTCACAGAAATACCGACCACTTTTGAGTACTTTCACCCGCTTTACTTTACGTTTATTTCCTTCGACCCGGTTCGTTCTTATTTACAGAAATATCGACCCCTCTTTTACTTAACTTATTTCTTCAACCCGACTTTGGAAACAACAATTGGCGCGCCAGGTAGGGGAAATATATTCTCTTATACTCCAAAGAATGAAACTGGTCCCCTCTCGCAAGAAGACAGGGTCACCACCCTGACCATTCAGAGCGCGACTCCAGGACCTGTCCAACAGACTCCGGTCACGCTCACTACTGAAAAGTCTGCTTGGAACGGCGATACCAACACCGACCAGCCTACAACTATCGACACTCCCGGCCTCGTCCAGCACGGGACTATTTAGATCGCTAACGAACAGGTCGACCTGACCAGGATGATGGGCTTCATCATGCGACGCCTCGACGACCAGGATCAGCTAACTCGCCAGACCAACTCCCGACTCGAAGACTTACAAACTTCTCGGGAGATCACCCACGAGTGGGCCGAGGTCGGCAATAACCGACCCAATCACGACTCCCCGCAGTTCAGAGCTAGCTCGTCACAAACAATCTTTGATAGATTGGGCCGGCCAACGGATGTATTCGACAGGATATGTCGGTCGACGGACGTGTTCGAAAGGCTAGATCGACCATTTGACCAAAAACGACTAGTCATCCCATTGGACGTGTTCGAAAGACTAGGTCGACCATCTGACCAAAACCGACCAGTCATCCCCTCTTCGGGCAATCCATCCAGCTCGCAACATACCAGACCGACCAGATCTCGGTCGCAGGAACCGAGAACTGATCGGGACTTCGAGATGGAAGATCTTCGGGCAACGCTTACAGAAATCAACTCGAAGATGCACCGCACAATCAGCTCCGTTCCTGAAATCGATCACGTGTTGGCAGAAACACAACGAACTCCGGATCATGTCGATCCCAATCAGAGACTATAGTAAACTTCAAATCCCGGCCTACTCCGGAGACACCGACCCAATGCAGTATCTAAGAAAGTTTAACCTTACAATGGGACGTATATACTACCCCCCAGGAGAAAAGGACGCAGGCTGCTGTCAACACTTCGTCGAGCATCTCTCAGGACCAGCTCTCGAATGGTTCTTCTGGCTCACTCCGCGGTCAATCGCTAGCTTCTCGCAACTATCTGCTGCGTTTCTCAAGCACTACTCAATATATATCGAGGACAGGGTTACCGAAGCCGACCTCTGGTCCTTGATCCAGGGAGAAAACGAGTCACCACGGGAGTATATTGATAGATTCAATGCAGTGCTATCAAGGGTTACAGTTAGTGAAAACTCCGCAATCTTGGCGCTAAGACAAGGGGTATGGCATGAATCCAAGTTTAGCGAAGACCTTGTCCTTCATCCACCACCCTCTCTAGAAGATGCAATGCACCGATCCATACTGTAAGTTGTCCTAGAAGATCGCAAGGTCGTCAACTAAAGAAGCACTCTCCTACAAAGCCCCCAGCCTCGAAGGCAAAACAAAAGGACGAAGATGACTACCAAGAGCCCAGCCAACATTAAGACTAAGAGTACAAGGCAAAAAACTCTCAGTGCATCAGGTTGGAACCGACCAACCACCTCAGCAATAATCGAACAAGTGGATACGAAGGCAAGACTCAAAAGACACCAAGTTCTACTACGACTACCATCAGGTATTCGGTCACTCTACAACAGAGTGTCGGGGCCTCAAAGACACTCTACTCACCGGTTACCAGCGTGGAGAAATCAAGGTGGATAGCTGTAACAACCGCATCTCGGACTATGAATCCAGACCCAAGTGTTAGTCAAATAAATGGTATCTTCATTACTCAAAAATTTCTCAATACATTGTTCGGTAAATTACAATGTATGGGTACTAAATTCACAATGCCTTGGAAAAGTCTTCCTCCATCTACTGCTCCCTCCTGCCTTGCCGTCCTATGGTCTACCTGACCGGATGTCCTATCATGCGTACTGGTAAGGGGGTGAGTATTGAATACTTAGTAAGATGGTATTTTCTGTCTCACCACCTAACACTACCTAGCTATTCTAAACCCCTACAACCCCACAAAGCACCCTTAGCACTACGTCTCAATTACTATGTCTCACGGCCAACCCTTTGGCGGTGATACAACTGCTCTACTCTTGCCGGCACGCTGGCAGCCTTAACTCGACACCAGCAAGCTGGTAACTACAAATGATACACCAGTAACTGGTATGCCTGGCACGCTGGTAGCAACTACTCCTAGTCGGCCCATCGGCGGCCTTTCATGATTTGGCACTCTCGGCCCTTCTAGCGAGCAGCAGAACGCTAGGTCTTCGTGCCACTTTTTCCGGCTAAACACAAACAAACGTGTCGTATGTATCTACATACGAATGATGCGATATTTAAGCTACTGGCATTGTGAACCTACTATCCTAACCAGATTAACATGCTTTAAGACTCTCCTAAGGTTCAAAATCGAATTATCTACTCCGGTTAATCCTAGTCCTTATACCTCTACGTTCTCAAGCAATAGTCGAAGCATTTCAATCAATACCTTTGCCCCGTATGGTCGGCCCCATGTAAGCATGATTATCCCAATACGTTACCCATGACACATCAATGGCCATACGGCAACCGTCCCTGCAGAAAGACACACATAAAACTATCCGTTAATTGTGGAAGACTCACGATCCAGCCTTGACCATTACTGGCCTAAGCGTTCACCAGGCCTTGCCTCTAACCCTGGATTCGTATGCGGCCGTACGAGTTTGCTAGGCCTCCTTAGCGCTTCTCTTGTTGGCATACACCGTTTAGACTCTATATCAGGTTGACTAAGGCATGGCCGAACAACTATCGAGTTGCATGAACATTACCTGTTTGGCCTACGACATTCTCTAGTAGTCTGCCGAGTCAAACAAACAAGCGAACCATCGAGTATCATCACTGCCTTGCGGCGGTAAATCTACCATAGCTCTATTTCGTGGTTTAATGATCGGTTAATATCAGACCTTTCAGTCTGCCAAGCTACTCCTCACATTTGGCCCACTAGCTCCCTTGATAGGGTATAACTGGCCTATGCATGACTCTATCGGATTCCTGAGCAAACTCATTCCTCCTGACTTCCTAAACTATATGTGGTGCGAGTCGGAGCTAGGTATGATCCTGCCATGGCTAGCTTCCAATCCGCCAAACAATGAGTCACTCTTGGAGTAGCTTATGCCAAGCCAAGTTTCCTCGAGATACAAGGCTGAGTCCCACGGCCGGTACGCCTAGGTCCGTGTACCCTCGCCAAGATCCATCGTAATAGCCAAGTCGGCCCGTCGGCGGCCTTTCATGATTTGGCACTCTTGGCCCTTTTAGCGAGCAGCAGAACGCTAGGTCTTCGTGCCACATTTTCCGTCTAAACACAAATAAACGGGTCGTATGTATCTACATACGACTGATGCGGTATTTAAGCTACTGGCATTGTGAACCTACTATCCTATCCGGATTAACATGCTTTAAGACTCTCCTAAGGTTCACAATCAAATTATCTACTCCGGTTAATCCTAGTCCTTATACCTCTACGTTCTCAAGCAATAGTCGAAGCATTTCAATCAATACCTTTGCCCTGTATGGTCGGCCCCAGGTAAGCATGGCTATCCCAATACGTTACCCATGACACATCTATGGCCATACGTTGACCGTCCCGGCAGAAATACACACATAAAACTATATGTTAATTGTGGAAGACTCACGATCCAGCCTTGACCATTACTGGCCTAAGCGTTCACTTGGCCTTGCCTTTAACCCTGGAGTCGTATGCGGCCGTACGAGTTTGCTAAGCCTCCTTATCGCTTCTCTTGTTGGTATACACTGTCTAGACTCTATATCAGGTTGACTAAGGCATGGCCGAACAACTATCGAGTTGCATGAACATTACCTGTTTGGCTCACGACATTCTCTAGTAGTCTGCCGAGTCAAACAAACAAGCGAACCATCGAGTATCATCACTGCCTTGTGGCGGTAAATCTACCATAGCTCTATTTTGTGGTTTAATGATCGGTTAATATCAAACCTTTCATTCTGCCAAGCTACTCCTCACATTTGGCCCACTAGGTCCCTTGATAGGGTATAGCTGGCCTATGCATGACTCTATCGGATTCCCGAGCAAACTCATTCCTCCTGACTTCCGAAACTATATGTGGTGCGAGTCGGAGCTAGGTATGATCCTGCCATGGCTAGCTTCCAGTCCGTCAAACAACGAGTCACTCTTGGGCCAGCTTATGCCACGCCAAGTTTCCTCGAGATACAAGGCTGACTCCCACGGTCGGTACGCCTAGGTCCGTGTACCCTCGCCAAGATCCATCGTGATAGCCGAGTTGGCCTGTCGGCGGCCTTTCATGATTTGGCACTCTCAGCCCTTTTAGCGAGCAGCAGAACGCTAGGTCTTCATGCCACTTTTTCTGGCTAAACACAAACAAACGGGTCGTATGTATCTACATACGACTGATGCGGTATTTAAGCTACTGGCATTGTGAACCTACTATCCTATCCGGATTAACATGCTTTAAGACTCTCCTAAGGTTCACAATCAAATTATCTACTCCGGTTAATCTTAGTCCTTATACCTCTACGTTCTCAAGCAATAGTCGAAGCATTTTAATCAATACCTTTGCCCCGTATGGTCGGCCCCAGGTTACCATGGCTATCCCAATACGTTACCCATGACACATCTATGGCCATACGGCGACCGTCCCGGCAGAAATACACACATAAAACTATATGTTAATTGTGGAAGACTCACGATCCAGCATTGACCATTACTGGCCTAAGCGTTCACCTGGCCTTGCCTCTAACCTTGGAGTCGTATGCGGCCGTACGAGTTTGCTTAGCCTCCTTATCGCTTCTCTTATTGGCATACACTATCTAGACTCTATATCAGGTTGACTAAGGCATGGCCGAATAACTATCGAGTTGCATGAACATTACCTGTTTGGCCTACGACATTCTCTAGTAGTCTGTCGAGTTAAACAAACAAGCGAACCATCGAGTATCATCACTGCCTTGCGGCGGTAAATCTACCATAGCTCTATTTCGTGGTTTAATGATCGGTTAATATCAGACCTTTGAGTCTGCTAACCTACTCCTCACATTTGGCCCACTAGGTCCCTTGATAGGGTATAGCTGGCCTATGCATGACTTTATCGGATTCCTAAGCAAACTCATTCCTCTTGACTTCCTAAACTATATGTGGTGCGAGTCGGAGCTAGGTATGATCCTGCCATGGCTAGCTTCCAGTCCGCCAAACAACGAGTCCCTCTTGGAGCAGCTTATGCCAAGCCAAGTTTCCTCGAGATACAAGGCTGAGTCCCACGGCTGGTACGCATAGGTCTGTGTACCCTCGCCAAGATCCATCGTGATAGCAGAGTCGGCCCGTCGGCGGCCTTTCATGATTTGGCACTCTCGGCCCTTTTAGCGAGTAGCAGAACGCTAGGTCTTCGTGCCACTTTTTCCGGCTAAACACAAATAAACGGGTCATATGTATCTACATATGACTGATGCGATATTTAAGCTACTGGCATTGTGAACCTACTATCCTATCCGGATTAACATGCTTTAAGACTCTCCTAAGGTTCACAATCAAATTATCTACTCCGGTAATCCTAGTCCTTATACTTCTACGTTCTCAAGAAATTGTCGAAGCATTTCAATCAATACCTTTGCCCCGTATGGTATGCCCCATGTAAGCATGGCTATCCCAATACGTTACCCATGATACATCTATGGCCATACAGCGACCGTCCCAGCAGAAATACACACATAAAACTATCTGTTAATTGTGTAAGACTCACGATCCAGCCTTGACCTTTACTGGCCTAAGCGTTCACCTGGCCTTGCCTCTAACCCTGGAGTCGTATGCGGCCGTACGAATTTGCTAAGCCTCTTTAGCGCTTCTCTTGTTGGCATACACCGTCTAGACTCTATATCAGGTTGACTAAGGAATGGCCGAACAACTATCGATTTGCATGAACATTACCTGTTTGGCCTACGACATTCTCTAGTAGTTTGCCTAGTCAAACAAACAAGCGAACCATCGAGTATCATCACTGCCTTGTGGCGGTAAATCTACCATAGCTCTATTTTGTGGTTTAATGATCGGTTAATATCAGACCTTTCAGTCTGCCAAGCTACTCCTCACATTTGGCCCACTAGGTCCCTTGATAGGGTATAACTAGCCTATGCATGACTTTATCGGATTCCTGAGCAAACTCATTCCTCCTGACTTCCGAAACTATATGTGGTGCGAGTCGGAGCTAGGTATGATCCTGCCATGGCTAGCTTCTAGTCCGCCAAACAACGAGTCACTCTTGTGCCAGCTTATGCTAAGCCAAGTTTCCTCGAGATACAAAGCTGAGTCCCACGGCCGGTACGCCAAGGTTCTTGTACCCTCGCCAAGATCCATCGTGATAGCCGAGTCAGCCCGTCGGCGGCCTTTCATGATTTGGCACTCTCGGCCCTTCTAGCGAGCAGCAGAACGCTAGGTCTTCGTGCCACTTTTTCCGTCTAAACACAAATAAACGGGTCGTATGTATCTACATACGACTGATGCGGTATTTAAGCTACTGGCATTGTGAACCTACTATCATATCCGGATTAACATGCTTTAAGACTCTCCTAAGGTTCACAATCAAATTATCTACTCCGGTTAATCCTAGTCCTTATACCTCTACGTTCTCAAGCAATAGTCGAAGCATTTCAATCAATACCTTTGCCCCGTATGGTCGGCCCCAGGTAAGCAAAGATATCCCAATACGTTACCCATGACACATCTATGGCCATACGGCGACCGTGCCGGCAGAAATACACACATAAAACTATCAGTTAATTGTGGAAGACTCACGATCCAGCCTTGACCATTACTGGCCTAAGCGTTCGCCTAGCCTTGCCTTTAACCCTGGAGTCGTATGCGGCCGTACGAATTTGCTAAGCATCCTTAGCGCTTCTCTTGTTGGCATACACCGTTTAGAGTCTATATCAGGTTGACTAAGGCATGGCCGAACAACTATCGAGTTGCGTGAACATTACCTGTTTGTCCTACGACATTCTCTAGTAGTCTGCCAAGTCAAACAAACAAGCGAACCATCGAGTATCATCACTGCCTTGTGGCTGTAAATCTACCATAGCTCTATTTCGTTGTTTAATAATCGGTTAATATCAGACATTTCTGTCTGCCAAGGTACTCCTCACATTTAGCCCACTAGGTCCCTTGATAGGGTATAACTGGCCTATGCATGACTCTATCGGATTCCTGAGCAAACTCATTCCTCTTAACTTCCTGAACTATATGTGGTGTGAGTCAGAGCTAGGTATGATCCTGCCATGGCTAGCTTCCAGTCCGCCAAACAATGAGTCACTCTTGGGCCAGCTTATGCCAAGCCAAGTTTCCTCGAGATACAAGGCTGAGTCCCACGGCCGGTACGCCTAGGTCCGTGCACCCTCGCCAAGATCCATCGTGATAGCCAAGTCGGCCTGTCGGCGGCCATTCATGATTTGGCACTCTCGGCCCTTTTAGCGAGCAGCAGAACGCTAGGTCTTCGTGCCACTTTTTCTGGCAAAACACAAATAAACGGGTCGTATGTATCTACATACGACTGATGCGGTATTTAAGCTACTGGCATAGTGAACCTAATATCCTATCTGGATTAACATGCTTTAAGACTCTCTTAAGGTTCACAATCAAATTATCTACTCCGGTTAATCCTAGTCCTTATACCTCTACATTCTCAAGAAATAGTCGAAGCATTTCAATCAATACCTTTGCCCCGTATGGTCGGCCCCATGTAAGCATGGCTATCCCAATACGTTACCCATGACACATCTATGGCCATACGGCGACAGTGCCAGCAGAAATACACACATAAAACTATCTGTTAATTGTGGAAGACTCACGATCCAGCCTTGACCTTTACTGGCCTAAGCGTTCACCTAGCCTTGCCTCTAACCCTGGAGTCCTATGCGGCCGTACGAGTTTCCTAAGCCTCCTTAGCGCTTCTCTTGTTGGCATACACCGTCTAGACTCTATATCAGGTTGACTAAGGAATGGCCGAACAACTATCGAGTTGCATGACCATTACCTGTTTGGCCTACGATATTCTCTAGTAGTCTGCCGAGTCCAACAAACAAGCGAACCATCGAGTATCATCAGTGCCTTGCGGCGGTAAATCTACTATAGGTCTATTTTGTGGTTTAATGATCGGTTAGTATCAGACCTTTCAGTCTGCCAAGGTACTCCTCACATTTGGCCCACTAGCTCCCTTGATAGTGTATAACTGGCCTATGCATGACTCTATCGGATTTCTGAGCAAACTCATTCCTCCTGACTTCCTAAACTATATGTGGTGCGAGTCGGAGCTAGGTATAATCCTGCCATGGCTAGCTTCCAGTCCGCCAAACAACGAGTCACTCTTGGGCCAGCTTATGTCAAGCCAAGTTTTCTCGAGATACAAGGCTGAGTCCCATGGCCGATACGCATAGGTCCGTGTACCCTCGCCAAGATCCATCGTGAGAGCTGAGTTACTTAGCAAGTTGTGTTAGCCATGTCATGCTCCTTTACTATCTCACCTACGAGTCCATAGCCAGATCGCCATGATCTAACCGAATGCTCTGCCACTGTCGATAACCCAAGCGTGCTTTTGCTTACCGGGCGTGATTCCAAACCGAGGCTGTATCGATTTCTATCGAGGCCTTACCGGTCCGCAGTACAGTGGTTGGCACTGGCCGTCTAACTCTCTCTCCGATCATCGATGCCTTCACCGATGATTACCGGTTTGTTCATCGCGGACGAACATGGTATCGTACTGATACACCGAGGCCTACACGAAGCTTACCGATGCCAGTCAGCGATCACATCGCGGACTGCCCTTGCGGACTGCTCAGTTATCCCCGATGGCCAGTGGTAGATCGATCGTAGGCCTCCCCGAGGGCCTATCGACGCGTCCCCATGGTTCGATCGTAGACACTACCTGATAGCCACTCTTGGCACGGTCGGATCGTCGAGTGTCCATACCGATGATCGTCTCATCGATACGTCCATCGAGGAATGATCCGAGGTTCTCTTGTCCTGATCATCGATCAGCCTTACTTCCTCAGGATACCTCCTCGAGGCACGTCTTCTAGGTTACTCGGGCCCTGTCGAAGCATCATCGTGCCCTTTTGAGGCGTCACCAGTACCTCGTACCCATGCCCTGCCAAAGTGTCTTCGATGCCCTCTCGAGGCGTCACCGAGGCCTATCGTCGGTACCTTGACGTACTGTCATCGAGGCACCCCGAGCCCATACCGATGCCAGCACTAGGCATTACCGAACCTGCCGGGCCATGTACGGATCTCTATCCATCCAAGGCTGCTAATACTACCGGGCCATGTACGGATCTCTATCCGTCCAAGGCTGCTACTACTACTACTACTCCTACTACTACCCGAACCCGTACTACTAAGACTACCGTATGAAATCTATAAAGGAAAAGAATAGAAAGGGAGTATTAGGTACGGATCACGCCTTACCTTATACCGCTGCTCCTTAGGGTGGGGTACCGAGTTCCTTCTCGAGCTCCTCCTTTTTCTCTTCCTCTAAAGCGTTTATCTTTGGCTCAAGAGAAAAGAGAAATCTTTGGTGTGTAAATAATGAGCTCCCTTGCCCCCTGTTTATATTAACCAAAAATCCTAAGAAGAATATTCACTTTCCATATTCTTTTCCACCTCCTTACTATATGGGCCGAAAGCCCGCTTTACTCCTCCTCTCCTCCACATTTTCCCACCTCCTTTTAATGATAAATTAGGGTTTCCTTTCCCTTTTAATTGTGGGAGGCCCGTTTACCATTTCACGGGCCAGTCCATAGATTTTCATTCCCTAAAGACACTCTACTTCTAAACGACCATACCCAAAACTCCACCAAACCTCAGCAAAATTATTCTAAGTTACTAGAATAACTCGAATAACTCCATACCTGGACCTGGGATGTTACCATAGCCCTCCCGACCCACAGAAAAGCGGAAGGGAGGAGAAAATCTAGGGCAAAGTGAATAACGTCCGAACAACAACCCTCCCCAACTGCTACCACCAAAAGAAGAGTCGCGTAACGGTCCGCCGACCTCGAAGAGAAGAGTGTTGGTTATCATGGGTGGTCTCTAACCAATTCACCCCTCAGTACAATCTCTCAAGAAGTACGAGAAGAAGAATCAGGCCGACCAGGGCTGCTGCGGTCGGGCAGAGGTAGATATGCTGATCATCTTTTCTGAAGCTGATACTAAGGACCTCGCGATGCCTCACAACGACCCCCTGGTCGTCGAACTCAAGGTCGACGACTGCGACGTCACGCGCGTTCTGATCGACACCGGGAGCGTGGTAGATGTCATCTTCAAAGAAACGCTCAAAAGAATGGACATCCTCAACAGGAAAATCAAAACCAAGTGTGAGCGCCCTCGTCGGGTCAATCAAGTTAAAAGTATACGCGGGGGGCCTTATCAGAGACGTCAAATTCTTGGTCGTAGACAAGCCTGCGGTGTATAACATTATCATGGGAACACCTGGGTTATTCTCTCTCAGAGCGATAGCTTCGACCTACCATTAGTGCATCAAGTTCCCGACCCCGAACGGAGTTCACACGATAATAGGTGATTAAAAAGCTGCCAGGACCTGTTTATCACCGAGTAAAAACTATAGAAAGTAAACCTGCACATAAGCAGCCCAGAGGAGCCAAACGCGACGGAGCCAAGGCTGGAACTTACAACCCTTGTAAACATCGACCCACAACATCCTGAACGATGTGTCAGCATTGGCGCCGAGCATTCCGAACTGGCCAAATCAGGCTTTCTCAAATTTATGTGTGAAAATGTGGCAACGTTCGCATGGTCGATAAAAGATATGAAGAGCATCAACCCGACCATTACAAGCCATGAACTTCACGTGGACCCCACATATAAGCGGAGGAAGCTCGGCTCCGAAAGAGCCCGCGCCGTCAACAAAGAAGTACCAAGCTGCTTGAAGCCCGTTCAATCACAGAAGTTCAATACCCTAAATGGTTAGCCAACCCAGTCATAGTCAAGAAAAAGAAGGGCAATTGGCGTGTCTGCGTTGACTTCACTGATTTGAACAAGGCATACCCAAAAGACAGTTTTCCCCTGCCTAACATCGATCGCATGGTAGAAGCTATGGCATGGAATGAATTGTTATCATTCATGGATCCCGACCAAACAGTTTCGATCGACAATCAAGTTTGGGTCGGCGAATCAAACAAATCCCGAACAACAAGGCAAACACCCCGACCTAGAACAAGGAGCTGACCGGAAGTCTCAATATCAACAACCAACGACTTCGACACAACCAAAAACCCCGACCAAAACCTTCGTTTCAGAACCAAGACCCCGACCTAATTGCAACAAACCCCAACGATGATCAAGTTAATACCTGACCAAGAACTCTGTGGTCGGGGCAACGAATCAGATTGGTCAGCATCTCTAAGATCCAAAACAATCTAGCTCGAGCAAAACTCAACGGTCGGCGAGTCTCAAGTCTGTGGTGAGGTCGATGACAAGACTCAGTGTGGGTTTCAAAAGCTTCGCGTTGGTGGAGATACGAACAAACTAACCCCGACCAAAAGCGAACACGAACAGGCGAAACCCAACTAAAAACTGTGGCCGGTGATTACGAAAACTGGGTCGGCAAAAGCAAAATAAAACAGAGAAAAATCTGAGGAGAACGAGACTTTTACCTGAAAGTGTCGACGAGAAGAGAAGCAAAAGAGGGGAAGGAAGGAAAAATAAGAGTATTTATAGAAGAAGGAGGAAAAACACTATTCAATAAAAACCCTAAAAGCCCACCAAGTAAAAAACAAGTGATTCAGTCGGACTTCATTCTCCTTGGCCCGGCTAATTATTAAGTAAATGCGACCCGCTTGATTTACAGACTTGGGGGGGACTACTGTTGGATATACATTTGGGCTTCCCAGATTTACCTTCGGCACATTAGAAGAATAAAGCTTAAAGCCCATCAGAAGAACCAAGCTCAAAGCCCAACTCATCAAGAAGTTAACTAAAGTGCTTTAGTTGTATAGTTACTTTATGAAAACTAAGGTTTATATTTAACTCTAAGTATGTATTATATATAGTTGTCACATCATTTGATGGGATAACTCATGCAATATTATTCAGAGCAATACCAACCACTTTTGAGTACTTTCACCCACTTTACTTTACGTTTATTTCCTTCGACCTGGTTCGTTCTTATTTACTGAAATCTCGACCCCTCTTTTACTTAACTTATTTCTTCAACCCGACTTTGGAAACAACAGTTTGATTCATGTAACAAAACTCTAAGAAATGAGAAAATGAAAGAACTTTAAACGCAAGAGTATGATTTCTAAATGCAGGGATAGTTAAAGCGTTAAGCTTTGGAAGTAGCAACTGGTCAAAGCTAGCAAGGTCAAGCTAAGGGAGCTAAAGGTCTCTCCTTTAAGAACCAAATAGGAAATGGACCACGAAGATAAGCACACCCACTATCCTGGCGCAATACTCCTTTGGAACTTCTCTGTTCTTGCATCACTGTCGTGACGAGACTCAGAGAAGCTCCAAGCTTTATAGGTCAAGATCCAATCGAGTCCACATACCGCAACTGCATCACTGTCGTGGTAGAGGACAGTACGCCAAGCAAAACGTCGGTCAAGTATTTCCACAAACATTTGTCGGGCAGGGAAACGCTTGAACTCAAGATCCGAGTGATCAAGTTCATATCTAGCATTAAGCTCACATAAGCTCGAGGATCTACTCTTTTGGACCTACCTTAGCAAGCCCTTATAAGCTCCTAACCTACTACTCCCTAACTCAACGAGCTGACTACTCACTTATGGCTATGCAAAGAACCATGATTGAGTTCATGTAAAAGTATGAACTTGAAATCATAAAGCGAGTAAAGGAAATGCAGAAATTATAAACTTGGATGCGATTAAACACAAAATAAAGAAGTACTTAGCACACCAATGTATACAAGAATGTGATAATGAAGCTAAAATCTCAAGAAACAAAGAAAACTACAAGATTCATGAGGCTCTACTTACTCTTCACAAGGCTAAAAACATGGTTTTTATACTGCCTTGTGAATAGTAACCGGGTCAACCCTAGTCAACACGGGTCAACAAAATAAAAGAGAAAAGAAAAAGTCAACAAAACATAGATTATCGGTCACACCCGACATGGCATGTGACTGATAGGCTGCGCAGTCCGTCTTCAGTCTAGGCGGTCAATAGCCGATTCGTCTGTTGGCAGGAGCGGTATATCGGTCTTGGCTATCGGTCATGGCCTATACCACGGGGTATCGGTTGTCTTCTCTATCGTTCTTCATCGATAAGCCGGCCCTCGTACCATGGTCAGTAAATCTTCTTTTGCCTGTGTACCATGGTCAGTGTGCACAGTCTATCGGTCTTAACCGAAAACTGAGCGCCCGATAACTGCTCCTCTACTCTAATCTTTAAGCTTTTTCCACATCTTCGCACCCAGAACTACATCCTCAACATTCCTCCAAGCTCTCATTAGCTAGATATCACCATTTAGCACATATACCACCTGAAAAAGGGTAAAAGAGAATGAAATATGTACAAATTCTAAACAAAGGTCCTAAAATGCTAATCTAAGTTAATCTAAACTAAATGCACTCTAAATGATGATAAAAGATGCAGAAATGATGCTAAAGGGATGAAAATATGCTCATGAAAACGATAAATATATGAGTATATCACATAGTAGTCAATATGATATTGTGATTTACATGGACCTATAGCAGAAGACGATGATTGGGAGCTAGGAAGAACAGAGATGAGGTGTTTATCTTTAAGTGTTTGAGCATTATAGGTGACAAAGTCTCAGAGTTATGTTGATGGAATTTTCTCTCGTTGACCTCTACCTAATGGCTGCTCTGTTGGAAGCAAAATGTCAGTTGTTTCATCGGTTTCTACTGATACGGGAACTGCGCCGTCATGCTCTATTTCATTACTTGTAACTTGTATATGAACTACTTCCTCAGGCTCTGTTTCAAGCTCCACTACTGCAGCCTCTGGCGACTCTGTTTTTGGTTCTACATGAACCACTTTCTCATGCTCTGTTTCTGCCACGACTATTGGTTCATTTGTAAGTGGTACTTCGACTTGAAGTACCGTAATTTTATCTATAGATACCGACTGAGGTATTGATTGAATCGTGGGATTGTTCTCCTCCGAATACGGAAAAACATCTTTAGTGAACACAACATCTCGGCTAACAAAGAACTTGTTGTTATCTAAATCGTACACCTTCCATCCTTTCTTGCCATAAGGATACCCCACGAAAATACATTTTTGACTCCTTTCTCCAAATGTATACTTGCTTCGTGACATATGATATGTAAAACACAAGCATTCGAATGTTTTAAGGAGATCGTAGTTCTGTTTTTCTTCATCCAAAAGATTATATGGTGTCTTTCCCTTAAGAACACTTGACGGTTTTCTATTATTCACGTGAACCGCGGCAAGGACGCTTTCTCCCCAGAATTTTGTAGGAAGATTTGCTTGAAAAAGCAACGAACGTGAGACATTTAGGATATGTATGTGTTTACGCTCCAATCAGCCATTTTGTTGTAGTGTGGAGACACAAGACGTTTGATGGAGAATTCTATTCTCGTTGAAATATATTGACAAGGACGTGAACTTTGTTCCATTGTCGCTCCGAATTGTTTTAACTGACTTCCCGAATTGTCAAGTTGCCATCTCGCAAAAATTTGGCAACAGTGTTTGAACCTCAATTTTTGCAAGAAACAAATAAATCCACACTCCTCTAGAGTGATCATCTACGATGGTGAGAAAGTAAGATGCTCAGCAAGATGACTTAGTACGATATGGTCCCCAAAGATCGCAATGAATAAGATCGAAACACTCTTTAGATTTATTACTACTTTCAAAAAAAATTTCACGAGTTTGCTTTGACTTGAAGACAATTTCACATCCTCCAAATTTGTCAAATGAATGCTTAACACCAGAAACAAAAGGGAAAAAATCGAAAACACTAAACAAGGGATGTCCTAATCTTTGATGCCATAATGTTTGATCTTCTACAGCTTTAACCTGGTGTCCTCAAACAACTATCACATTCCGATAAAGATAAACAGCGTCCCGTTCCTCAACAACTCCAATCAGGGTCCTCGTAAAATGGTCGTGTAACACACATAAAGTATCAGTAAATACCGCGAAACAACCAGTTTGTTTGAGAAATTTTACAACAGATAACAATGTACAATTAATATTTGGCACAAACAACACATTCTTCAGCAAAATATGTTTTGACAAATATAGACAACCAGATTGTGTAGCCAACACATGACTACCATCAGCAAACATAACGGGGCATGGCACAATTTGAGATAACTCAGTGAGAATATTAATGTCACCGGTCATATGTTGCGAGGATCCAGTGTCAAGGATAACTCACCGGTTTATTCCTTACCGTTCAACCTGTCCGGAATCAGAGTCGGTTTTAGTTGCTCCATAAGTTGGGTCAATGAAGCCCACTGCTCGCTTGTGAAGTGAGGCATTGAGGAGGCTTGTGTTGCGGAAGCATTGACCGGAACTGACCTCTACCAAGTTGACCTTTGCCTCGACCTTGGAAAGAACCTCTTCCCCCTTGTACTAGAACCTCCAGTACTCGACCTCTATCATTATAAGTTGAATTCCTTTTCGAAAACCATTCTGGAAACCCCACTATCTGCCAGCAATCTTGCTTCTCGTGGCCACTTCTCCCGTAATGGTCACAGGTTATGGTAGATCCCGTGCGTGCGACAGCTGCGATGAATCCATTCACAAATAGAGACAGCTCGAGCCTCTGTTTTTGCAAGAAATATGACGACCTCTTGTTTTCCATCGGTACGAGAAGAATCCAATCGTTTTTCCTCTCGCACTACTCTTTGGTATACATTGTTGAGATCTGGAGCGGTTCCATACTGATAATTTTCGTACATACATTCCCAAACCGAGCTTCATCCAAACCCATAAGAAATTGGTGTACTTTCTCCTCTTCGTGCTCCTTTAAGATTGCCTCCAAAGCAGTACAAGAGCACTTTGGAAGTGGTTTATAAGTCGAGAGCTCTTCCCACTTCACTGACAATCGACCGTATTAATCGATTACACTTGATCCTTCTTGTCGACACGCGACAAGCTCGTATTTGAGCTGATAAGCTCGGACAGCGTTTCCAATTGAGAAACGCCTTTGTAGATCACCCCACAACTTGTGAGCGTCATACGTGAATGTAACAGTTGAGCGGATCTTTGATGAGATGGAAGCTCGAATCCACCCTACAATCATGGAATTCACTGTATCCCATGATTCCAACTCCACCAGATTGTTTGTTGGCATCTTGAGAGTGCAATCAATAAATCCTGACTTGCGCTTTGCACGCAGTGCGTTCTCGAGCTCCATGGCCTATTCAGCATAGTTATCTCCGGTCAACTGGAAGAGAGTAATTGCCGTGCCTGGATTATCAGACGGGCTAAGCTTGTACGGAGAAGGTGGCGATTTGACAACTTCAGTTTTAACATTGGTACTCGTCATGATTAAAGAAATTTGTTTAGAATTTTGCATAAGGCTCTGATTACCATGTAAACAAAGGTATTAACTTGGTAAAACTGATGATTGTTATTGATCATAGGCGTTGTCTTATATACCACGTTACAGATAAGCACGACTCTAACTTATGTTTATCAACTAAGCTATATACATAATACTTTAGTCATTATCTCATAAAGATGTTAAGTATCTTATCAACATATTCTAGAAGGATCTAGATCCTTAACAGTAATCACAACTCAAATTGAAAATCGAAGAACTCGAGCTCTATCTTAGGAGGCGTTGCGGCGGTAGAAATCCCATATGGAGATGCTTGAGAAGAAGAAGAGCTACAAGAGAAATCGCGAGCCCTTCCACTACTGGAAGCTTTGCGATGCTGAATTTGTATATTGGAGAAGTAGAAGCCGAGATTGAAACCGAGTGAATCCATTTCTTCCGGCTGATTCTTCCCGTTGCTTTAGCTTCCAATCTCCAATGAATCGACGTCAATGCTTCCAGACGTTTGAGCAAGAGAGAAGGATTGATCGGAGCGAAGAAGAAGGTTAGCAAGAGAGAAGAGGAGGACAAAAAAAACTCGGTCCATTCAATGCTGCCACGTGTCCTCGAAGAACCGATTCTTTAGAGTAATTCTATAGAACTATTTCATTAAGTTTCATTAACTAAATTATCCTTTTTAATTAATGACACCCCTAAAATATGACCATTACGGATGCTCTAAGGGTCAATGGTAACTTCCACCCAAAAAATAATTACTTTAATCAACAATTTAATTTTTGAATAAAATCTAACTTTTCAAAATATCAACGTAAAAAGTTTACAGATTATCTCTATCTTTTTATGATATAGAAAATTATCTAAATCATCACGTCAAAAATACAGTAAGACTACAACCGACTTGTCAATATTTTTTATAATAACCTCACAAAAAGCCAATGTTTTGAAAACTGAACCGGCAGTCCCGGGTTCAATCACAAACCAAGTATCGATCCGGATTTGGTTAACTCTAAAATTCAAATAGAATTAATCCGGTTATTGAACTGGTAAAAAAATGGAAACCAGTGACAATCAAATTGTTTCAAACCGGGTTTAAACCAAATTTACTATTTTGTAACCAAATTTACTATTTTGTTAATTAAATTATTATTTTTAGTTGCATGCAACGCAAGACGTAGTATATCTCCTTTATACTCGGAGGTAGAAGCACTATTATGGACCATGGAATGCATATTCCATATGCAGAAGACGGAGGTCGCTTTCGCAACAAACTGTTGATTTGGTGAAGATGGTGTCTATATCGATGGAGTGGCCGGCGTTTGGTGTACAACTCGAAGCCCTGACGAACCTCAAAGAGAAGTTTTTTTACGTTTCGCTCTCGCTCATTCGGCGCACACAAACTTCCATAGTTGACATGCTAACAAAAGGTGCACGCAGTTTTAATTATGATTTTTTTTCGTAAATTCGTCACCATCGGTTTGGGTATCCAACTGGTCGTAATTTAGTTTATAAAGTTGTTGACAAAAAAACAATTATCGTTTTTAGTTATTTTTTTTAACAAAAAAAAAAATTATATAAGTAATGACGTTTACGCTTTTCTAGTTACATTTTTTTTTCTAATTTTCTTCGAATCTTTGGTCCTAAACTCAATAGTACATAATCAAGTTATAAAATACGTACTATAGAAATCATAGATATGTTCTCTTAACGTTTTTATTAAATCACCAAAAAATTGGAATCGATTGGTTCTTAATATTTATGATATTTATGTGTATTTTTTATTTAGATTTTCTAAACTTTTACAACTATACAAGTATTTTGTTTGATATTAGAAGACTATAAGATTAAATATATTAGTAATTTTAAAATATCATCAAACTGGATTGAATTCGGTCGAACTACATTGGCCCATCATCTAAATGTTTTTCCAGTTTAGTTGCCAGTCCGGTGATTTTTTCAAATATGCTTATGTGTCTTATTCTCCTTCAAAGCTAAGCAAAATAAAAGTCATGCCAAATGTGATATGGCAAAAAACTCATTCAATTAATTAGCTATGTGTTATTGAATACTTAGCCCATTAACTTTATAAAGAATTATAATTAATTAACTTCATACTTAGCCCATTAATTTTGATTATTCTTATTCAGTTGATTATTTTATGTAAACTAATAGTAAACTTCATATATTATATATAAAGTTATACACAAATGACAAAATTTCAACATGAACATTTTTATAAGTTTACGTAAAATTATAAAAAATAATATTTAATCAAAATGTCCAAATTTACTATTGAATAAAATAAAATACAATATTGATCTATTGGAGAAAAATAATATTTTGGTAAACACAAGGCAAAATTAAACTATACAAACTTCTCCATAGTAGATTATTTTCATTTTTTATATTGTTATTCACAAATAATTCACATTACTTTAACCAAATGGATATTGAACACAATTAGAAAAAAAATTAATCATAAAATATATTTTTTTAAAATTTATTGGATATTTTAACAAATAAATAATATTTAGATACTATTTTAAAAGTTAAATTTATTTGAGATAAAAATTATTTGATCAAAAATTAAATAGGAATTGAAATCATATTATTGTCGCAATATAAACTTTATTCTAGATGCTATTATTCATAAATTATCCTAAAAACCAAAAATGAATTAAAAAAGAGAAATTAGGTGGAATAATGTGTTTTGACATGTAAATTAATAAGTAACATGTGTAATTAGAAAATTAGGTAACTAATAAAGAGAAAATTAAATTTGACTAATTTATCAAAAATAAATTCAATTAAAGTTGTCAAATTTCATCACATTTAATGTTAATGTTGTCAAATTTTATCACACTTAATGCTAATTTATTTGTAATAAATAAAGAAATAATAATTTCATCTAGAAATAAATTTAAAATTGACATATGGAGAAAAATATTTCGTTGAAAAAACAAATATTTTTTTCCTTTTTTCTACATTACATGTTTACTCAAAATAGTCATAGTTTTTTTACCTTTCAGGATAATTAATTATTGTTTGAATAGATAAATTATATAGTAAACTATATCACAAATTAGAAACTATTGAAATAAAAAGTGAACTATTTTATTATTTGCATTTAAATAAAAAATAATGAACTTTATTTTAATAAAACTAACTACTTGCTTTATATAATGAATTTCACACTAAAATTGTGTAATAGTGAACTATTTATGAATATATTTAAATATATGAAATAATGAACTATTGTTGAATATAACTAGTATAGTTGATTGTTTGTGAATAAAATTAACTATATAAATAATTATTGTTTATTTGTAGTTAACTACACATGGATATATATAACTAACTACATTTAAATATAGTTATATATAATATAATAGTGAACTATCCTATGCATGAATATAAGTAGTATAGTTACTAGTTTGTAAAAACATTAACTATATAAATAATATATTCATAGTTTATAATTTGTGATAAATTTCACTATATAATTTATCTATTCAAACAATAATTAATTATTCCGATAAGTAAAAGACTATGGCTATTTTGAATAAATGTATAATGTAAAAAGAAAAGATAAAAAAAATGTTTTCTTTACATGTCAATTTCAAAAATTCTAGATGCTACTATTTCTTTATTTATTACATATAAATTAGCATTAAGTGTGATGAAATTTGACAACTTGAATTGAATTTATTTTTGGTAAATTAGTAAAATTTAATTTTCTCTTTGTTACTTACTTAATTTTCATATTACACATGCTACTTTATTAATTTAGATGCTCAAATCTATTATTCCACTAATTAACCTTTAAAAAAAAATTATAACATTATTGGTAATTGTAACTCTTACAAAGTATTAATCCGCGTATAACGCGGGGAGTCGTCTAGTTTAATTTATAAACCTGTTGACAAAAAAACAATTATCGTTTTTAGTTATCTTTTTAACAAGAAAATAATAATAATTTATATAAGTAATGACGTTTACGCTTTTTCTAGTTACATTTGTTTTTCTAATTTTCTTCGAATCTTTGGTTCTAAAACTCAATAGTTAACAGTACATAATCAAGTTATAAAATACGTACTATAGAAATCATAGATATGTTCTCTTAACGTTTTAATTAAATCACCAAAAAATTTGGAATCGATTGGTTCTTAATATTTATGTGTATTTTTTATCTAGATTTTCTAAACTTTTACAACTATACAAGTATTTTATTTGATATTAGAAGAGTATAAGATTAAATATATTAGTAATTTTAAAATAACATCAAACTCGATTGAATTCGGTCGAAGTACATTGGCCCATCATCTAAATGTTTTTCCAGTTTAGTTGCCGGTCCGGTTTTAAATACATTGCAAAAAAAACAAAAACAAAAAAATAAAACCAATCTAAGAAGAAAAAAAATCTTAAAAACAGAAAAATAACATTAATTCACACAAAATATTTTATTTCTTCTTTAGTGAGTCAAGGACATCTAGGATTCCGACCAGGCCCTCCATAGTAAAAATAAGTTCCCCATACATTGTTTTTACCTTGTCTGATGTCATAACAAGCCGGATGATCGGCTAAGACATGGATATTGTTGAGAGGCAAGAGATTGTTGTCCCAATCAACGACTTGTAAGTTCCTAAAGTAGGCGGCTTTCTCAAACCCTTCATCTGCGAAATGGCCACTTCCCATCTGCGTTCCGGTGTGTGCGCCGCTTGATCGACTATTCACAACTTCGCCGCCAAATTGAACCATACTTGCGTGACTCCTCAAGTGGCTAAACAAGAAGACTGGCCAATATCCGACAAGAAGTCCGTTTCCTAGTTCAAGCCACCAATGCCCATGTTTTGGATCCTACATTACGTTTCAAGTGACCACCATTGGCAATATTATGTTCAGATTCAAGACAAAAAAGAGAGTATAGAATAGATGAAGGAGAAAAGACATCAAGAATCAACCGAAAATGGGTTTTCAATCAAATCATTTTGGTTTCGATTGCCTCACAAATATTCGTTTACGATTTTAAATACATTTCAAGTACAGAATTCATTTGAAAAACATACATGTTAAAAGTAAATTAAAATGTGAACACAAATAAACAGTTGAACATCGGTCATAAACGGATTTGCATGGATAAGAATAACTAAACTCTTGTAAATCCAACCTTATTTTAGTTTTTTAAATGCATCATTATATGAGTTCCTAATACAAAAAAATGTTTGATATTTTTATTTATACTATGGTAAATCACAAAAATATACCCATATAGGTTTTTAGTTGATTCGCATTAAAGCTCTGCTTTTACTGCAAGTGCAGTGAAGTTTCTGTCATCAATTTCATATCCTCAATTGAATGCGCTTACCAAATCAAACCTTTTTTATTTATTAACAATGTTTTTAAAATGCCGAACCTATCTTTCTTTTATTAGTTAAATTTATGAAATTCGAGGTTGGTTGCTTTCTTTATTGTTTCTCAAAGAGTTAAACGAATTCAAAGTATCTAGCTAGAGTGGCACACTGTAATAACTAAGCATTGTCTCCGGGTGCATACATAATTCTAACTTTTTCGATGACTCATACTATTACGTTTACATACGATTTCGTGATGTTTCATGTGACGTGCATGAGTAACGTCTACAATACAATATATCGCCTAAAATTAGTTACCATGATCTGGGTTTAAAGCTTTTCATGAGATAATGGATTCAGTGCACCATATCAATAAATCAAGCAAACCGAGAAATCGTCACAAGAGCACTGTTTTGTATATCCATGGGTATTTATCTTATGTGCATTGGTTTGCGCAGAATTTGGTTAGATTGCTTACAGTAAAACCTAAGCTAAGAAAAAATAAATTAAGTACGAGAGATATTTGATCTTCATGACTTTATTTTTTATCTGGTTAACTGCTTTGATAACTTATGGAATTAAGAAAACAGTGAAATATCTAGTTAAAAGCTAGGTTGCATGGAAACTCCATTTTATGACGTTTCACGCTTCGGAATCGGAATCGGAATCTCTTGGAATCGTCATGGAATCGCGATTCCAAAAATTACCATTTTGGAAGCGCCTTGGAAGCGTCTGATTCTATTTTGGAATCGCGATGGAAACTTCTTTTTATTTTGGATGATAAAAATTAGATACTAGAAAACTTAAAAATTGTTTTGATATTTGTATAACTTATAGAGAAAACCCCCTAAAAGATATGAATCATCACATCCCTAGTCACTAAGAAGTAATAAAATTATGATTTCACTCACAATCTATGTAGAAGGACTCTTTAAGCTTCCAATGTATCTCTCGGCAATCTCGTAGAAGAACATGATATATTTCATACTATATATAATGAAACTATTCTTTAAAGATATGAGTTTGAAGACCTTTCCCTCGACAAATCAGAGTTGGAAGCAATTTTATTTGATGGAGCAAATGAAAACCAACATGAATATGATAGTCTAAATCCTTGATTTCAATATTATGTGTTGTTTATTCTAGTTAAGTTACTTAATACTTTTATGTATTGGATTTATGATCCAATTTGTAAACGAAGTTTTTCAATTTGGTTTAGTTTTGTATGTTAAAAATATATATATATATATATATATATATTTATATATATTTGGTTTAGTTTTACGCTTCCAAAACGTATCCGCTTCCTAATTTTTTCAAAAATATTGCTTCCGTGTTTCCAAACGTTTCGCTTCCACGTACCCGTTTCCGGTTCCATGCAACATAGGTTAAAAGAGTCAAAATTACAAATATGTGGAATAAACTTATGTTTAATGTGTCGGTTGATTTAAATTAGCAGTCATCTGCGTAGCCTATCAAGTGCGTTATTGACTTACTGTATGTCGGTCTTATTAGTTTAACGGACTTATCTAAAAGAAATCTTAAGTTTGAAGCAATCATATTGCCTAAATTAAATGAAGCATTAACTACATGTAAACATTTTTAAATGTGTAGTGGGTCAGTGTCTACTTCTTGAGTATCTAGAAAGAGAAGAAGAATACCTACTAATGCGCTAGATTACACATTCCGATTGATATAAATTTCGAATTTCGTTGGTAAATTCAAAGACAACATGCACGTACTACTATAACTTGATTTTCTACCATTATAGTAATTATTATCAAATGATGCAATGAGGAAAGAAAAGACTAAATTAAATAGATTATAATATTCTAGTACAGTATTTCTTTTTGTGTGGTTTGACCGATGTTAAATTTTCTAAAAGATAAAAATTTTACAAAAATTTTTGTTTTAGAAAGATAGAGTTTTACTGTTTTCTATGCACTTTTATAAATTTCAAAATAAATACTGAAATATTATTGGTTAAACTTTATTGAAAACTGTAAATTGTAAAAATCAATGCGTTTTCTTAATAAGTGTGTATAACCTTAAACATCTATCTTTTTGGAACAGAGGGAGTATTGTGTATATGTTTGAACAAATTATAGTTGAAATTTTCAGGAAACTTTTGTCCTTATTTATGAATTGAATAGATAAAATATGGTTAGAAGTGGGGAAATAAATGGAAGAAAAAGAAGACTGACCTTCCAAATCATTAAACCGATATCAAACTGTCTTCCTTTATAAGAGGACCTCGGGGAAATCGCTGCACCAATTGCGATTTTATTGTTGGTTTGTACGAACCCTGAGCAGAGTAAATTGTAGCACCCAGTTGCTTGGTATGCATCTGTCTGCTTTTTCAAATTTTCAATTCAATTAAATAATCTATTACGAAAAAGTTGAAATATAAGTAGAGAGACTAGTATTTACCGTCCAGTATGTGAAGAATCTTGGATAATTATCTCCGTATAGCTCAGGACTAACCTGCCAAAAGATCGAATGCTATGTAATCAGTAATCACCAACCTAATTATTAATTGGACCCACTCTATACCCCCACCACATTCTTTTGTAACTCAGCACTGTGTAATACTAGTTGATTAGCGGGTCGATTCTCCGTTTAGAAAATGAAAAGGTTTCAAACTAAGGTCTTGCTTGTATTTAAGATATAAAAGCAAAACAAATAATGTAAATAAACAATCAACCTAGCTATATCTTGATTGTTTATTTTTTTATTTAAATAAACAATCAAGATATATATAGTTAGGTTGATGTTCTCTGGTGATTGACTAGTAATGCTGATTATTGGTTAGTAAAAGTCACCAATTTTACTAGTACTTATAGATTAACAGAAGAAACAATTTTTTGTTTGTTTTTCTAAAAATATTCATAAATAATGTGAGTACCTGCCAACCAGCTTCAATGGTGTTTAGGTCATGGCCAAAAGAGCCGGAGATGAGCCAAATCTGAGATAAACTGAACTCATAAGCATCAGTGACACGTGGCGCCCACACGTTTATGCTTGCCTTTGCTCCATAATATTGTTCTCCGTTTACAAACACCACCGCGTGCTGCATGTAAATTAATTAAACTCTAGATATTAATGCTAAGTACCTCTGATTTTACACCTCAAAATCATACTTAATACTTTTTCAATACTACTATTAAGGAATCAGTCCTTTTGTATCACCATCTCGATCGAATCATTTTTTAAAAATCATGTTGGGGAATAAAATGCTTTATTGAAAAAACAAAAGTTAAAGTAAAGCAAAAGAAAATATTACTCTCTCTTTTCCTAAAAGATAAAAAAATTACAAAAAAATTTTGTTTCAAAAATATAGAGTTTTTACTGTTTTCTACGCACTTTTACAAATTTCAAGACAAATACTGAAACACTATTGGTTAAACTTTATTGAAAACTGTATTTTGTAGAAATCAATGCATTATCTTAATAAGTGTGCATAACCTTAAACATCTACCTTTAAGGAACGGAGGGAGTATTATTCTCCCGCATGATCGATTGGTACGAGAGGTGAAGAAGAAGAAGTTAGTTACCTCGTGGCCGCCTCCGGAGGAATCTCGTCTGATGGGTTTTCTCAATCTCCGACCAAAGCGTCGAACTGATTTTGCCCTCAAAACATCACTTTGCGTTGTTCTTCTCATTGGTATCGATCCAATTGGGCAACTTTCACCGGACTCACTCCATAACTGATTAAAATGTTCCTCATCTTTTGTTTCATTTCCTCTACTTGGTCTGTCTGGCAAATTCTGCATGTTTCCATTAATAGAATCATTATTCTTTCTTTTTTATAAAATTATAAAACAAGTAAAAGCCAAAGAGTAGAATCATTACCACTGGTTTCTGCCCTTGTAGCTGAGGATGATCAAAAGCTGGTTGCAAATGAGACAATACACATTCTATTACATCACCATCTGGGCTCTGCCGTTTCACAACAACAAAAGTGTTACTCTTAATTAATAAACAGAGTATTTAGTTAAAAAGTGTGTAAACGGTTACGTTGATTGTTTTGATGGAAGGCTTGTTGATTCTCTTGAGATAGGCTTCCACTTTTCTAAGCTTCTGAATCTCTCTGTTGGGTCTGAATGAAGTAATATTTTTAAGATGAAGAGCCGACCCGAGTAATATGTCTAGTTGAAGAGAAAGAAGAAGCAGAAGCCCAAGAAATTTGGATGTGATAGTTGAAGAAGAAGAAGAATAAGAAGAAACCATAACTAGAGAATGTACGGATTGTTTGGTAATGAAATTGATAGGTCTATTTGTCTCCTTGTGCTTTCTCGATTTGTTTTAAAACAAAGAAACAAAGAAGAAGTAGAAGAAGAAGGGGGAGTGAGAATGAGAAGTTGGTTTCATTCCAATGTCCACACAGAGGAAAACAGAGAGGAAGCAAACAAAACTACTAATGTTATTTTCGCTTTTATTTTATTTCCTCTCTTTTTTAGGGGGGTTTCTTGAGTTTGTAGAATCTCAAACTTTCTCTCTCTCTTTAGCTTTATGTTTTAAAACAATAATAAAAGAGAGAGAGAGCTAGCTGAAGTAAGTGGCTTTTGGGGTTGTGTTTCTGACAGAGTCTAAGCTTTGACAGGCACGAATTACCATTTAAAAGAGAGTGCTTAGAAGGTGGGCCTTTTGCCTTTTGCCTTTTCCCACGTTTTTTACCCATACCATCATGTCCACTTAGGCATCTTTTACTTCAATCCAAATGGTAACAACTTAATAATCTTATAGTAACCATGATGGTGTTGGGCATGGATCTATCACTATTTTACGAAAGATTAAGGATCAAACTCCCGATTTCATCATCTTATTCTTGAGCTTCAGCAACACTAAGAAGAGGAATGGGGTAGACAGTGAAGGAAGAGACAAGAAAAAGCAGAGACACACGCACACTCAAGGAACCTAGTAGCTCACAATACATGATTAACAACAAAACAAAGTACAGTATAATATATATATATATACTATTATATGTGAAGTATGATTTCCTATGTGGCGACCTCACGAGCTACGGAAAATTACATGTATATCCTTAATGAAATCAACATAATTACATATATTTACCATCAATCATATTTGACTAAAATAGCCATTAGTCCCACCGAAAATAATTAGGGTATTAGGTCCATAGTTTTTTCATGGCCCATACACAGAAAAAACCTATCTACTAACCATATAACACCTATAAATATAATACTTTAGATTTTTAACATTGAAAATCGGCAGCATCATATATTTTTCTCCACGCAAAACCCTAAATGTCATCTATCCGTTTTCATAACTATGGCGATGATGATCAACATAAGTTAATTAGAGGTATTTTGTATATCATATGTTTTTCTTCATCATCTTTTCTTCTTTGGTAGCGTTCATTCTAGGTTTGATATCAGAGGTAAAGCATTTGGATCATAAATAGTAAGAAGAATTACGAAATTTGGACCGAATGAAATTGTTTCCAAGTCAATGACACTCTCTGTAAGTTTCTACTAGGTGACTTGCCCGCACCTTGTGCGGAAATGAATATTATATAACAAAATTTATACATAAAATCATAAAAACATTATAAATAATAAATCATATAAAGCAAAAATTTCATAATATAGAAAAAAGGAAGGAAATGGTTGATATTCTTAATAACAATGAAATGTTACTAAATTCTAATAAAACGAAAGACAAAACTAACGTGTGCAAATTGACCCGTACTGTGTGCGGGTATAAACATTTTGAAGAAAATTAGTTATTTAAAGTATTTATTAATGCAATGTTATCATTGATAAAATATTTTAAAATATATGGTTATTAGTTTTATGCATGCAAACAATTAATATAGTAGAAAACATTTAAATGTTGCGAGAAATGGAGGAAATAACTACATATACTTCAAAGAAAAAAAAATGACATCAAACAAAACGATCATTTCTTCTACTTCTCAAGTGATGCACATGCACATATCCAAATTGTTATAATTTATTAATATTTTATTTTTAGTTTTGATCTTTCTTATAAATTTATTTAATTGTACTAATTATTTATATTTGTTTGGTTAGTTCTTCCCGTATTGTTGTTATTCATTAATCCGGATTGTTTTGTTTTTTGATTTTTTAGTTCGTTTTTGTGATTTTGCTTTTGTCTTTATCTTCTCCGCTACTTTTTCTAGTTTTTAGTCATCTTCCTCTTTTCCTTATTCTTCTTTGATTTTGTTTTGTTTTCCCGTTTTTATTCTTCTTCTATTATTTTCTATAAATTTTGTTATATTCATATTGATCTACTCCCACTATTTAGAAGTAATGGTTCTTTTGTCAACCATGCTGTACTGATCTTAATTTATTGATGAAACTCTTTTCATTGCTTGCTCTATAGCTTTTTTCTTGAGCTTCGTGTTCCAATTGTTTTTGACATTTTTGTTTATTCTTCTAGTAATTATGAAGTAACGATCAACTATCTTTAAGAAATAAAATACACACTAAATTAGATACCGCATTATAAATAAAATCATATCTATTTATCCTAAGAATAAAATAATTTTAGTAACGAACTTGTTTCTAGTAGTAGTGTAAAGGCTATTAACCGATGAAGCCTCTATGCTTTAAGTTGGTCATCACGTAGTTAAGTCATCTCAAACGACATTAATCCAAAAATAAATTTGTATTATATATATGTCAGAAACTATATATTGTATATGGAAGAAAACAAATATATTAGACTTAAACATGGTGTCCTCTTCCAGCATAGATATAGTTATAGACATCGTATTTTATACTACTATATTCATTAGTATATATTTAAAATTCTGAAATGTGTTACTCAAGAACAGAAGAACATAAACAAAAATGGTAAAAATAATATAGGCAATCTAAATAAGTAAATGTATAGAACACATATACAAATAATAAAAATATATAAAGAAAGAAACTTCGACTCTAAAATCGATTACAACCATTCAATTAATTCACATGCACAAACATAGTATTATTATATAAATTTAAAAATAAATTAAGAGATGCAATGAAATATAGAAGTTTGACGGCTAAAAAATGACTACTGCTGCTTGGAGAATGATGAATGAAATATATGGAGTTTGACACTACCTTTATATAGGGAATAGAATAGTTAGGGCTACCTAAATAATCTAATTAGTTTTTGATTTTACTATATTTTACATTAGGATATATTTTAGAATATACCAATTGGTTCCTAAACAAACCAAAACCGTAATATCTATAATCTGATTCTGTTGTGTTTTTGGTTTTTGCGAAGATATAAAAATCAGAAAACCAAAATGATTTATTTTTTAAATTTGGAGTTAATTATGTTTAGTCTTAGTATACATTGAACAAATTAAATCCGTTAAAAAAAAACAGATTATATTAGTAAGGTGAGATTTTGTTTCGAAAATTTCGGTTCTAACGAATTAATTTCGTTAATAACAATGAAATGTTACTAAATTATAAAGTACTCCCTCCGTTCTTATTTGTTTGATATTTTGGATTTTTTACACATATTAAGAAAACACATTAATATTTAGTTATAAATGTCTTATATTTTGCACTAAACAATTTTCCATAAGTTTTGACCAATAATAAATCAATAAAGTCAATTAATATGTGTTGAACTTTACAATTCATCATTATGAGTACATTAAAAATGCATAGAAAAGGTGAAAAATTAATCCTTTACAAACAATTTTTTTTTCTAGAACATCAATTATAAAAGAACGGAGGGAGTATTGTTCATGTCATATTCCAAAAAAAAGAGTTGGTTGTAAGTAAATTGGCTTACCTTCTTGTAAACGTCAAGTGAAAGAGGTAAGATTCCATCAGAAAACCGTGAGGTTTTATTATATAAGATTTGTTTAATTTAGTTATCCAATAGTTTTTGAGGATTATGCCATGTCACATTTTTACTTAAGACATGTCATCATTTTTTCAATCCATGTCATCATTTTAAACCAATCAAATTATAACAATTAATTAGGCTAACTAATGTGACTTGTCTTTTAATAGGAAGGGAATTTTTTTTCTAGAACATCAATTATAAAAGAACGGAGGGAGTATTGTTCATGTCATATTCCAAAAAAAAGAGTTGGTTGTAAGTAAATTGGCTTACCTTCTTGTAAACGTCAAGTGAAAGAGGTAAGATTCCATCAGAAAACCGTGAGGTTTTATTATATAAGATTTGTTTAATTTAGTTATCCAATAGTTTTTGAGGATTATGCCATGTCACATTTTTACTTAAGACATGTCATCATTTTTTCAATCCATGTCATCATTTTAAACCAATCAAATTATAACAATTAATTAGGCTAACTAATGTGACTTGTCTTTTAATAGGAAGGGAATTTTTTTTTCTAGAACATCAATTATAAAAGAACGGAGGGAGTATTGTTCATGTCATATTCCAAAAAAAAGAGTTGGTTGTAAGTAAATTGGCTTACCTTCTTGTAAACGTCAAGTGAAAGAGGTAAGATTCCATCAGAAAACCGTGAGGTTTTATTATATAAGATTTGTTTAATTTAGTTATCCAATAGTTTTTGAGGATTATGCCATGTCACATTTTTACTTAAGACATGTCATCATTTTTTCAATTCATGTCATCATTTTAAACCAATCAAATTATAACAATTAATTAGGCTAACTAATGTGACTTGTCTTTTAATAGGAAGGGAATAGTTTTTTTATTAGCGTTTAAATTTGGAGTTATTTTATCTATAAGATTAAAAATACAAAACCTTAATCTCCATCATCGGCTTTGCAAACGATGGCGATGATCATTAAAAATCTATGTGTTTATTTCATCGTTCAAATCTAAACGTATCACCACATACTTCTCATGAGTTTTCCACCAAGAAAACTTGGGAGTCTATAAGACCAAATGAGCCTGCAAAATCTTGGTTTGAAGCTATTTGGGTCAAATATGGTATACCAAGGCATTCCTTTATGTTTTGGGTTACAAACCTGGATAAACTACCTGTCAAATGGAGACCCGCAAGCTGGGGCATACCTATTGATCCTAAGTGTACGTTATGTTCTCTTCACGATGAAACTAGAGACCATTTACTTATCTCTTGTGAATTTGCAGCTCATATTTGGAGTAAGGTCCTCACTCGACTAAGAGCTCCTCTTAACTCCTTCAGCTCTTGGGATTCTCTTATCTTTTGGATGCTTACTCGATCTTCTAATGGTCACTCATCTATTCTGAAAAGAATCGCTGCTCAAGCTTCAGTCTATTCTCTTTGGAACGAATGCAATAGTAGGATCCACAATAGTGTTTCCCAATCACCGGACAACATCTTCTTGCGGATTGATAGGTCTATAAGGGATACTCTTCTTGCTAGGAGGTTCAGGAAAGGGTGCATTGGTCTTCTCTTTGAATGATCTCGCTATGGCTAATGTTGCTCTACTCGATTAGTTGCTAATCTTAAAATTTCTTCATGGCTTTTTTACTCTTTGTTTTGGGGCCTATGATGTACAATATAATCTCTTTAAATTAATACTTGATAAATTAATACCTCGTTAAATTAATACAATTTTCAAGTCCCAAATTAAGTTTTCAACCTAATTAATTTTTCGATAAATTAATATTTCGCTAAATTAATAAAATATCATGTTCCCAACGTTATTAATTTATAGAGGTTTTACTGTATTAATTCTTTTAAGCTTTTGTATCAAACTTTTCCTCTTTTGGTAATAATATTCACATTTTATTTTAAAAAAACGTATCACCACATATCTTATATAATATTTTAAGGTTCCACTAAGTTAAAAACTTTGACAAGTTGCCATGTGTCACTTTTGGTATTGACAATTAATGTCTATTTTCATATTTAGAACCTAATTTTTACATAATTATGACATTTGCCCTTCTAGAATTTAGAATGTTTGTATAGGTTTTTTAAAAGAAAAATGTGATATCAATCTTAATTTAAAGTAAACATTTAATATCAAATTATCTTCATGAATTTATGAAAATATGTAAAATCATATTCTAATACATATTCTTTTCTTTTTACAATAATATGATAGAGTTTTATATATTTTAAAATAATTCACATAAAATAATTTAAAATTATTGTTTAATTTTTAATCTTAACTTCACTATAATTATAAATTGTGAACATAAATCTTAAACATCACTTAATTATATATATATCAACATTGTTCCATCTTGATTTGTTTTCTACAAATAACATTCTATATATCCAATAATTTGCTACAAATATTTAGTCTCTGAACCTAGATAATTATTTACTATAAACACCAAATTTCTGTAATATTAAATATATAAATAGTCAATAAGTTAACAATTATTGTATATTATACCATCTTAAATTTTAAATCCACGCAACGCGTGGACATACCTTAGTCTTATATAATATTTTAAGGTTCCACTAATCCAAAGCTCTGAAAAGTTGTCATGTGTCATAGTTGTTGGCAAATAATGTTCTTATATAATATTTTAAGGTTTCACTAATCCAAAGCTCTGAAAAGTTGTCATGTGTCATAATTGTTGGCAATTAATGTCCATTTTTATATTTAGAACCTTATTTTTACTTAATTATGACATTTACCTTTTAAGAATTTTGGTTTTATGTATTGATTCTTTAAACTAAAAATATGATATCAATTTTAATTTAAAGTAAACATTTAACATCCAATTATCTTTATAAATTCATTGAAAATATGTAAAACCATATTCGAATAGATACTCTTTTTCTTACAAAATCTCTTCGCAATTTCTTCGAAATTTAAAGTTATCATCTTCATCAAAGTATGGCACATATCGTCATTAGAAAAATGTTGGAACAACTTATATACTTTTTATTAGTATCACTATATGATATCAATATGTGCCATAATATCACTATATAATTTTTGATATTATTTTATATTAGGTGACATTAATTTTTTAAGAAATTGTTATATATTTTAAAATAATTTACATAAAATAGCTTAAATTATTGTTTACATAGATCAAATTAGTTTCACAACTAAAAAAAAATTCTAATAACGTATAGTTGTACATGTATTATATTATAATAAACTTTGTACATAAACGTTTTAATTTGTAACGCATGATATTAAATATCAATAATTGTTATTGTAATTTTTAAAGTATAGGCTAAACAAAACTAATTTTGAAATACCATTGACAAGTTTGTACTAATTTTTTTCCTTATCCATATAATACTAAATGAGTATTAAAAAATATAGTAAACTTCATTTATTGTTAAGATAACACATGGTTTGGTAAAGGATCGGTTAAAAACTTAATAAATTTTTTTTGTCACATACAATTTTGATATAAATTATTTCATGCAAATACTGATAAAACATGAATAAATAAAAGTTGTATATAAAAACTGTCATTTTGTTAATACTACTATAGAAGCTATATAAATTAGATATACAAGAATCAAATGATGTAAACCAAATATGTGATTAGTCAATTTCTTTGATTTTTATCTATATGTTTGTCTTTAAGTTATTGCATAGTTCACTATATTCATTTTAGCTTTCAGCCACGTGCGGACTCGAAATTCATTTTCTTACAATAGTAGACAAATATTATAATAAAGAAGTTTAAGAAGAATATGCTGAATTTTAGAGAAAAATTGGGAATATGATGTTTAAATCAAACATATTTGTATATATCATGACATGATTCACTTTCATAATAAACCTTATAAACTGATATTTCAGTTTAAAATATATAAATTGTGAGCATAAATCTTAAATATCACTTAACGATATTATTGTTTATAAATATGATATTAAAATCATCTAAAATAGTTGTTCCACGCAACGCGTGGATTTTCGCTAGTGTATATATAAGAAGCTATATATGTCGATCAACCTTATTCTTCTACTTCTAATAAAATTTTGAGTCGTTTTTTAGGTTTAAGATGAGTTCTTTTTCTTGAGGTGTTATATATTTATTGTATTGCTGATTTTTACTCATATTGTAAAAATATCTCATGCTTACGATTCTTAATTTTTCTTTTATAGTTTTGTTTTTGTTTTTGTTTTTGTAAGTTCTTTTGGTGTATGTTATGAGAATGAATTCGGTTTTTCAACAAGCTTAAACTTTATAAGTTTGATTTCAAACTTTTCATCTGTTTTGTATGTTGTTTAGTGGTGTAAACATAAAATTACTACGTGTTTTCTGCAAATCTTGATGATTGTTGCGTGTTGTTGAAGGTAACTGCAAAATATGTTTTGAAAATCAAACATTAGTAATTGTTAAGTGAGGTGTTTTGGTTATTTTATGAATTCTCATATTCTTATGTTTCTCACAACTGATAACGAGTTCTTTGTTTATATTATGTTCTTATGCATATGGCATATGCACCTAACCACACTGCCTCTGCCTACTATGAACCATAACGAGAACCAATCTAGATGTTGGCTGCTTGGGTTTCTCATCACCAAAAATTTGAGATGTTTTGAGGCATAGCCAAGATAATCAACATTGGTCGAATTCAATATGGTTCGGGTCTTCGGGAGATGGAGTTGTTTGAAGTACTTTATGTACCAGTTGTGAAGTAGTTTAGAAAGTAGTACAAGAAGTGCTACACAAAGTTTAGCTATGTTATTGCTATAGAGGAGCTCGAGTTTTGAGATGCACAAACATTAATTGAGCAAGGAAAATGAAAAAAAATATTTACTTGGAGGTAAAGGGAACTCAAGAGAAAAATAAGGCGAGGATAACGTCTAAAAGGAAAGTTGTCGTTATCGATAAACGGATAATTTTTTAGGGTTAAATATTGGTCTCTATAGGTTTATATAGAGAGATAGACATATGGCCGGAGAATCTCATGCCTCGTAGAAGAAGAAATATAGAGAGTTTGATTGAGAGAAGAAGGGTGTCTTTATTATTGTAGCAACTGCTACTGTTGTTGCTGCTCGAGCTAATCAAGTGTTTTGGTGTGGTGCCGTTGTCGTAGTGGTCCTTCTAGTTGGACGTGTGCTGATCTTGTTGCCGACAGTGGTGTTGGTGATGTAGAGATTCATGTGAAGTTTAGCCGACAGTCCAGTAATATGTGCTTAGGATTGTGTTATCCTGAAAAATCGATCCATGTTATTGAATAGAACGATAAATTAGAAAATTGTATTTGATTTACGCGTTTACAAATTGGCTGTAATTACTTTTTGATTCTAATAGATTTTATTACTGGAGTTGGTCCCGGGGAATAGGAGATAACAATTCTCTTGTGTCATTTGGGCGTGAGTCTCAAATGTCACTAATTATTAAAAAAATGATCTCATCTGCCACCTAATAATCTGAATGCCAATATTTTTAACCTTAAAAAATATCAGAAAATGTAATTAACAAGATTCGAACCTTAATCATGTTAGGTAATTATACAAAATTCTACCAACTAAGCCACCGGAGACAATCTTTCTAATACGTGGATTAATTTATATTTAATTCTAATGCTAAACATTGAACCCTAAATCCAAAATACGATACCTAAATCCAAAAAATAAAAATAAACCCTAGATCCAAATACTAAATCCTAAACCTAAACCCTAACGCAAATGCTAAACCCTGAACCCTAAACTCAAACACTAAACTCTAACCCCAAATACGAAATCATAACCCTCAAATGTCAAAACCAAACCCTAAACCCTAAACCCTAAATCCAAAACTAAACTCTAAATCCTAAATCCAAAGACTAAATCCTAACCTCCAAATACTAAACCATAAACCTAAAGATTAAACCTTAAACCCAAATACTAAACTCCAACTACTAAACCCTAATCCAAACCAAAATACTAAACCCTAAATCAAACAAAATTAAACTCTAAATCCAAAACTTTGGGTATTAGTGTGGTTGGTTTGGTAGTTTCCCCATTTTCTGTTTAAAAAAATTCAAAAAAAAAATTAATTATTATTAGAGTGGCATTTCAGATCAGTTTTTAAGATGTAGTGGCATTTGAGCCATTGATCCTCATTGGGCTCATTTTGTTCGTGCACTATATCTTGCCTTACTTGCATTTACAGTTCAAAGGTGCAGTTCATAAACATGCTTTTAATAAGTGGTTACTCACCTTGATATGCTGCCAACAAGAGAAAGGTTATTGTCTTAGAGGTGTATCTTAGATGCGGAGTGTTGTGTCTGCTCATTACCAACTGAATTTAGGATCATATACTCATCATATGTAGAAGTAAAAGTCTTATTTTAGTGTTTTTCGTGTACTTTGAGTCTTAGTAGGAAAATAGAGCAATTTGGGCATAAAGAAAAGAAAACAAGCCTTTTCAAGAGAAGTCTGATTTTGTTCGAGTTTTCTTTTCGTTGGATAAAGCCCATATTATAATATAAGATAGAGGAGGACTTCGGCTTCCAAACAAAAATTCACTTACCTGAATCCGTCGGTTAGATCTCAAGATATTCACAATCTTCTGGACACTATTTGAGTATGATACAATCTCGAAGGCGGTTCCGCGTTATTCATTGATGACCGATCGAATACCCTGACCAACTCTCTGGAATTGACGGACAAGTGCGAATACACAGTGACCAATCGGACACCACTTGTGATCTTTGATCACCACCTTATGAAAAAATGATATTTTTTCTTTTTCGACGTTATCTCCAAATCTTTAAAGGATTCTCCCTACATATGAACCCTCTACTATATAAACACATAAGTAGCCACGAGCAGAGAGAGAGGAGAAGAGATTCACAAAAGACTTTCATCAATGCTTCAATGCAAATTTTTATTTATAAACACTTGTTCTTTCCATTCGATTTGTAAGGGAGAAAAAAATCTCACCTCTTGTTCCACTTGAGATATTTTCTAAACCCTATTCTACTATTCTTAATGATTATGAATTCATTTCTTTCTAATGATTGAGTATTTTTGGGGTTCTACGGGGAATTCATGGTTCTGTTAATAAGATTCTAACTCATGGTATTTCTCTTGATAGATTGGAGAGTTCATTCAGTTAGATACGTTCTTATTGCTTGTTTCTAGGATTGATCACCTTGAAATTGATCTTAGATGATATTTGTGTGCTAACCGCTCCATACAATTAGCTTGAATTTTATATTTAATGAGTCTAACCCTTGCAACTGCGAGGGTTGATTGCATGCGTTAGATGAACAATTGAACTGGTTCATGAATGCTTGTAGCTTGCGCACTGACTATGAGAGTCTATCTCTGGGGTATTATTTAGATAAGAATTATTGATGTATAAGTACGATTAATTCATTGTCGTGTTCATGTTCTAAGAATATTATTTCTCCTGACTTATCATGAATAGTTCAAACCATGAGTCCCTGAGAACTCCTGAAAAGCCAACATTTTTAATTAATTGTTTACAACCATTTTTTTACGTTTTTTGTTTGCAAAACAACCTCCAAAATCATCTTTTCGATTTAGCTTAATTCTTAATTCATATTTCTATTGCGTGCTTCTAATTTTCTGTAGATTTGATTTTTAAATACTACAGTTGATTAGCTATGCACTTGCAATTTAGATTGTTATATTTTGGGTGAAACCCACCCCATCAAAGCTCTACTGCAACTCCTTATCTCCTCAGGAAAGTTGTCATACAAGCTGCAACTTTTTATATTTAGAAAAGCCCGAACGATGTGCTACACAACAATCAGTTCATAACTATTTTTAAGAACAAGGATTGTGAGGTTCACAACACCATCATATCCAGAAGGCATAGAAATCGATAGAGACACTTACGGGAGCAATGCTAAATTCTCACCCAAATCTATGGTTACTTTTTGTTTTCTTTTTTTGCCAAATTTAATGTAATACCTTAATTTTTCTATAGTTGACCCAAACCCAAAAGATTAAAATTTTACATTTGAAAATCAACTTTTGTGTTTGTTGTGTTTTTGAAACTTTTGACAAATAATGGTTACTAGAATAGTACACGCATTATACGCGGAGTAGAATATTTATCAAGTTAAATTAATATAGTTTCAGTATAGATTTATTATACGGAATTTAAGATCAACTTTACATATTTAAATTTGCGATTATATTTTATAAAATATATTCTTCCCATAAAATAGTTGAAACCAACATAACATATTTTTCAAAGATAAAAAAATCAGAAGATTGCATATATAACCAAAAAATTGTTACCAATTTCCGATCTTATAAAATAGTGATTATTTTAATCGATATAGACTAAATCATAATTCTTCTTTCTAAAGCTAATTAATTGATTTATGTTTTGTAGTGTAATTGAATTATTAAATTATTGTTAATAAAAAACATGTTTAAATATATCGATTATGTTATTGTGGTGTGTTTGGATAGGACTTAGGAATATAGTAGTAAGTAGAAATAGACTAATAAATTAAATCAAAAAAGAGAAAAAAAAATGAGAGTTTGACACATAAACTCAAAATGCTTCTCCTTTAATATATAGAAGATTTTAGAGCTTTAGAAAAATTGTGTTATGTTTGGAAAAAAAACTTCAAAGTGTAGTATTTTGAGGAATTTCTCTAAATTATTTTATAACTAAAATGGAAGTTTACTCAAACAATCATAGAAATTTTGTTTTTGACCAAAAGAATGTCAATTTTTTATTATTACTTGAACACAATTTTGTACCCATTTTACACTTATTTCATTTGTTGATACAAAACTGATTTACAAAAAAAAAATCTACCATCATTAGAATGGTAGACTTTTCTATTTTTAGCGGTAAGTTTTTCGCTAAACTCTGCTGACGTGTCCAAATATGGTAATGAAAGTTTTGAAATACGCTTTTGTCATAAAATGAAATAAGGGTAAAATGGGTACAAAATTTTGTTTAAGTAATTATAAAAGAAGGAAATCATTTTGGTAAAAAATTATTTTTTCCTAAAATTGTTTGAGTAAACTTCTAGTTTTATTATAAAATAATTAAGCGCAGTTCTACAAATTACAACACTCTAAAATTTTGATTAACAAATAGCACTTTTCATTTCTAGTTGACCAAAAAAAAAGAGTTGAAAAAAAAAATTAGTTTTCAAAAATACCACAAAAATATACCGAACCGAAACCGAAATATATCGAACCATAACCGCCCACGCCCACCCCTAATTGCAGGTCACACGACTAAACTACAAAGTAATTTATTCTTAGAATTAACTTTTTTTGTTTGTTTTGAAAACAATTCTTAGTATTAACTTTTTTATAGTTTAAGAGATTTACATATATACTAGAATTCTTATAAAGTAGATGCCACACCTTAGATGCAAACACAGAAACAAAGATGAAAATGATATCTTTATTACATATTATATTGATGACGTATTTATATCGCCTATGTGAGCACATCACAACTGGCTGTAATGGAGCACTCATATTCCTTACATGTATATATATATATATCTATATCAGTGTGTATATTACTACTAACATATTTGGTGCCAACTTTGGAGCGACCAAGACGGCTGAAGATCACTAGGTTCTTCTTTCTCCTTTTTTAAACTTTTATCATGGAGACCATGTGCTTTGTTTTCACTCTTCAATTATTTCAGTGCTTTAACAAAATAACATAGTCTTAAGATGTTCTAGAAAAAAAACGAAAAAACTAAAAAAACTAAAAAATATATTATTTCAGAAAATTAAATTTAATACATAAATTAAAACAACTAAACTAACTAAAACAGATAATGCATAATACTATTGGTCACAATATATCTAATAAAAATAAAATATGCATAGAAATATGGAAACATCTTATATTGTAAAACAAAACAAAATCTCCAAAACATCTTATATTAGGAAACATAAGGAGCACAAATTAATAATCATCATAAATTAATAAAATTTTCCTACTCCGAATCGGACAAATATAAAAAATAACAAAATTCAATAAGATAATAATGTTTTGAATCTCTAAGGTAAAGTATGGTCTCAATAATAGTATAAATTAATAAGAGAAATTTCTTAGAATATCACAATTTGAAGTTTTGTTTCCAAACATACCATAACTTTTCAAAAGTTCCAAAATTACCACAATTTGTTCAAAATTCAAAAAATTTCACAAACATAAAAGTTGATTTTCAAGCATTTGTAGTTTAATTTTTTTAGGTTTGGCTTAACTATTGCAAAATTAGGGTATAGTTTTAGGGAGTAGGGTTTGAGTTTGGAGTTTAGGTTTAGTTTTAAATGTTAAAAGTTAAAAGTTAATTTTATTTTTGTGAGATTTTTGGAACTTTGAATAAATAGTGGTATTTTTGGAACATTTGAAAAAAGATGGTATGTAAAGAAACAAAACTTCAGAATGTGGTATTTTTAAGAATTGACCAATTAGTAATGATAAATTTTATGCATATATTCTCAAACAATTTCGTAAAGTATAACTCTCGTATTTTGTTTTGTAAAATTGAAGTCTTGTAAGAATAATTTATAATTTGCTTTAGTATAATTTTTTTTTATGGTGTTGTCATTCGATTTGCATTCAAAAAATTTAAGAGTTTTAAACGCGACATATGTTTCTTTACGCGTAAGTATTTTGAATATTAGTATCCTGTCTTCAATTTTATCATCAACACCAAAAACTTTAACCGTAATTTTATGTAAACTTTAAACGTGGGAGTATGTATCATTGACATCTATTCTATTACGAAAACCAAAATTACTGCCATAATATGGAGTAAGATAAATATGTAAACAATAAAGTATACACAATTTTAAAGTAAAACAAAACGTTTTAGAATAATTATTATGAATACGAAGATAAACTTCTTTAAACTTCTCATTTTAAATATTTTTTTTAAAAATGGATTTGAAACATTTATCTTATGCATGTCGTGTTCAGCTACTCAAGTCAGTTATCGTTGGGTTAATTAACTTCATGAATTCTATGTTCATATTACCGAAAAATGTATCAAAATGGTTGATTTGATCGACTTTGTGCGGCTTCCTTAACAACTCAGTTTCAAAATTGACTAGAATGTAGACATATTAACAAGAGAATTTTAAAAATACCACATTTCAAAATATTATATTTTCTTTAAAAAAAACACTAAAACTATATCTTTATCCAAAATATCATTTAGCTTTGGGTTAATTATTTAATAGTAGGGTTTAAGGTTTGTTAGAGGCCAAAATATTATTTTGGTTTAGAAAAAGGGCTAAAACTTTTTTTTAGAGTTTAGAATATGAAGATTTAGAGTTTATTAAATCTTTAATTAATAACATTTTTAAAAATAGAGAACCCACAATGGCATTTTAGAAAGAGAAATTCCTTAAAAGATAACACTTTAAAGTTTTATTTCCCAACATACCACTATTTTAAGGGAGAATTGAAAAAATGCCACTTTTGAATTACCACTTTTTACCCATGCCCTTGTTTCACAAAAATGCCACAAATTTTGTCTAAAATGACAAAATTACCCTTGCAAAAACACAGAGGTATCCAAAAAAATTCATTTTCTGATTTTTTTCTTTCTCTTATCTTTCTCTCTCTTTTCTTTTTCTCTCTTCTTCTATCTCTACAACAACAATAGAGATTTTGAGATTTCTTTCCCTCTCTCTTCTGTTTCTTTCTCTATCTCCTCTTTCTTTTCAACAATGAAGATCTCTCTCTTTTTCTATGAAATTGAAGAAGACAAATCAAATATATCTCTCTCTCTCATATATATCTAGATCCGATTTTATGAGTTTTGTTGTAAATCTAGGTTTATTTGATTTGTGTCTTCTTCTCTATGAGGTTAAAGAAGGCAAAACAATCTAGATTTAGATTCGATTTTGTCAACTTTTGTTGTAAATCTGGGTTTATTTGATTTGTGGTTCTTTCTCTATGAGGTTGAAGATACAAAACACATATGAATATATATATATATATATATATATCTTTCATATAGATCCAGATCTAGATGCGAATTTTGTCACTTTTTGTTGTAAAATTGGTTTTATTTGATTAGTGTTGCAAGTCTGGGTTTTTGATTCGTTTTTTGTAGAAATTAGGGTTCTAGATCTGATTTTTGGATTATTTCTGGGTTTTCACGGATTTTTTTTGTCACTAGTCCTTATAATTTTTTATAAGGTTTACAAGCATTTTGTATAGTTTATAAACGTTTTGTACAGTTTATAAGGTTTATAAACCTTAAACCTATTTCTCTGGTTTATAAGCAATTTGTGTGGTTTATAAACATTTTATAAGATTTATAAACGTTTTGTACAATTTATAAGCGTTTTAGAAGAAATTTGTAATACATTTTTAAAAGTTTTATAATCTAAATAAAAACCTTAAACCCTAACCCTACCGCAAAACCTATACCCTAAGTATAAAATACTTAACGCAAACCCAAAATTTTAAAAACTTTTCGGTGTTTTGCATCTAGGTTTGCATATGAAATTTAACAAAACTTTATAAACATTTTGTATAGTTTATAAACTTGCTTGTAAGAGTTATAAACATTTTGTACAGTTTATAATCGTTTTAAAGAGAATTGTAAGACAGTTTTAAAAGTTCTATAATGTAAATATAACCATAAACCTAACCCTAAACCCTAAAAACTATACCCTAAATGTAAAATAGTTAACCCAAATCCAAATATTTAAAAATGTTTTTGTGTTTGCGTTTGGGTTTACATATGTATTTTTTTCTAGAATATTCCTTTTTTTTAAATCCATGAGATAAAAAAGTTTACAAGATCCAATTTCGTATTCATGTTTTTCTCACCATCAATTTATTCCATAATTTTCATATAGGATAATATGAAATTTGGTTTATTGGAAGAGAGAGATAAAAAATAAATCTAATAGAAAGAGAGAGAGAAGAGAGAGGAGAGAGAGATAAAAAATAAATCTAATAGAAAGAGAGAGAGGAGAGAGAGAAAAAGAAAAAAAATCTTACATGGAGAGAGAAAAACACATAAACAAATATTTGATAGAAAGAGAGGAAAGAAAGAGGAAGAAAAAACAAATCGTGAAGAGAGAAAGAGTGAAAGAAAAAAAACTGATTTAATAATCATTAAGAGTAATTTTAGAATATTTAAAAAAAGCAGTGGCATTATTGTGAAAGTGTTTTTATATGTGACATTTTTGCAAAGTGACATGTTGAAAGTGGCAATTCTCAAAATTTCTCCTATTTTAAAGTTTGTTTTAAAAATACCACAAACACAAAAGTTGATTTTTAAGGGTTATAAAATTTAAAATTTTGGTTTGACGAAAAAAAAAAAAATTAAAATTTTTGGATTTGGGTTAACCATTCCAAAATTAGGGGATAGGGTTTAGGCTGGGGTTTTAGATTTTAGTTTTGAATGTTAGAATTGAATTTTAGTTTTGTGGTATTTTTGAAAATTTATAAAATATGAACATTTTTGTGAACAAAACTTCAAAATGTGGTATTTTTGAAAATTACCAAAATAGATGCCTCAAAAGTAACATTTTTATAATTATCCCTGTTAACTAACACAAATAAGATGGGTTTGAATTTCCACAAAAGACTAACCAAATAAAATGGAAGCATCAACTTTGAGTACATGGTGGTTACCAAAAAAAAAAAAACTTTCAGTACATGAAAAGTGACATAATTGAAGATGGCATATATATTCGGTTGTGGACGGTCACGTGCTTACCGACTACTTTTTGTTGAACATATAAATTTTACTTTACAATGGTCCGGAAAAGAGAACATAATTTCTTCATCCCGACCTCTACTTGTTTCTTCGATATTTAAAAGAAACAAACTGCTTAGCTTAGTTTTTGTCACTATAACCAGAAGGACTAAACTTGATATACTGTTTCTCGTTTGTTTTCTTTCATTTCGGATGTTTTATCTAGCAATATGGCGGGGTCGATCATCATCATAATGTTACCACCAATTTGGTTGAATCTTTGTAGCAAATAAAACGTAACTGTTTTGCAATTATTACGCTTTTTGAAAAAGAATACTGTCTTTGAGTCTTTCCGTTTAAGCGTCGGTCAAATTGATAAAACAAGAGATTTCCAAAGTGGTATCGATTTGATAATAATGGGGATGTTGCTCCAACCGTAATCAAGTAGCTAGACCACTCAAATCCAGACTTTCCTCTCCACTTTTGACAATCTTGGCGCCATTTAATTATTAGGTTTAACAACATATGTATCTACACTCTTTTTTTTCAGAATCCGATCCAAGCAATTAGCATTAAAGAGAATAAAGACCATGTGCTCCATCAAAACAAAAGACAAAACATGTTAATCTAAAAAAATAATTCTTATAGTTTAGATTCAAATATAAAACAAGAGATAAGAACAAATAAATTCAAGTGCAAGCTCATCGATCAAATAGTTCTATGAAAATATCAAAGTTTACGTATTTGTATCTGAATTTAGGCTTTGATGAGTTTATAATTTAGGGTTTATATATTGTTTCAATTATTAAAGGGTTTAGGCTCTCATGTTAAGGTTTACTATCCTTTAATTTCAAAAGTATTTGATAGTATAAAGCTAATGAGTAATTTTGAACGTTTGGTTGTAAGAAAATATTAATTAAAAATATAAATAAATAGTGATTTCTAAAAATAAATCTAAAAATAAAATTGACTAATGAATAAAAAATTATTAATATGGTACAAGTGGCATCATGTTCCTAAGATTTTAATATCACTCACAATGACATGATTATAGAGAAATTTTACCAAATGACACAAACTAAATGACATTTGAATTACTTTTTGCAAAAATGACGCGTTTTGAAATATTATTTACTCAAAATATCATTTATATTTGGGTTAACTATATTACGTTAGGGTTTAGTTTTTAGGGTTTGTTAGCGTTATAACCTTTTTAAAAGTTTCGAATTCTATAGTTTCGAGTTTTTTATATATAATTTGTGTCATTTTTAAAAATGAACAATTGGTTGTATCATTTTTGCAAAAAAGTAATTAAAATATATCATTTTTGAAATTCCCCCTTAATTATTTAGGCATGTGTCTACTTTTTTTAGTTGTATGATTTTAGTTTCGATTTAAAATTCAAAACAATCGATCACAATCTCAAATATAATATTGATTGCTTTCGCAAGTACACACATGTGTTTTTTCCACAACATCATTTATGTTAATCATAAAAACTAATTTATAAAAACTAAGTTTTAGTAATCAATCATAATCATATATTTATGAATTGACACTCTCAAATTTGAATAAATTTAATGTTCAACCAAAATATTTATGAAATGTTTCTTTATCTCAAAGTTTTGGGATCCACCTCTTATGGATAACTAATATAAATTAACTTAAATTTATTTATTATTTATTTATTATTTTTTTACAATGTAATTATATAATGGTGAATATTTAAGTTAGCTTAAATTATGTAATTTTGTTCAATAAAAATGCTAGATCATGTTTTATTGAAAGATAATATGTGAAAAATTGTATTTTAATTATCAACACTTTTGAAACCAAAAAAATGTTTAATTAATAATTTTTATCTACTAATTGTAAATATATTTTGTTCGTTATATATTTTTAGTGTTGTGCTGTTTATTATATGTTTTAATATATTGCACTTTTGTGTTGAATATAGAAGTCCAGTTGATAAGTTTGATCTACTAATTATTGTGACGCCCGTAAACCATTTTTTTGAGGAAATGGAGGGGCTGTCGATCGACACACTTGGTGTCTGTCGATCGACAGGGCTCTTAAGGGCTGTCGATCGACATACCTAGTGGTTGTCGATCGACAGGTGCTCGAATTGGTTGGTTTTCTGGTTTGATTTAAGTCGTTCAATTGGACCGGGCCGGTTTGGGTAAACCCTAGGGCTTCGTATTTAAGAGTTTTTGGCCGCATTTGAGCGAACCAAAGTCCCAAAAATCAGAAACAGAGAGTTTGAGAGGAGTTTCTCTTGTTCCTGATAGTTTGTGATTAGGGTTTCGTTCTTGATCGATTTGAGGTCGAAATTCGTGGTGGTTGTTGCTGAATTCGTGTCTAGCCTCAATTCTACCAGAATCTAACCGAAAATCTAAGGTGAGTGCGTGACCATGGCTTCTGGGCCGGTGGATTCGTTAGGGTTGTATGGTGGTAGGTTAAAACTGATTGATTGTGATGATTGATGTTGTTTCTGTGTGTTTTGTGGTGTATGGATTGTTGGATTGTGTTTGTTGTGCAGGTTTCGTGTTATCGCAGAGGAGGAGTCGATCCGAGAGGATAATTGATCGATCTCCTATGAATCTGCGACGACCTGTCGATCGACAGCCCTAGGGTGTGTCGATCGACAGGGTCACACGAGGCTGTCGATCGACACCTAGAGGTTGTGTCGATCGACAGGTGATCGAGGAGCTGTCGATCGACACCTAGAGGTTGTGTCGATCGACAGGGTCCAGTTGAGCTGTCGATCGACAGGCACCGTGGGTGTGTCGATCGACAGGTGTGAACAGGGCTGTCGATCGACACCTAGAGGTAGTGTCGATCGACAGGCTGCCTGTCAGGCTGTGGTTGAGCCGTGTTGTTGTGTTTGTTTTGTGTATTGTTTGATGTGTGTTTGCCTGAGCGGATCCATCGCGTCTGTGTGCGCAGTCGTAGATGGGAGGACCGTCTCACTGGGTATTTGTGATAATACTCACGCATCTCTTTTAACCATGTGGTGCAGGTAAAGGCAAATTGTGATCGTGGAATCATGGCAACGAAGAGGGAGATGATATAGGGTCTCGGTTTAATGTTGCTGTGTGGTTGTATTGCTTTTCATTTCTGTTTTAGAACTCCGCTAGGTTGCTGGTTTTATTGTATTGGAATTTGAGTTGAACTGGTTTAGTAATCTAATGGAATTGGCATGTTTTGGTTTTAGTGTGTTATCCGCTGGTTGCTTGTTTGTGTGGCTTGGTTGTGGAGGACAAGCATTTATGGGAATGCTAGTCTGAGACTAAGAGCTTATTGTTTTAAAAAAAAAAAAAAACGGGTTGGGTCGTTTCAATTTGGTATCAGAGCCCTTACGGTTTTAGGATGGGCTAGAACTGCTAGGATTGAATTTGGTAAATTACAATTCTGTGAGTTTGGGGGTTCTAGATCATCTTCCTTCGAGCCTTTAAAGAGATTCCACGGTAAGTGTTGATTGTTGTGTTTTGAGTCTTTCTAGTGCTTAGTTAGGCTGCTTGTGAATGCAGTGAGATGGCTAGAGCTACTAGAGGACGTGGTCGTGGGGGCCGAGGCCGAGGGCGCGGACTCGTTGAGGAGCCAGTCGTGAGCGAGGTTCAGAGTTCCGCGCATGGGCCTGCGGCAGGTCAGCAGTCGGTGCATGATGGACAGACTGCCAGTGTGACTGCCAGTGTGGGGGCCAGTGTGGGTCCTGTAGGGGCTGGTTTGGGTCCTGTAGGGGCTGGTTTGGGTCCTGTTGAGGCTGGTGGTGCTGGTGGTGTTGGTCCAGCTGTGGGTGCGGTTGCGGCCGCGGGTGTAGCCCAAGCTAGAGATGATCATCTGGCTGACCTGCTGACACAGTTGTTGGAGCGGTTACCGGGTGCGGTGCCAGTGCAGGCTCCAGTGGTGCCACGTGTGGCAGAGGTGCAGCCGAGGGCTGCGGTTGCTGAGGAGGTTCCGTCATATATCCGTATGATGGAGCAGATGCAGAGGATCGGTACGGGTTCTTTTGCGGGTAGTGTGAAGCCTGAGGAGGCTGATGAGTGGAGGATGAGAGTGGAGCGGAACTTTCGTTCGATTAGGTGTCCCGAGGGATACAAGGTTGACTTGGCGGTCCATTATTTGGACGGTGATGCACATCTCTGGTGGAGGAGTGTAGCGGCTAGGTGGGCCGGGACTGCGATGGCGTGGTCGGATTTTGTGACGGAGTTCAACTCCAAGTTCTTCCCTCAGGAGGCGTTGGATCGTTTAGAGGCGAGGTTCTTGGACTTGACTCAGGGCACGAGGTCGGTGCGGGAGTATGACGTGGAGTTTAACAGACTCCTGGGTTATGCGGGTAGGAGCTTCGAGGATGAGCAGGCTCAGGTTCGGAGGTTCTTGCGAGGACTTCGACCGGATTTGCGGACTCGGTGCAGAGGCATCAGGTTCGCGAGTAGAGTGGAGCTGGTAGAGGTGGCTGCGCAGATCGAGGAGGATCTGAGGGAGCAGGCTGCGATTGTAGTTCCAGCTGTTCAGCCTCGGAGGCCTCAGCAGCAGCAGGTGCAGCAGGCAGGTCCTGGCAAAGGCGGCAAGCCTGCGCAAGGGCAGAAGAGGAGGTGGGAAGGTACTTCGGGATCGGGCCAAGGTGGCCGAGGCTGTTACATTTGTGGGAGTCTAGACCACCAGAGGGCGAGTTGCCCGAAGCGGAGTGAGGTTCGAGGGGTTCGGACGTGCTATCAGTGTGGTGAGTCGGGGCACATCAGACCGAACTGTCCGAAGTTGCAGCCGTTGGCAGTGGCAGTGGTCCAGCCAGTAGCTCAGTATGGGCCGGTGCAGCCCTTGGATCAGATCGCGGCGATGGAGCGTCCGCCGGCTATAGCAGCGCCGGGAGAACCGAGCTCTAGACCGATCACAGGTAACTTTCTAATTTAGACTTTGTGAATTCAGTAGTGTAGAATTGCTTAGTGCTTGTGTTAGATTGTTTGCCTGTGATAGAAAGTTAGGTTGCTTAGCACTTGGGAATTGTGTAGGAACCTTGTTTGTAGGTGGGTGTGAATCCCACGTGTTGTTTGATTCGGGAGCATCGAATTGCTTCATTACTCCGGACCATGCTGAGAGAAGTGGTATCCGGAGTGACGCTGGTGAGCGGACTGGACCGGTTATGGTTGCTGGAGGTGAATTTCTAGCTACGCATGGCCGGGCGAAGGAGGTGGATATTCTGGTAGCGGGAGAGTTGATGCCAGCTGACTTAGTGATTAGTCCGGTGGAACTGTACGATGTTATCCTTGGTATGGATTGGTTGAATCGGTACAGAGTCCATCTGGATTGTCATCGGGGTCGGGTGGTATTCGAACGTGAAGGTGGCAGGTTGGTTTATCAAGGAGTGAGACCGACTTCAGGTAGTCTTGTGATCTCCCTTGTTCAAGCTGAGGCGATGATTGAGAGGGGTTGCGAGGCTTACTTGGCCACGATTGTAATGCCGGAGGCGGTTGGTGGGGTTGCCGTGAGAGATATTCGGGTCGCTCGGGATTTCGAAGATGTCTTTCAGTCGTTGCAAGGATTACCGCCATCTCGGTCGGATCCTTTCACGATTGAGTTAGAACCCGGAACGACGCCGTTGTCTAAGGCGCCTTACCGAATGGCTCCAGCAGAGTTAGCAGAATTGAAGAAGCAGTTAGAGGACTTATTGGAGAAGGGGTTTATTCGACCAAGTACTTCACCGTGGGGAGCACCGGTGTTGTTTGTGAAGAAGAAAGACGGTAGTTTCCGGTTGTGCATCGATTATCGAGGTCTTAACCGGGTCACTGTGAAAAACAAGTATCCTCTTCCGCGAATTGATGAGTTGTTAGATCAGTTGAGAGGGGCTACTTGGTTTTCAAAAATTGACTTGGCATCCGGTTACCACCAGATTCCGATAGACGAAGCAGATGTTCGGAAGACGGCTTTCAGGACTCGGTATGGGCATTTTGAGTTTGTAGTGATGCCATTCGGGTTAACGAATGCACCTGCGGCGTTTATGAGGTTGATGAACGGAGTTTTCCAGGAGTATCTGGATGAGTTTGTAATCATTTTCATCGATGATATTCTGGTTTACTCGAAGAGTCAGGAGGAACATGAGGTTCATTTGAGGAGAGTTCTGGAGAAGCTGCGGGAACAGAAGCTGTTTGCGAAGTTGAGTAAGTGCAGTTTCTGGCAGAGAGAGATGGGATTTTTAGGTCACATTGTTTCTGCAGAAGGGGTTTCGGTGGATCCGGCAAAGATTGAGTCTATCCGAGATTGGCCTAGGCCGAGGAATGCAACTGAGATCAGGAGTTTTCTTGGGTTGGCAGGCTATTATCGGAGATTCGTCAAGGGTTTTGCGAGTATGGCTCAGTCTATGACGAAGCTGACGGGAAAGGATGTTCCTTTTGTGTGGTCGGCTGAGTGTGAGTTGAGCTTCGCGAAGCTGAAGACGATGTTGACTAGTACACCAGTACTGGCGTTACCTGAACCGGGTGAGCCTTACGTGGTGTACACAGATGCTTCAGGAGTTGGCTTGGGTTGTGTGCTGATGCAGCAGGGTAAGGTGATTGCTTATGCTTCAAGGCAGTTGAGGAAGCACGAGGGCAATTATCCTGTTCATGACTTAGAGCTGGCTGCAGTGATCTTCGCGTTGAAAATCTGGAGGTCTTACTTGTATGGTGGCAGAGTTCAGGTGTTCACTGATCATCATAATCTGAAGTACATTTTTACTCAGCAGAATTTAAATGTACGACAGAGGCGATGGTCGGAATTGTTGGCTGATTACGACTTGGACATTGTTTACCATCCGGGTAAGGCTAACACTGTAGCAGATGCTCTTAGTCGGAGAAGGTATGATTCATCTCAGGAGCGGGATGTGGAGAATCTGGTGAGTGTACTTAGTACTTTGAGGTTATGTGTTACTTCAGAGGAACCGTTGGGGTTAGCGGCGGCAGATCAGGCGGATCTATTGAGCAGGATCCGAATAGCTCAGGAGCAGGATCCGGTGTTGTTAGATCTCTCCAAGGCTACTGGTTCCGAATATCAGGTTTCTGCTAACGGGACTATCTTAGTGCATGGACGAGTCTGTGTTCCTAAGGATGAGGACTTGAGGCAGGAAATTCTGAGAGAAGCTCATGCGAGTAAGTTTTCGATTCATCCGGGAGCGACTAAGATGTATAGGGATCTGAAGAGGTACTATCATTGGGTCGGGATGAAGAGAGATGTGGCAGATTGGGTTGCAGCTTGCAATGTGTGTCAGTTGGTGAAGGCTGAGCACCAAGTTCCTAGTGGCTTATTGCAGAGTCTACCCATTCCAGAGTGGAAGTGGGACATGATCACTATGGATTTCGTGGTAGGGTTGCCGGTTTCTCGGACCTATGACGCGATTTGGGTGATTGTGGATCGTCTGACTAAGTCAGCACATTTTCTGGCCATTAAGAAGACAGACGGAGCTGAGGTCTTGGCTAAGAAGTATGTGAAGGAAATTGTGAGGTTGCATGGTGTGCCAGCGAGTATTGTGTCGGATCGAGATCCGAGGTTTGCTTCAGTGTTCTGGAGAGCTTTTCAGGCTGAGATGGGCACTAAGGTGCACATGAGTACAGCTAATCATCCGCAGACGGATGGGCAGTCCGAAAGGACAATTCAGACACTGGAAGACCTGTTGAGGATGTGCGTGCTAGATTGGGGTGGTCATTGGGCGGATCACTTGAGTTTGGTGGAGTTCGCATATAACAACAGTTTTCAGGCGAGTATCGGAATGGCTCCTTTTGAGGCGTTGTATGGGAGGCCATGTCGTACTCCGCTATGTTTTACCCAAGTGGGGGAGAGGAGCATCTTTGGGGCTGATTTTGTTCAGGAGACGACGGAGAAGATCCGTGTTGTGAAGCTGAACATGAAAGAGGCTCAGGATCGGCAGAAGAGTTATGCCGATAGGAGAAGGAAAGAGTTGGAGTTTGCAGTCGGAGATCGAGTGTATCTCAAGATGGCGATGATGCGGGGTCTGAACAGGTCCATATCCGAGGATAAGCTGAGTACGAGGTACATGGGTCCGTTCCGGGTTGTGGAACGTGTGGGACCAGTTGCTTATCGGTTGGAGCTGCCTCCGATTATGGAGAAATTCCATGATGTGTTTCACGTTTCGAAACTCAGGAGATGTTTGCATGCTTCTGAGGAGGTAGCAGTGACGATTCCTGCGGATCTTCAGCCAAATCTGACTGTTGGGATGAGGCCGGTTAGGATTCTTGAGAGAAGTATCAAGGTTCTGCGCCGGAAGAGAGTGCCGTTGTTGAGAGTCTTGTGGGACTGTGACGGTATTCAGGAGGAGACTTGGGAACCAGAGGCAAAGATGAAAACGAAGTTCAAAAAGTGGTTCGAGAAGCAAGCAGAAGAGTGAATTCGTTTTTCTTTGTGGTTTCCAGTTTCAGTTTTGGTTGTGGATTTTGTATTTTCATTAAAGTGTAATGATTATGACATTTTTCCAGTGAATAAGAAAGTGTTTTTCTTATGTGTTTGACTTTGAGAGTCATGTGTTTGTGGTTAGAGAACCCCGAAATGGAAGTTTTATTGCGGATAGAACTTGCCAGTTTCAGTGGGGACTCTAACGGGTTGTGTGTGTGTGTGTGTAGAGTCTCGGAATAGAAGTTTACGGAGGTTATGACTGTCTAGTTCCGGAGAGACTCTGCGGGGACATCCGGGTTGAGGGATGGTCCGGGTGATCTGTGAGGATCACGTTTGTGATGGTATTCCGGGAGGGGAATATCATGTGAGACCTTAGGAGGTAGTTCCGGTCAGAGGTGCATTATAGACGTTAGGAATTGATTGCGTAGCTCAGAGTTAGACCTCGGTCTTTCTTGGCAGATCTTGAGAGATGCGTCTCTCCGGGGGACAGTGGGTTCCCTGCATACCGATCGATCGTCAGGACTGCGCGGACTGAGATCGTGAGGGTATGGGGATGGTTTTGGAGGTTGCGACCTCTGGCAGATCTTTACATACCGAGAGCTTGATAGACTGTGTGTCTTGATGGATTGAGGTGTGTGGAGATGGTTGAGTATCGAACACCGTCAGGACTGCGCGGACTGAGGTGGGTTGATACTAGACACCTAGAGCTGAGGGGTGACGATCCCGAAGCTAGATGGTGGTTATGAGCTATGGGCAATCAATGTCTGAGACGGGTCTATGTGCATAGGACGGATGTGAACCTCGGGAAGGTCTGGGAGATGTAGTCTCCGGTATTGCTGGCGGGTTAGGCCAGGGTAGATTGGTGGGTAGTGTTAGAGGATTCGAGGACGAATCCAGTTTTAGTGGGGAGAATTGTGACGCCCGTAAACCATTTTTTTGAGGAAATGGAGGGGCTGTCGATCGACACACTTGGTGTCTGTCGATCGACAGGGCTCTTAAGGGCTGTCGATCGACATACCTAGTGGTTGTCGATCGACAGGTGCTCGAATTGGTTGGTTTTTCTGGTTTGATTTAAGTCGTTCAATTGGACCGGGCCGGTTTGGGTAAACCCTAGGGCTTCGTATTTAAGAGTTTTTGGCCGCATTTGAGCGAACCAAAGTCCCAAAATCAGAAACAGAGAGTTTGAGAGGAGTTTCTCTTGTTCCTGATAGTTTGTGATTAGGGTTTCGTTCTTGATCGATTTGAGGTCGAAATTCGTGGTGGTTGTTGCTGAATTCGTGTCTAGCCTCAATTCTACCAGAATCTAACCGAAAATCTAAGGTGAGTGCGTGACCATGGCTTCTGGGCCGGTGGATTCGTTAGGGTTGTATGGTGGTAGGTTAAAACTGATTGATTGTGATGATTGATGTTGTTTCTGTGTGTTTTGTGGTGTATGGATTGTTGGATTGTGTTTGTTGTGCAGGTTTCGTGTTATCGCAGAGGAGGAGTCGATCCGAGAGGATAATTGATCGATCTCCTATGAATCTGCGACGACCTGTCGATCGACAGCCCTAGGGTGTGTCGATCGACAGGTCACACGAGGCTGTCGATCGACACCTAGAGGTTGTGTCGATCGACAGGTGATCGAGGAGCTGTCGATCGACACCTAGAGGTTGTGTCGATCGACAGGGTCCAGTTGAGCTGTCGATCGACAGGCACCGTGGGTGTGTCGATCGACAGGTGTGAACAGGGCTGTCGATCGACACCTAGAGGTAGTGTCGATCGACAGGCTGCCTGTCAGGCTGTGGTTGAGCCGTGTTGTTGTGTTTGTTTTGTGTATTGTTTGATGTGTGTTTGCCTGAGCGGATCCATCGCGTCTGTGTGCGCAGTCGTAGATGGGAGGACCGTCTCACTGGGTATTTGTGATAATACTCACGCATCTCTTTTAACCATGTGGTGCAGGTAAAGGCAAATTGTGATCGTGGAATCATGGCAACGAAGAGGGAGATGATCTAGGGTCTCGGTTTAATGTTGCTGTGTGGTTGTATTGCTTTTCATTTCTGTTTTAGAACTCCGCTAGGTTGCTGGTTTTTGTTTGGAATTTGAGTTGAACTGGTTTAGTTAATCTAATGGAATTGGCTGTTTTGGTTTTAGTGTGTTATCCGCTGGTTGCTTGTTTGTGTGGCTTGGTTGTTGAGGAAAGCATTTATGGGAATGCTGATCCGAGACAAGGGTTAATGTTTTAAAAAAAAAAAAAAACGGGTCGGGTCGTTTCAGTTACTGTCATAGTTGACAGTTGGACACTTGATGTACTTCTAAATACTTATTTTGAAAATCTAGTTTACTCGTACTAGTAGTTAATTTTTTGATTGTAATGATAAGAAGAGAACTCATTTAGTGGTTTATCAAGCATTTCTAATCCCATTCCTTTTCATTCCAAAGTCTTCTTTTAGAGTAAAATTTCCCCAACCAAATTCTATTTATAATTGTAAAATAGATTTTAAATAGAGTTACTTCAAATGTTGAATAATCCTTTTTGAAAATGTTCTTACTTAAGATTCATGTGTTAATGTTCTAGCTATGACTAATATTAAAACTATTACATTTTTGAAAAGATATAACATATTTTCTACAACAGTATAACTGTATAAGAAATAATATTAGATCCATTAGAGCTACTAGTTAACTGTTGTTTTAGTTTTGTCGGATTTGTATTTAAATGTAATAGAGAGCAATGGATTTATATTTCTGAGACGGAATCCCAAATATGATAACTATGATCCGTTCTAAAAATCTGAAAAGATTGGCTCGAGATAACAAAATCTCAAATCCGTCGTACAAAATTCATATATCATAATTTAAAGTTTAGATATATAAATCAACCAAATATATGACAATAGTACTTTTACATAATATTATGTATTTTAATATAAAATACATCTAAAATTATAGTTATTCATGGAATTTTTTTAAATTTTGTTTTGATATATTTAAATTGTTTCTAATCCAGATTGGGATAGGTACGAACACTTCGGATCCTCATACCTGTGGTTCGGACCTGGTCCGTCCCACTCATAGCTCAGGGTGATTTACATCTTAATAGGTGTAATTAATGGTTCAGCCTAAATCCAACGAGACTATTAACCAAACGGCTTATGGGTTAACTACACTAATATGGGCAAACGAACCTATCAAAAGAAATAGAGACCCAAATAAATATCAGACTATTGGGCCAAACGTGTTTTTATATTCATCGGATTTGGCATTTTGGAATAATTATTTCTTGCTTAGAGTAACATTAACGGTAACACTTTAGGAGTGTCTTACACCAAATATGATTAAAAAATCATTTAATTTTGTGAATTATTGATGAAAGATTCTGCGGGATAGGGGTAGGCACAGAGCGGATATCCGGAAAAAATCCGATATCTGCGATCCGCTCCGTCCCAAGCGGATAGTTAAATTTCTGATCCGCTTGGGACGGAGCGGATCGCGGAGTGGATCACGGATATCGGATTTTAAAAATTAAGGCTTTTAGAGTTTTGATTGAACCCTTTTGTTAGGTTTATGAATGCATTTGGTTGTTTTGTTTTGGGTTTACTCTAGTTCATTTATATCAGCCTCATTTGGTTTATCTCTCTATGAGCCAGAGCTTGTTAGTATTTAGTTTAGTGATAGTTGTTCATCGTTTTGATCTTGTTAACTTCTGCAGATTCCTCTGGGGTTGCTTTTGATTTGATCTTAGTGTATTGTATTGTGTAGTTTTCTTTGATTATGCTTGCATTTTAGTTTTTAGATCTACTAATCATTCTCATTGTGTTAAAGTAAGGGAAGGTCTTGAGATTTTTGTTCTATTTGATAAGTGAAGGTTATATATATACCAAGAAGGTATTGAGTGGCTCCAGATATGTGTCATTGTATCGAATTTTGTTGGTTTTTAGTTGGGAAAGTCATGATTTGTTACACTGGTTACATATATTCCTCTTATGGCAAGAATTATAATGATACATCTATCTATTTGGTTATTTGGAGTGTCATTTGCTCAGAGAATAAACAACAATCTGATATCTAGCCTTTTGTGCATCTTAACCGCAAATTGGGACAAAGCAATGGCAACACTATGACTTCGGTCCAAAGACTGTTCCTCCGCTCATATGTATTCCTGGATTACAAACAGATTATGTCACTTTCTATGAAGGTATTTTATTGCATAGTCTTTGAAAGTTTATCTGCAAAAGAGTCTTTTTCTCCTATTACATGATGCTATAAACACTTGTTAGAATATGGTAACTAAGATGTCAATGGTGTTGCTCTCCTTGGACATCGATTGTTATGGTAATCTCCGAATATTAAACTTGTTTTTTTTAATGTTGTTAAATCTGCGATTCCAGGGTTATTGGGTAATTTTAGTTGACATTCAACGGGTTTGGAATTATCATGAGTGGATTCAAGCATTTGAGAAATTCTTGGACACCATTGATCTGCTTCATGTAAGATCTCTTTAAGTTACAAATCACCATCTATGTCTCTGATTAGGTTTCTTGGCTCTGAAAGATATATGCATTGCAACTGATTGTACTTGATCATTGTCAACATGTACATCTCTTGGAGGCTTCTTTGCTCATCACCGTCCAAGAAGAGTTATTGAAAATTATGGCAACTCTATGTATGTTTTAGTTTCATTTTACAAAACATAATATATTAATGTTTTTTATATAATTTTGTATATATTTATATATAGTAATTTGATTTTCTTTCATTTTAGTTTTATAAAAAATAAATTATTTTTACATTTTTTAAATCATGAAATGTCACCATTGGACACAAAAATATTAGATGAAAATTAATGGAGTGTCAAACAGTTTTTAATATTAAAATTAATATTAAAAAATGAGTTAAGACACTTTACTTAGTTCACCATTAAGGATGTTTTTAGACACTTTTTGAACTTTTTTCAAGAATATTTTAGTCTCTGTTTACTCTTAAAAGCTTTTGGATATTTTTTATGGGTGTGATTGGTAACATAAGTTATCATGAATTAAGATTGAGTTATGGATGTAACTCATAGTTAATCAAAAACGTTACCAATCATGAATTAAACTAGAATTTTTGAATTTGAATTTGAGTTCAGATGTGTTATTATTGACTTAATATTGTCTTTTGTAAAATTGCTAACTCAAAAGTCAACCCAACATTATGGAAAATTTCATGCGGTAGAAGTTGAGTTATTAATAATTTTTTAGAAAAAATTATTAATCCAACGACTCATTTATCGTCTTAAACATGTGTCATATTTTAATTCATCAAAGTACGAAATTGTAAGACGCATACGGCATACTCTTTCAACTCGACAATTAGAGCAAATAAATTCTCTTCAAAATTTTGTTTAATATATCTCAAGCAAATATCGTGGTCGTGGTTATTAGTTATTAGTTATTACTTAAAAGCCATAGCATCTTCCGATCTTCCCAAAAGGACACAATAATGTTCCAGACACTCTGTGAGGGATATCGATTGATCTTTAAGCAAAACAAGTAAATAAAGACACAAACAATTTGTTTACCCAGTTCCCTTTCGGTACGTCTGGGGAGAGGAACTCTTGCCTCTCAACTTCACTAGATCGAAAAGGTATTACAAGCACTAATCAATCTCTCTTTCTCTCTACAGGTTTAGCTCTCTTTCTAGGTTAAAGAAGCGATACAAGAAATAAGCTATAAACAAGCTTATATATAGAAGAAGAAACCCTAGGGAAATAATATTACGTAAGATTATTATTTCCTATTCTTTAGCTCCAAGAGAATATCTTTTTGCCTCATGTGATTGTTGATCACGTTTCTTCCTCTCTTCTTTGTAATGGACTTAGTGCACTCTTAGCCCAAAACATTTCTTGTAACTTGTAAACCTGTAGAAGCCCAATTGTTAGCCCAAATGTTACCTGATTGGTTTGGTATGAGATTGACCCGGTTTGGATTAAACCAGAAGACAATAGATTCACATTCTCCACCTTTGACTTCTGGTCAAAATCCCTAACCCAAACCTTGCTTTCCTTTCTCTTCGATCTTCTAGCGACTCCGGTCATCGATCCCAACAACACCGTCGACTGTGTCATTCGCCGGCTCCGGCGTCGCTCTCTGAGTTTTCCGGTAAGACTCTTAGCCCCTGCATCTTTGTTCCGACGCTTTAGCTTCATCTTCTTCTCCGAAATTCTCATTTGGTTTTGTGAAGTTTATATCGATTCTTCATTTCCACATTTCTAGAAGAATCGTGTTCCTCTCTAATCGATTCAGACTAGAATCGTTACCATCGACGAAGCCATGTTCTTCGATCGACTCACTTACATCAACCACCGTGAATGAAAGTGATGTTCTTCATCAACAATGGTGATAACTCAAGCTTGTACTTTCCCAGATTTGTTAAAAAAAAACCCAAGCTTTCTTCTTCACTTCGATTCCAAAATTCATTCGACACTACCATTGTGTGTCTTTCTTCATTAAGGTCAACATCGAGAACCACCAGGTACTAATCTCTTCGAAACCCACTTGTTCCTTTGAGATTTACTTGATGCCCTTTCTTTCTTGTTCTCTTACTCTGCAAAATTAACCCAAAAACCTTCTTCTCTTTGCATGCTCTTTGAAGGACCGAATCAATTTCAGATTGTACTTCAACCTTTGATAAAGAAAACCAAGTAAATCACTCATACTCGTGGCTTACTTTACTGATTTTATATATGAATTTCTTCTTGCTGCAAAACACAATTGTTTATTCTTCTTCTTTGCTCATAGATTTTGAAGAATCACAACACTAGCAGCTACCAAACAAATCTGAAAATTGCAGGTAAAGAACATAACTCCAAAAGCTTCATATCTCTTTACCTCATTCTCTTGTTAGATTTCCTTCTGAATTTTAGAGAATTACCGAACCAAAAAACTAACCAATTTTGTTCTTCTCCTTTCTTGTAAAGAATTCATGTCTGATCTTCACACAAACCAAATCCAGAAAAAGGTATAAAGTCTTTAACAAAGACTTTCTTCTTCTCCTTATGAAATTTATGCTTTATACTAACATTAATCCACGTGCCCTTTGCCTTGTATATGTACTGATCTTTGCACAACCATGGTCCTACAATAAGGATCACGTGCCACTATGCACATACTAACAAGGTAAACAACAACAAAATCTCCATTAGTCATTCAACTAGTTTGATTATTTCCTGAACACTAAACCTTTGTGTCCTGCCTTTTTCTTTGTGTTGTTTTATGTGCAGCCAAACTTGCAGAATCCCCAGCTTGCTTCCACTGTACTAACACATTCAAGGTAAACTAGAAAATTTCAAATTTTCTTAAACTGATTCTGACTTATTTTTCTGACCAATCTATACTGATCTGACGCTTTCCTTTCTTTTTCTCTATTACTGCGAAGTTCTGAAAACGTCAATAAGAACTTCGCAGCAATTTCCAATCTGCTTCAGACGACTTTAAGATGCTCCAGGCATTCCCGGAACTTGTTACCTGGTAAGCTCTTAGTTAAGAAATCAGCTGGATTTTTAGACGTGTGAATCTTGTGTAGAGCAACATCACCATCCTCGATTACATCTCTAATGAAATATAACCTGTTATCAATGTGCTTAGTCCTCTCATGGAATCCTCCATTCTTAGCTAAGTGAATAGCACTTTGAGAATCTGAAAACACCTTCACATCATCTTGATTAAAACCCAAATCTGTAACCATTCTCTTTAACCATAGTGCTTCTTTGAATGCTTCTGTCAAAGCCATATATTCTGATTCTGTAGTAGATAAAGCCACTATGTGTTGTAGTCCTGATCTCCAACTAACCGTATTCCCTCCAACCTGAAATACATAACCTGTCACTGATCTTCTTCTGTCTAGATCAGCAGCATAATCAGCGTCTGAAAATCCTTCAACCTTAAAACTTGAACCCTTAGTGAATGTTAGACACAAATCTGATGTTCCTCTTAAGTATCTTAATATCCACTTGACAGCTTCCCAATGTTGTCTTCCAGGGTTTCCCATGAATCTACTCACCACACCAACAAACATGTGCCAAGTCAGGTCGGGAACCTACCATGGCATACATCAGCGACCCTACTGCGCTAGCATAAGGTACTTCACTCATCAAAGTTCTCTCTGTTCGTAGCTCTTCTTCTGTTAGACTTCTTAGCTTGAACTGTGGAACCAATGGTGTAGTTACTGGTTTAGATTCACTCATATTGAAAGTTGATAATACCTGCTCAATGTATTTTTCTTGTGATAGCTTTAGAATTCCTTTTTTTGTCTCTTGAAATATCCATTCCAAGAATCCTAGTTGCAGGTCCTAGGTCTTTCATTTCGAATTCCTTCATCAAACCTTCTTTTAGCTTAAGAATTCCAGCTGAATTCTTTGATGCTATAAGCATATCGTCCACATATAGCAGGAGGTAAACTGAGCTATGTGGATCAGATCCGAAAATGTAAACACATGGATCAAATAAGCTTCTTCTATATCCTTGATCCTTCATAAAGCTATCAAACCTCTTGTTCCATTGCCTTGGAGATTGTTTTAGTCCATACAAGGACTTCTTCAACTTACACACCATATCCTCTTTCCCTTTTACCACAAATCCTTCTGGTTGAGCCATGTAGATTTCCTCATCCAACGAGCCATTCAAGAAAGCCGTTTTTACATCTAGCTGCTCCAACTCATAGTCTTGGTTAACCATTAGTGAAAGCATAAGTCTGATAGAGACATGCTTGACCACAAGAGCAAAGACTTCCGTGTAGTCTACTCCTTCAACCTGTGAGAAACCCTGTGCTACTAGCCTTGCTTTGTACCTTGGTTCCTCAACTCCTGGAATTCCAGATTTCCATTTAAAGACCCATTTGCAGCCTATAACCTTATGCTTCTCTGGTCTTTTCACTAAATCCCATGTCTCACTCCTGTGTAAGGAATCCATTTCATCTCCCGCAGCTAAGTTCCATTTCTTCCAATCTTTGCTTCTTACTGTTTCAGACCAAGACTTTGGTTCATCTAGCATAATCTCAGCTGCACTAACTAGTCATCATACTTGGAAGGAAACTTAACTTGCCTTTTGTTTTGATCTCTGGCCCGCTTGTTACCCAGATTTCTTTGGTAATTATCCTCATCATTACCATCTTCACCTCCTGAATTATTCCCTGAGTCAGTCTCTGTAGCAGTTGGTTCAATTTCTGCTGAAGCTGGTTCTGAAACTACTCCACCTTGAACTGGATCAGCTCCACCTTGAACTTATTTTTCTGGACTTTTTGCACTGCTTGAAGGACCCTGAATCAGATTCGGATAAAATAAAACTTTCTTTTTGGTTACCTTCACTAACCTTCCCTTTTCATTCTGATCTGAAACTCTCTATCTTCGCTAGCTTTAATGTATCCTTATACATCTCTGATTCATTGAAGATTACATCTCTACTGATGACAATCCTATCTTCTGTTTCAAGCTTCTCATCCTTTTCAATCCATATTCTGTAACCCCTTTGTGCCTTGAGGATAACCTAAAACACACCTTTAACAGATCTTGGACTAGTCTTTCCTTGAGAAACATGGACATATGCAGAGCAACCGAAGCTTCTTAGCTGTCCCAAATCTGGTTTAGACTTGCTCCAAATTTCTTCTGGTAACTTGAATCCAATAGACGAATTTGGAGATCTATTTATCAAGTGAACTGCGGTTGAAGCAGCTTCAGCCCAGAACTTCTCATCTAAACCACTCTCTGACAACATGCATCTAACCTTGTCCATAATCGTCCTATTCATCCGTTCTGATACTCCATTTTGTTGTGGAGTATAAGTGCAAGTTCTGTGTCTCTTAATACCCGATGACTTGCACAGTGAATCAAACTGATTGTTACAGAATTCCAGCCCGTTATCTGTCCTCAAACATTTGATCTTCTTCTCTGTTTGGTTCTCAACACTAACCTTCCATTCTCTGAATTTCTCAAAGGCTTCTCCCTTAGTTTTCAGAAAATAGATCCATACCTTCCATGAGAAATCATCTATGAAGGTTATGAAGTATTGGCAATCAGATAGACTCTTCGTGACTGATGGAGAACCCCATAAATCAGAATGTACGTACTCAAGGACCTCCTTAGTTGTATGCTTAGATCTTTGATAACTCAGCTTGTGTGCTTTTCCTAACACACAGTTTTCACAAAACTTAAGCACATTAACTTCCTTGCTTGTTAGATATCCCTCCTTCACTAGTACGTCCATGCATTTAACACTCATATGTCCCAGCCTTGAGTGCCATATGCTAGTCATATCTGCTGCAGCCTTTGTTACCAAAGCTTCATCTTTAGTAACAACTCCTTCTAAGTGATACAGCCCGTCTCTCAAATTCCCAGCAAACACCTTTTGCTTATCTTTGTAAAACTGTATCTTACCGTCTTCTCCTTCATAGCGACAACCAGCTCTATCCAAACAACCGTAGGAAATCATATTTCTTCCCATTGTAGGAATGTACCTTACTTGTGTGAGAATCACCGTAGAACCATCTGGATTAATTATTCTGGTTTTTCCCATGCCTTTAACATCACAATGAGTGTTATTTCCCATCAACACTCTACCTCCTTCACATTCCTCTAACTCAAACAATACATCTTTGTTAGGAGTCATGTGAAAGGTGCATCCAGAATCCAAAATCCAATCATCCTTTGCGCCATATAGGCTGCCCATGAGAGCCACTCCATCTGTAACCTCCGTTGTCTCCTTTACAGCAAGAATCAAAGGCTCCTTAACCTCTGTAACTATATTAGCCGAGTTATCAGGTTTCTTGTAGCCTCTGTCCGGACACTCCCGTTTCCAGTGTCCCTCTTTACCACATACAAAGCAGCCTTTGGACTTCACCTTAACTTGCGATCTACCTCTGCTTTTTGATCTCCCTTTCCACTGATTTCTAGGTCCTCTCTTCTCAGATCTTCCTCTAGGACCAACGAATAAACCTTATGAACTTGATCTTTGTTTATTCAACAAACCAGTTTCTTTGAGTTCAACTTCCTTAGCATAAGCTGAAGTAATAACTTCACTCACAGTTAATGTGTCTTTACCACTTCCATACTTAAGAGTATGTACTAATGCTTCATACTTTTGTGGCAGGCTGGTCAGAATCTGGATTGCTTGATCTTCATCAGAGACGATGATGTTTAGGCTCTCAAGATCAGCAATCAACTTGAGGAACACGTTCAGGTTCTCCTCAATACTCTTGTTCTCCTCCATTCTGAATCCAGCGAACCTTTGCTTCAGGTAAATCCTGTTTGGTAGAGTCTTTGTCTGGTAGTCACGTTCAAGAGCTCTCCAAACCCCTAAAGCTGTAGGTTCCTTCATTACTTCCTTAGAATCAGATCACCAAACTCATACAAATCAGGTTCTTAACTCGCTTCTCCTTTTCTTCCTTCTTCTGATCTGCCTTAGTCTTTGCATCTGCTGCACCTTTGGGTCTGCTGCAGCTTTAGGGTCTGTTACAGCTTCACCATCCTTTTTCAAAGGAACCACTGTAGAAGATTCAGCCTGATCTTCCAAAACTGAAGCTAACCCTAGAATTTCGAGTTGACACAGCACCTTAAATTTCCATAGGCCAAAGTCACCTTTGCCGTCAAATTTCTCTACCTCAAATCTGCCTGAAGTAGGTTCCATGTCTAACTAGTATAGAGATCTATCCAACTATCAAAGAGAAACCAGAATTCCAACAACCAGAACAGATAAGTATCGATACCTTTTTCTTGTTATCTTTCTGTAGAATTTGCTCTTTGATCTTCCTGTCTTCTTGAGAGAATTGCTTGTGTTACTTGTCTGCTCCAGTAGCTCTGATACCAATTGTGAGGGATATCGATTGATCTTTAAGCAAAACAAGTAAATAAGACACAAGCAATTTGTTTACCCAGTTCCCTTTCGGTACGTCTGGGGAGAGGAACTCTTGCCTCTCAACTTCACTAGATCGAAAAGGTATTACAAGCACTAATCAATCTCTCTTTCTCTCTACAGGTTTAGCTCTCTTTCTAGGTTAAAGAAGCGATACAAGAAATAAGCTATAAACAAGCTTATATATAGAAGAAGAAACCCTAGGGAAATAATATTACGTAAGATTATTATTTCCTATTCTTTAGCTCCAAGAGAATATCTTTTTGCCTCATGTGATTGTTGATCACGTTTCTTCCTCTCTTCTTTGTAATGGACTTAGTGCACTCTTAGCCCAAAACATTTCTTGTAACTTGTAAACCTGTAGAAGCCCAATTGTCAACCCAATGTTACCTGATTGGTTTGGTATGAGATTGACCCGGTTTGGATTAAACCAGAAGACAATAGATTCACACACTCTTCACTGTTTGTTGATCAATCACATGTTCGTTTGCTCCACATTAACAAAAAACGATTTGACCTGTGAAACCGCAAGAAGTTTCACGAGTCCGAGCTACCAAAAGATCCATGAAAATCTTCTGGACCAATAGCATACAAATACAAATTGGATTAAAAAATTTAAAGTATTTTGATTACTTAAAAAATTTAAAATAGATAAAAACATATAATCTAGAGCTTTGTGTTAGTATTGTCGTTGTGCCACCATTCGAATTTAAATATGTATGATGTATGTTGTTGAAAAAAAACAAGAAGAGATAATCATAATATGTTCGATAAAAAGCCTAATCAATACTGAAACTAAAATCAAATCGATTGAACCAAAACTTCTCACTTACCATAATAATTTTAGATCACGAGGTCATGTGTTTGATGTGTATTAATCTATAACACATGAAATATATTATGGGTTTAGAATGGCATTAAGAAATTACTGACCACCTACTTTTAATAAATGACCATCATCAATCCTTGTCAAAGCCATTATTTTAAAAGGGTAATTTGAATGTTATATTTCCTTTTTAGGTCCCAAACCTATGGATTCAAGTACGTAACCAGGTTTTCCTAGGTTTCCCCCCACACATACATGTTTTTTTGTTGTTGTTACCGGATACGTAAGGGATACATGTAGAAACATTGATATTAAAAACACATTACATATATAAACGGGAAATTGTATTCAAATTATCATTCACATTATCAATGAAACTGGAAAAAAATCATCGAACAAAAAAAAAGGTCAATGGTTATATAAGTCGATAAAAAAAACCAACTAAAAAGTTTTCCATTGTAGAACAAAAAAGTTTTCCATTGTATGCTTATAACCATTGATGATACATACATAACACATTACATATTTTTCATTGGCTCATACATACAATGTGTTTTGTCATTGGCTCACTTTTCTTATATTTAATTGGTTCTCGTTTTAGAAAAATATAAGACATAAGGGATTTAATGATTAACGATCTAACATATTTGTTAGATGATTTAATGATCCGCAAAGTAATTTAGTCTATTTTTATAGTTTGATTCTAAAAACACTAGATAAATATCCACGCTATATCGAATGTTTTTTAAACATGCTTTATTGATCAAATTATTTTTGGTACAAAGACTCACAATAATAAAAATGTTGAAAACAACTTGGAATAACATTGTAAATATAACATGAATGGTACTCTGACCATCCAATGTGAGCAAGTGTATCGGCTATACTATTGTTTGTGCGTCCAATGCTGACGAATGTACACCTATAAAACGATTCCAATGATGGATATTATGGATTAATTGTCCATTGCTATGTCATGTTTGTGGAAATAAATTAAATCAACGAGTTGTTGAGAATCACCTTGAAAAATCACCCAACTATATCCGCAAACCATGCTATTTGCATAGCGTGGAGAAGGTTATGGGCTTAAGCTTCAAGTACATTGTTTGGTTGAGGGAGTGAGGACGATACTCCGAGAACAGATTTGCCCAAGTGTTTACGAATAATCTATCATGAGCCTATATGTAAACCTGTTTCGTGGAAGCTTGTGTCATGGTTGCAATTTACCCATCCTATCGGTGGAGGATACGAATGGGAAGTATGGTTGTAGCTGTAGTTGGGACTGATCTTTGAAGTGAGTTAGAGCTGAGTTTTGTCCATTTGGTGGCTTCAGTTTGAGCTTTTGTCTCTCGGGGTCCATTTTGTCTATCATTGAACCATTTGTTGCAGGTTTTCCAAAGACTCCAAAGGAGTCAGAATCTGTAAGAAAGTTGTGTTGGATTAGATATCGTTTACCTATGGACGTAAGATATATATTGATTATAACGTAGAACAATTCGATGGGCTAGCTTTTCTGCAACTTATATTCGATACCTTTTACTCAATAATGTGGGAGAACTATTAGTGTTGTCTCATCTGCATGAGTTTTTTTCTTGTCCTTTGGTATTTTTCTTAGATAAAAAACTTAGTTCGATTTTTCTTGAGTCCAATAGTCTTTAACAA
>LT669795.1:28729300-28803968 GCA_900128785.1 Arabis alpina
ATTAGCTTTAATACTTTTCATGAAAGTACATCACCATCCACATCATTACTATATCATTTTTTTTGTTCTAATATAAAATTTGATACATATACTAGATAACATCTATATATTTGATATTAACATCATGAAAAGAATTCGAAAATTCAAAATGTTATACTAATAAATATAGATAGGTATATATAGTTATTGGAATTATAATAGGTTTAATAAATTTGGTTATAGCAATATATTTTACATTTCATATATTTTCAATTACAGTAAGTTTCTATCGCAAATATTATAAACAACTAAAATATGAAACAAGTCCTAACAATTTAACCAATAAGTCTATTTAGAGCTAAATTCATATAGCAAAAATATAAGTTGCTAAGTCTTATATATAAAAGATAAAAAAAATTAAGGTATCCTTAAGAAAATAACTACAATTATATAAAAATTATTTACACAAAATATATAATATAAGTTTTAACAAATAAAAACTTTGAGTTTTGTGATTTTATTTTTAACAAATGAAATTTTTAAATATAACTATAAGCGGAGAAGAAGTATAAATCTTTATGCTTTTGAATAAGATAAATTTTGAGAAATGACACTTTATAAAAATATCATATTTTAAAAAAAAAAATTCAAAAAGCCACTTTTAAAATATAATTGACTCAACATATCATTTATGTTTGGGTTAAATATATTATGCTGTAGTTTGGTTTTTAAGGGTTAAAAGTTTGTTATGGTCAAACCTCTTTTTAAAGTTATTTGACTCGAATTTAAGAATTAAATTCTATGTTTGTGACTCTTATTTAAATTAAAAGTTATTTATGAGAGATAGATGCAAAGAAAGAAGATAAACATGATGCAACACAGACGTTGTCGCTACGACACCTTAATGAACATGGTTTATGTTGCTTCTCGAAGAAGGAAAAAAGTCGAAAGAGAAGAGATACACAAATAATGGACGCGGAGTTGTTCCCATCAATTTTGTTAGTGAGGATAAGAAGCTGGTTATGAAGAGATGTTGAGTGTCATATCAATCAGAAGAGACGAAGATATATATTAAGATAATGAGAAATGAAACATTTTCACCGTCTTTAAATATCACTTATTATTTTTTATTTTTTTTAAAACTAAGTATCCACTTATTCTTTTCTTTATTTTATACTTGGAAAGATTATGTTTTTTTAGTTAGTTCTTTCTAATTAGTTTGTTTTTGCAAAGAATTTAGGGAAATTGGCATGTATAATAGGTTTTATGTCCTTAATTAATAATCTAACACTAAATTAAGAGAATAACATTCAGCTCAACTAAAATGACAATACTACCCATCATTAATTCATAACTATTATTAAGGAAATCAAAAATCAAAAATTAATATTACCAAAACCTAATTTATTTTTCATCCTCTTCTTTCCACGCCTCTTTTATTCTTCTTCTTCTTCTTCAGCCACTTTTTTTTCTTCTTCTTCTCCTTCTTCCATTGTTTCTTTCTTTTTTTCTTCTTATTTTTCTTTTTTTTCTTACATAAACATCATTTATCTTTTTCTAGTAATCCATAAAATCAATTATCATAGATTAAAAATCTTCAGCAATGGATTAAGATTATATGTCTTCTCGTTGTCCAACGTTAAGCTCCTTATTATCGTCTCATCTCCTTGTTAATATAAGCCGCCGCTGAAGATCGATAGAGTTAACTATTTTCAGAAATCAGGTAACTATAGTTCTCATAATAGTTAACTATATATGTTATTTTCAATTATATAAACTATAATACGTAACTACGTTTCTGATAATAGTTCGCTAAGTATGTTATTATTTTTCATTATGCTAACTATAATGGACAACTACATTCTGAATATATAGTTAACTATTTTGTCTAAATAAGTAATTATTATAACAAAGTTTTCATATAGTCCACTATGTTATAAGATATGTAGAGTAGACAACTATCTTATATATGTTATAAGATATGTAGAGTAGACAACTATGTTATAAACATAGTTAACAATCTTCTCAAATCATAGTTACAAAATATAGTCAACTATATTTCCATGTCAATAATATATGGTCTCGAAAATAGTCAACTATATTATTAAATAGTTATTTAGTGTTGTTTTTTACCTAATTTTTATATATATATATATTTTTTTTGCAGAGAATAGATCAATTTTTTCAGAGATCAAGATTATTGATGAGAAAAATATATTTAAGGAAAAAGATTTTCAAAGATTTGTTTTTAATGTCAATAATTATCACATTTAATAGGGGCAAAATTGTCAATTATTTTATTCTCACTGCTATTCACTTAATTTTATCTCTTGTGATGTTAGATACTTATTTTTGAACCAAAAACCTATTATTGAGCTAATTAACCCAAGAATTTAACCTGAGTTATCTTCATTACTTCAAAATAATACAATTGTTTAATAAAAAAATGCAATTTATCCATGAACTAATGAACCTTTTAACTCATTCAAATAGAAAAACTCCACTAGAGACATCAATTTAGAGATGTAGTTATATAGTTGTTTTTTCAAAAAAATGCCTCAATTATCTTAATTACTTTAAATCCATGTTATAAAACACGGCCGTGAAGGGAAATTCCACGGCGGCCAGGCGCTCGGCGGGAGGAGACCGTGAGATTTAGGGGCTATTCGGATTATAAATAGGAAATATTGAAAATACAAAAAATACATAATTTGTAATTACCAACAAGAAAATACAAAAAAATGAAAAAATGACACGGTGGCTAGGGTCTGCAGAGATAGGTCTTCTTTGTGAAGAAGATGAAGGTAGTTTGGTCATTCCACATTTCACTAAAGAACATACGAGAAAAAAAAAATGAGCTTGAGAGATTCGAACTCGCGAACTGTCACACACTTAATTTTCTGAAGACCACCAGGCCATTGTTATTTATTGTTATCCATTGGCATAACTAATATATCTAACATAGTTTTATAAAAACTGTTTAAAACAAATCCCCGCTTAATCCCCGGTTAATTTCCAAATAATTGATTAGGCGCTAGGCCCGCTGTGACCGCCCGACTCACGCCTAGCAGATTTTAGAACCTTGCTTTAAACTAATACACATTGTTTACAAATAATGTAATTTAATTAGGAATTAATGAACTTTCTCTTATAAGTGTAGATAAACAATATAATTTGAATATTTTAAAAAAAATAGAAGCATTATAAAAAAAAAACTACATAAAATATTAAAATATATGTCAAAAGTTAATTAGGTAAAAAATATAAACAAAAAGCAAAATATAATTACGGCAAAATCCACACATATGCGCATGTACTCACCTAGTTATAATATAAACCTTAGTTAATTACTAAATAAGTTTTGTTAAAGTTTTTTTAATATTACTTTCATGCAAGCAAATAGAAGATTCTTTTTGTAAACTACATGAGACAAATTTTTATTGTAAACTTGGTTTTTATATAAAGCTAACAGCCAAGTATGGAAAGACTATTAAGATTCACAAATTAATCTCCGGAAAAAAGCAAAGCTTGAAATGGAACAAGAGATTCTTGAGAATAAGATAAAACGTCTAAAAGCACCTCATACAGAATGAGAGCGGTTTGAGTAGGTCTCGACATATAATCCAAAACCGAAATCCGAAACCGAAACAAAACCAAAAATACCATGTTCAGTTTGGGGTTGGTTAGAGCGTAAAAACCAAATGGTTTCTATACTTATGACAATTCGGTTTCGGTTTCGATTAAACCGAAAATATTTCGGTTAATCGAGATAATCCGAAATACATGTCACTTATACCCTTTGTTCTAGACTTCTAGTAGTGGTGGAGTTTTTTTATGTGTTTTAAAGTTAAATTCAATTGATATATGTCATATCTATAAAATTGAATACAAATTACTTGTAAAATGAATAAAAATGATGAATAACATGAACAAAAATAATTTTATTTCGTGATTTAGAGCTGAGGTTTCTCTGTCAAGAAGAAGAATACAAGTGTAAAAGACTGTTTTAACCCTCATTAAAATTAAAACGAACAAATAGCATAAATCATACCAAAACGGAATTTGAACCCAACATTGCATAGTAAACTTCACCCTTCCAACCACCATACCATCGTTAATTATTGGTTTACATGTAACTTTATTAATATATATACAATATATGTCTCGGTTTTTCGGTTTATATATGCATTTCGGGTAGAAATATCTGAAATTTTTTGAAACTAATAAAATTTTAGCCTTTTTCGGTTTTCATATTCAAAACCGAAACCAATCCGAACCCGAGACGTATCCGATCCAAAACCGACTCAAATTTTTTTAAAATCCAAATGGTTTCTAAATCTCTAAAACCGAAAACCCAAAAACCGAAGTTAGCGAACCGAAAACCGAACGGCTATCCGAATGCCCAACCCTAGGTTTGAGTTCAATAGAATAGCAGTGATCTCATATATCATCCAAATTATGAATCGTAGTGATGATAACAATGAATATATATTTCCATCTACGATATAGTTATAAATGGATATTTAGATAAGTTTTTTTAGAGAAGTTACGGTAACATCTATACTATTAAATGTGAGATAAGTTTTCTACGTCGCGTCCTCATAGTCGATTTGAAAAGGTTGATTATAGGGGTATTGGTGGTATCGAGTTTAACATCTTTTACTATATCCGATTCGGAGCTTTGAAAGATATTTTGGAGAATGCGCTAGTGAGAACCTATTAAGGACAATTCGGCCCACAAGCGTGTTCATCTGACCTAGGTGCATCCCAATAAAAAGGAAAGTATCAGCTTGAAGAAAAGGAAAATAACTTAGAATTATGAAATTTTCCGTTATTCTTAAGGGTTTATTCGACCAACTTTGTAATTGTTTAAATACTTGATGTATTCCTCAAAAAAAAAAAGATTTTAGTAGAGAATTCTATACACAACTTTTTTAGTCTTATTTTCTTGGTGATTTTGCTTTTAAACCTAATTCCTTTAGTCTTTGGACTGATCTAGGAGAGCTGCTGATATACTCATATATTTACTGTTTTCACGTGCATATTTGCATCTCTTTAGCGTCCTTTCTGTATCTTTTATCATCATTTAGAGGGCATTTAGTCTAGATTAGCTTAGGTTAGCATTTTAGGACCTTAGTTTAGGATTTGTACACATTTTCTTCTCTTTTACCCTTTTTCAGGTGGTATATGTGCTTAAATGGTGATATCTAGCTAGTAAGAACTTGGAGGAGTGCAGAAGATGAAAATATGGATGCAAAGATGCAGAAAAGCTTGAAGATTAGAGCAGAGGAGCAGTTATCGGACGTTCGGTTATCGGTTGGGACTGATAGACCGCGCAACTGACCGCGGTACAGAAACAGAAGAACATTCACTAACCACAGTACGAGGGCCGGCTTATCGATGAAGACCGATAGAGAAGACAATCGATACCCCATGGTATCGATGAAGAGCGATAGCCAAGACTGGTATACCGCTCCTACCAACAGACGTACCGGCTATTGACTGCATGGACTGAAGACGGACTACACAGCTTATCGGTCACACACCATGTCGGGTGTGACCGATACCTTATGCTTTTTGTTGACTTTTTCTTTCCCTTTTATTTTTGTTGACCCGCGTTGACTAGGGTTGACCCGGCTACTATTCACAAGGTAGTATAAAAACCATGTTTTTCGCCTTGTGAAGAGTAAGTAAAGTCTCCTGATTTTTGTCCAAATGAGTAGATCCTCGAACTTGACCACTCGGATCTTGAGCTCAAGTGTTTCCCTGCCCGACAAGTGTTTGTAGAAATGCTTGACCGAACTTTTGCTCGGCGTACTGTCCTCTGCCACAAAAGTGATGCAGTTGCGGTGCGTGGACTCTATTGGATCTTGACCTATAAAGCTTGGAGTGTCTCTGAGTCTCGCCATGACAGTGATGCAAGAACAGATACGCTCCAAAGGAGTATTGCACCACGGCAGTGGGTGTGCTTATCTCCGTTGTCCATGTCATATGTGGTTCTTAAAGGAGAAACCTTTAGCTCATTTAGCTTGACCTTGCTAGTTCTAACCAGTTGCTATTCCTAAAGCTCAACGCTTTAATCATCCTTGCATCTAGAAAATATACTCTCCGCGTTTAAAGTTATTTCTTTTCTTTATTGTTCAGCTCTGTGACAGAAAAAAACCACTATCTTTGCTTGCTTTAGCTTAATCTGAATGTCCCGCATCTTAGTACTCTGTAACCATGCTTTCTTGGTTCGATCCCTTACCTTACTACAATCGGATTATGAGATAAGTTGTTAGATTACTTTGGCTTTATTTGGTAACTTGCTTGTGTTTGCATTTCTTTGATTAGCACGCATAAAAGAAGTCTCAACCAATTGGCACCGTTGCCGGGGAAGCATTGCGCATATAGATATTAAGTTTACAAGGATTAAGATTAAGGTGTCTAATTTTTGTAATTTTTATTTTGTGTTTGTGTTTGCTCTTTGTTTGGGAACTTTGTTTTTTTCTGTTTTGTAGTGTATGATAAGAAGAAGCCAAAGAGGAGAAATTCTTGACTTGGTACCTGATATCAGAAAGCTTGAAAGACAGATAAGAGTAGAGACCTTGCAGAGAAGAGTTACTCCAACTTGCGATATGGAAAATCGTGGAGCTAATGTTAATGCTGCACCTGCAGCAGCTCAGATTAACCCTGTCCAACCACCTGATTTGGAGGCTGCGGTTAATAACCAGAATCATGTCCTGCAGATGCACCAGAACTTGGGAGCTGGACCTCAAGCGAGAGCACCACCCATAGCTCAAGGAAGACTTGTAGCTGCTATGAGGCCCATTAGAGCTTTTGATGAGCCTAATGTTAGGAGCATTGAACTTGGAATTCGTCCACCTCATGTGCCTAACAACAACTTTGAGATCAAGTCTAGCATGATCAACCTAATGTAGAATTCCATTTTCAATGGGCTACTATCTGAAGATCCTCTAGACCATCTGGATAAGTTTGACAGGTTATGCAGGACAGTGAATGGTGATCCTGAAGACACCATTAGAATGCTATTGTTTCCATTAGGTCTTGAAGGCAAAGCATCACAGTGGGAGCATGACATTCCATCTAAATTTGTCAACTTCTAGGACCTCTGCAAGACGGAATTCCTGTCTAAGTTATTTCCCAAGCAGAAGACTGCCAAATACATAAGTGATATAAACTCTTTCAGGCAAGGTGGTCAAGAATCTATAAGTGAAGCTTGGGAGCGCCTGAAGGGATACACTAGAAGCTGTCCTCACCATGGGATCTCTAAAGATCATCTTCTGGGTATTTTCTACAGAGGAGTTACCAAGAGTACGTCTACTCAGCTTGACACTAACAGTCAAGGAAACTTCAGTGGACTAAATGAAGCTCAAGCTGAACAACTTATTGATAATCTAGCTCAGAGTGATGCCTGCTATGGAGGTGACTATGATAGAAGCTTCCCTGCTTCTGACACTAACAGTGAGCACAAGTTCAAAGAGATGAATGAGAAACTTGATAGGATGGGCAAGCTACTGATGGCTAGCCAAAAAGGTATCCACTTTATTGGAGAAGCTGGTGGATTCACTCAGGCGTAGCAAGAGGAGAATGTTGAGTTGACTGCTGAGCAGATAGAAGAGGTTAACTACATTGCTAATCAGGACAACTATCAGTTCATAAACTACAACTCCAAATTTAAGCCCAACAACCACTCTTACAGAAGCACCAATGTTGAGAATCCTCAAGACCAAGTGTATCCACCTCAACAGGGACAAGGGTACCAGAACAAAGGGAACAACAACCATTCTCAGAGATTTCAAGAGAAGAACCAGTTAGTGCCAGCTGCCACTCAAGGTTTCCAACCTCAACAAGCTCAAGGACAGTATCAAGCCACAACTGCACCTGCAGTTCCTCCTAGTTTTGATCTTAAGGGTGTGCTCCAACAAATACTTGATAGTCAAGCTAAGACCCAGAAGGACTTTGATAGGAAGATTGTGGAGCTGAAACATCATGTGAATGGAGGATATGATGACCTCTTGGGTAAATTTGAGACTCTAAAGAATCAGTTCAAATATTTGGACACGAGGATTGCACAGGTTACATCTTCTTCTTAGAGAACTCCATGCACTTTACATGGAAAGTGTCAGGCCAACTCCAAGGAATCCTGCAATGCAATCGGCTCAGTAAGCCAGAATACTGAGGAACCAGTTGAAACACCTTCTACGAAAGATTCACCAAGAAGTATTAATGTTGAACATCAAGCTCTTTCGGAAGATTGGAGAGTAAAGATAGCTCTGCTAACGACTCATCTATTTTAACAAGGGTGAGTAAATTCGAAAAAATGTTCCCATCCGTTGAAAACCTGATGACTGAACTTCTGCTATCACTAAATGAGAAGGATATTTCACTCAAAGACCCAATATAACAAAGGTTTATTTATACATTGACTTCCTGCAACAGAATGCTCCATGAATCAATGAATCTTTACAAGAAAAGGATGAAGGAGTTAATGGATCTAAAGACACTCCTCAAGGAGAAGAACCCAGGGAGGTTCGTTTTAACTTGTCTAGTGGAAGGGCAAGAAATCATAGGACTATGTGACATCGGTTCTAGTATCAACCTAATATCAATAGGAGCTACTCAGCGGTTATCACTGAAGGCTAATAAGAGAAAAATCTGCACCCTTACTATGGCAGACTCGTCTTCTGTCAGCTTTATGGGAATGGTGGAAAGTTACCCTTTGAGGATTGAAGACATAGTAATACCCACAGATTTAGTTGTGGTACAGATGCAATCAGAGGAAACATACCACTAGTGCTTGGTATGCCATTCCTCAGCACAACTGGTGCTGTAATAAACATGACTGAGCAGAAAATGGTGCTCAAGAACATTGATGAGGGTGTCACCTACAATATGGAAAGGGTTCCCATGATCAAAAGGGGTGAACCACCAACAAGAACTGATTATGGTGACCCTGCGTGTGGAAGCAATATGAAGAAGGGCGCTAGAAACAAACCACATCTTCCATCTGAACTTGCTGACAAGAACTAGAGCTTCAAAGATAAATACAAGGAAGGAATTGGTTGCCCAAGCTCCTCTGTTAATAGGGACACAGGGGATGGCTCAGAAAGAAGTGACAGAGAATTTGTCTCTGCAGCAACACATGATTGAGAACCTAGCCTAGGCAATGAGTCTCCACCTTCTTCCAACTAAAAGGAACACTAATGTCAAGCTTAGTGACATAAAACAAGCGCACTTGAGCGGCAATCTCATGGTTATCCTTTTTGTATATATTTTATTTATCTTTTTAAAGTTTTAGTCTCTATATTTCTGCAACTCCGTTTTCAATTCTATGTGGCTCAGCAGCATGGATTATAGGGCAAGATAATGAGAGGTCATTGGACTGAGTAGAGACTAACAGTTGGGGAACCAGTAACTCGAATAGAAGGGCGTTGTGCAGCGCCCCTACACCGGTTCCTTGTACATCAACCACAAACAAAGAAAAGAGGAATGAGCTAGGAGCTCAAACAAAGACCCCCACAATCAACCTCTTTGATCATTTCTCTATAAAGGAGAATCCGGACGCGGACATCCATTTGATTAAACTGGGTTTTGAAATTCTTGGTCATTTATAATTGATTTTGGTTTAAGACAGGTTCGATTTAAGTACTGTTTGTCCGGTTTGATTTTGATTTTCCAATTTTTGTTCTGGTTTGAGTCGGTTTGCACCACTCATCCCACGACTCCTCTTCTTCGTATTTCTACTCCACTTTCCTCACCTCCAACTTGTCTTTATAACGCAAGAAACCTGCTGAATTCGCATAAATTATCATACACTGCTTTGAAATTGCTATCGGTTTTTTTTGTTTCTCAAGCTCAATCAAAAGAACCCAGTTTTTCTATTTGTAGTTCGCCCTAGTTGAGTCGCACAGCAAGGTAATATCTCTGGCCCTGTTTATTTTGAAAAAAAATTGGGTACGAAAGAAAGGTCTTTTCCAGCTTAAATCTTTAGCTTGGCACCTTTTGTTTGTTTAGGGTTTTGTTCAGTTTAATTTTAGGACACCTAAAGCCCACTTGCTCACGCTCTGTAAACTCTATGCAGAAACAAACAATGAAATCTATAAGCAGATCTAGTATCACCTATGACCCAGAAACCAGGTTCGTCCAACCTCCAAGACAGAGATGAGGAGGAACCTACTGGACTAATGCAGACATTGCGCGCCAGGGACACTTTTAACGAAGGAACGTTCTTCCCAAACAAGTTTGCTTCCATAGAGTTGCTTGTACAGAGGGGGATAGCAGCTGATGTAGATCAGATTCTAAGAAATATGCAGTTGGGAGGCCTGGCTTTCATGCAGTTTGACCTGTATCCTGAGTTGTGCAAGGACCTGCTCTCCACTATCAGCCTAGTAAATATTGATGAGGGAGAAGTCAAGATTGAGTTTCTGCTAGAAGAAAAGAGACATTGTATCTCCATGAGGCAGTTCTGTGAGTTCTACAACTTTCGTGTGGAATATTTAAGCCAAAACCACGTTTCAATCAGGCCATAAATGTCTGGAGGAACATAACCTTTGATGAGGAGTTCATTGGTTAAGAGTCCAGACTGTCAAAGATGAAAAACCCTTCAATCCATTATGTATTGAATCTGCTGGGGCACACATACTTTGGTCGACACAATGCATCTTTCCCAACAAGAGGAGAGCTACTTCTCATGTTCCAAGCGATCCACCCTATGTTGAGAATCTCACTAGAGCATGAAACCCTCCTCCCAACCATGGTTCAATGTTCCTTAGAGAACTGCTGAGGTTTACCCACCTATTATGCTACCCCGATGCTTCACCAAACGTCTTCATAGGATCAATGCTCACACATATATTCATGGATCTTGTTGATCATCTAGAAGAGCATTACCATGAGGAGCCCGAGTTATTGGACGAGGAATGCCTCCTTCGCAATCAGCACCTGCTAGGCAAATTCAGTATGCCAGACAAACTCATCCACCAGTTCGTGACACGCACTGGGAGCATGAAGGCTCTACCTCTGTCAAACCCCCTTGTTGGAAGGGTAGGAAGATACAATCATCTTCAGCTCCTGAAGATCCATGAGCATGATTTCTTCACACCCGTCACGGTTATAATTATCCACCCGAATACCAGTGAGGTACCACCTACCTCTTTCTTTTTCCTTTATGCATAGTTTAGTTTAATTTTCTTTTGTTCTGCATTTTTGTTTTCTTCTTTGTGTGTTGTGCGCAATTCTTTCTCTCAGAGGCTTTGCCTATCTCTGTCTCACTGGGACAGTGAGAAGAAAGTTTGGGGGACAGAGTACACACACTGTTGCTAATGTACAATTTTATTTCTATTGTTTTCTTCTTCTTACATCAAATAGTATGCATCATTGTACATAAAAATCATGAAAATTTCAAAACATTTTCTTTTTGTTCTTCTTTTTCTTTTGACCTACATCACTTAGGATTGCATTTTAGAACCTTGTACATACTTGTTCATGCATTTGGATCTTAAAACAACGAAGGTTAAGCTCATAACTTGTGCATAAAATGTTTCACACCTGCATCGTTAGAGTTTTACCGATGCTTGAACATGAACTGAATATTGAATCCCAACCATGTTTGGAATAGCACCCTTGAAAGTGCCTACTTGTTGAAAACCTGCTTGATCTAAACTCATCTCTGTTTATTAGAACCTAATCTTGACATTAATTATCCCTCTGATGGAACCTCAAATCTTACTTGTGGATACAATATACACACTCAGGTCATGTTTATTCCATTTTTACCACTCTTTTTTGACCTGAGTGGCCATTCCGATCCGAGTTCATCTTCTTGGATGAGAATGGTACCCTACCCATATGAACCTAAGCCTTTTCCTTCTTCCCCTGCATTATTTATTGAGTGATAGGCCTTTTTCTTGATGGATTATTGACAAAAGTCTGAAAGAGTTTGGGCCGACAAGAAGAGGAATCCATTTTAAGCTAGTTTCTTGCGTCTAAGACTAGCTTTAGGATCTGAGAACTGGGAAATGGTTGGTTCTGAGCTTGAATAGATACATCTAGTGGGTATGAAAAGTGTATCTGATAAGTGCATAATTTACCCATTCTTAGCATGCATTTTAGTAGTATTTTGAGACATTTAGCTTAGGTTTCTACATATTTTACTGCATATTTTGTTCCCTTAGATTAGATTGACTGTAGAGTCCAAGTCATTATTTTCTTGCATTTGCATGCATATTTTATCTATTTTAGATGCAAATGGAGTCTTGGATCAATTGTGGAACAAATGGAGAGAAGAATCAAGATGGAAAAGTGAAGAACAAGAAACTGAAGATAAAGAAGCCTGACGATCGGATTGTAAGCCGATCGCCACTCCGATCAATACGAGACACCGAATAACAAAAAGCCCCTGCCAAGATTTGGCCATTTAGGCTGGATTGCAAGCCGTTCCCTAAGCCGATCCATAGGCTCTCTCCTTTTCCAGTTTTGTAGTTTGATTGGGTTTGCCCGGTTTGACTCGGGTACACTTAGTTTTTCTAAAAATACTCTTATTATCTCTAAAATCCTAAGTTTTTTTGCCTCTTCTATTGTCCATTGTGTAAACTCTAAACCTAATGTGTTCTTGAGTGATTTGAGGTGAAACGACTTCACTTTTATGATTTAGTAAAGTTTTCTTGACAAAAAAAAGAGGAAATGATTAGTACCATGAAAGTGGATTAGTCTAGATTAAATAGATTCATGCTTTGAAATTAGCTATATTTAGTTGTGGTGCTTCACTATCTTCACTTGTTTCAGCCCAAATCTACCATCCTTACTCAAGGTCCATGCTTTTATCATATTGATAATCTTTGCTTAATTTTGCTCACTTTGGATTGACTTTCGTTGAATTTTTGTTGACTTTTCTAAAATTGCATTTTAAGCTTGTTTTACCTTTACTTATGCATTGTTTTGATTCATTTTAGTGTTTTACTTTGTTTAAGCTATTACATTTTACTTATTGCATCATTTCATATTGTTATTTATATTTAGTAAAATAGAAATCCACACTTGAATTGCATTCACCTAGCTTCATTAATTTCTTGCATTCCCATTGTTTAGACAACTCATCCTTGTCGAAGAATGACCTTTCATTACTACATTGATTTCATTATGCACTTGTGGTTAGTTGATTGAGGTTTTAGAACTCAAAACACTTAATGAGCATTTGCATTTAACATTCATCATTTAAGTATGCATCAAGTTTTTGGTGCAGTTGCCGGGGATTTGTTTATTGATTTTTAAGCATTTGGATTTGGAATCTTTTGTAGACTAAGTTTTATTTTTGTTTTTTATTCAATCTCTCTTGTTTCTCTCTTGTTTTTATTTGGTGTGTAGGTGTATGATAACAAGAAGCAAAAGTCTAGACAACTTTGATCCACACATCGACATTAACCAAGTTGAAAAGCAAGCTAGATTAGCAAGAAAGGAAAGAGAACGTTTAGCAATGGAAGCTAACGTTGGTAATGGTAATGGCGGTAATCGCCAAGTTGAGGAAGTTGCTAGAAATATGGATGGTAATGGTAAGAGAATACCGATTCACGCCCCTAGAGAAGAAAGGAGAATTGGAGATTTCGATGAACCGCTCACTAATAGGACTAGAACCGGAATTCGCCAACCATCTTGTGCTAACAACAATTGGGAGATCAAATCTAGTTTGATCAACATGGTGCAAAACAACTGTTTCTTTGGTTTACCTTTGGAGCATCCCATTGAGCACCTAGACAACTTTGATAGATTGTATGGAACGGTAAATATGAATGGAGTATCCAAGGACGTCGTGAAGGTCACCTTGTTTCTGTTTTCCTTGCGAGATAAGGCTAGTCAATGGGAAAAGAGTGTAGTGTCATCTTCAATCACTACATGGAAAGAATGTAAGAAGAGGTTCTTGGCTAAATTTTCCTCCAAACTTTGTGAAGGTGGTGTGACATGAGTCGCATATTGGCCTCCCACCGATAAGACTCTGGGCGTCGTCTCGGTTGGAAACAGATTTCTGTCGATCTGAGTTATCCGATTCCGGGAACTCTGATCGGTTCGTCCCATAGAGAGAATCATCTTCTCACGGAATTTTTCATGATCACTCTGCTGTTTATCGTACTTTTCCTGTAATGATTTCAGCTCGGCTGGAACATCAAGTTCCGTATCTTGGATCAAGACTATCTAGGGGTTTGATTTTTCTGATCGGGCCTCTGGTTGTTGATCCATCTCCGGAGTCAGAACTTCCTTTTATCCGAGCTAAGTCTTCCAATTCGCTTGTATTCGCCTAGGTCGGCAGATGCTCCTTAACGGGCCGAGTATTCTTCATGGGTCCTTGCTGGCCATTCTTCCGAGATGTTTCTTGAAGCCCCATGTCGAATCGGATATGAGTTGGGTATGGTAATGGGTATCAAACTCGGTACCACCACTCGCTCAGTTAGGCGTCGTTGATTTCATGTCTAAGCTTGTCGTTGTGGTCATTTGATTCGTCGAGGAAAACAGAACCAAGCTCCATTCGTCGTTCCATCACAGCCGAGAGCTAGCTTCGTGACGAGCTCGATCCCATACCATTCACTTCGGCGAAACACCGAAAGCCTCAACGACACCATATTGTGTTAAGAACCATCGTATTTAGGACTTGAAGTCGTGGTTAGAATCGTGATCTGTTTGAGGATTCGTCTTAGAGTTGTTGTGGTGAGCCTTTGTTTTAGCTTTGACTCTGGAAAGGAGACAAATCGAAGCTCGCCGACTAGTTTATCCTCTTTGTCTCATACTGTTGAGCGCTAGCACTACTGGTGGATTGTTGCCGAATATTAGACCTCAATTGTATTACGAATTTGACCTTTTTTCGAAGCTGCTTTGATGACGGGCTCAGAGTCATCGTTCGAAAGGTTTTTGGAGTCTATTTCGAAGCTAAGGACTACTAGTTTGGAGAGCCTAAGACCGAGCTTCAAAATTGACCGTTCTGATGCGGAGTCTAGCTCTTGGATTCCACCCTAGTAAGGATAGAAATGCGACTCGAGTCCTAGTCTCGGGGGTGAACGATGCAGTGAATGCGCAGAGTCCGCCTTTTGTCAATGAACTGCCCGTCGATACTCATATTTCTCCGGAAGTAAAGGTGGAACAGAACGAAGATGAGATAAATGAGAGATTTGACCTAGCTCTGTTCCTTCGAAAACAGAAATTCGCGCCTCAAAGAAAGCGCCGTGTTGGAAAGTTCAGACATCCAGACCCGCCGAGATACTTCCGGAGCCTCATGAACGAGCCGACGATCCTCCTGAGGGATACTTTACATTGTATGAAATCTTCCTCGAGGCGAGCTTCCTGTGGTTCCCTATTCCATATGTGATTCTCGAGCTTCTAGCAAAGTATAGGCTTTCGATTTCGTAAATCACTCATCGAGGAATTCGTCATTTAGTAGAAACCCTTGTTCGGAGTTATGAGTGCGGGGACACTTTAAGTGTTCACAATCTGATGCGCTTTCTGGATATCCGGCGGTCTTCTCCCTTCTCTAAGCTTGTATATTTTGCTGTAAACCGGAAGAATGTTAGACTTATCCATGGGTTTGGCAGCAAAGACCTGCAGTGGATGGATTTTTTCTTTTTTTGTGACGATATGCGAAGAGACTTTGGGAGATGGGCTAGGCCTAATCCAATCAATATGGCTTACAAAGGGTAGCCGGCCCCGTTGTCTATCTTTGGGGGTCGGCTAGCTTTACTTATATTGTTTGTGATGTGTTTTTCTTTCTTGTATCGATTATAACCCGTTGTTTTGTTTGTCTTTTTTTTTGCAGTGACACGCCCAGCACCGAAGGTTCCGAGCAATTGGAAGAGAGTTTGGGAGTTGCTTAGAGTTCGAGGGTGCAATTCGAAGAAAGACTTGTCACTGCGACGTGTCGAGCAAGCAAGAGCTTTTCTTGGGGGTTCTTCGGTTTCGTGTTTTCACTTTTCAGAATGTTCAGGAGACATTCAGTCAAATATGGAGCGTCCGCGATCTTTCAGGAACTTAGCTCCTAGGATTACGGGGAGTGGCAAGCCTCCGACGCCGACTACTGCGATTACTTCTACGGCACCGACTACTATACCTGCTCTGGTTGCGCCGGCTCCAGCCGTGCCCACTACTGTGTTGGCTTCAGTCAAGCCTACTACTGTGACGGCTTCTGCCAAGCCCACTACAACGTCTCCTTCTGCGCTGCGTGCCTCTTCATCTGCCAAGAAGACTACTTCTACTGTTAAGGGATCACGTCTCCCTTCCTCGACTAGGACTAAGCTCGTGGCTGCTCTGCCTGCTCCTCTTCCTTCCGACTATGATGCGAAGAAGGTGGTCAAAGGAAAGGGTCACAAAGGTGATGACCGCAAGAGAGCGCCTAGCGAGGATGACATGATTGACGTGGATCGAGAGCCGAAAAAGGCTCGGACGGAACCTGCTTTGCTTCTTCGTCGTGTGTCCGGGCGTGTCTTTCAAGATAGAGCTTCCGCTAGTCGCTTCTTCTCTACTATAGCTTACAGCGAAGACGTCGTGGCTCTGATTGATACAAAGTCTTCTAGGGAGATGATGCGCCAGGGACTGAAGGTAGGCCTTCTTCGATCTATTCTTTCAATACTTAGTTTCTTTCAAGTTTTAACATTCTTCTCATCTTCTTCCTTTTGGCAGTTTCTTGTTTTTGTGAACAAGGTGGGACATGAACTTGAAGCCGAGCTGGAAGAGACTAAGGAGGAATTATAGGATGAGAAGCGTCGTGTCGAGATTTCACGCAATGCGGTGGATGTGATGCGAACTGAGCGTGATACGTCGTACGCCCAAATAGATAGAAAGAACAATGAACTAAACACGAAAGCCCGAGAGATAGCTACGCTAAAAGCCGAGGCGAAGAAATCTGCAGCGGCCTTCCTTGCTGAGGCGGAGAAATCCGCGATAGCCCTTGCGGCTGCGGAGGAGAGGGAGCAGTCTTCTTCAGCCATCTTGAAGAAGCGCGATGACGAGCTCTCTAGGGTTGTGGATCATCCGAGGCAGGCGAACGAGGACATCCGGAGTCTCGAGAGAAAGTTCGGTCGTGCCAGGGATAAGTTTGATGAGCTCAAAGGTGATCCGTGGTTTGACATGGTTTACCAAGTGCAGAGGGTGGCCAATCTTGACTTCGTCTGCTTACTACTGGGTCCCGAACCACCTAAGCTCAAGGCCGAGCTCACCTTCCTCACCGGCAATGTTGCCGAACACGCCGGGGCCGAGGAGCGCTTTGAGAAGATGATGAAGGGTCTCGACGTACTCTTCCATGTCCTTGATCTGAAGGTTAGTACTGTTTCTTTTACAAAAATGTTCTTGGGATGATATGTTTTTTTTATATGTCTTATAGTTAAGCTTTCTTCCAGGTGCAGGAGCCCGCCGTGGTCGTCCACCACCGGACTCTTGAGGAGTACGCGGCGATCGTCGGTGTGGCTGACCTCTCGGGGTCGCTCCTTGGTGGCGGGTCCGGTGGTGCTGGCTCGCGCAAGGTTGCGGTAGTGAGTGTAGATGGGAAATTCTCCCTAGTTGGCGTAGTCGGGGCCGAGGTGACCAAGAGTAGAATTGAAGACGTTACCAAGGGCACTGGTGCTGTCCGGGCTCCAGAGGAGATGAGGACAGATGAGGACTCCCATGGGCCGAGGATCGATGCGCTCATTGAGGATCCGAGGCTTGATGATGTCTTTGGGGAGACAGAGGCTGAGGGGGTGCCGGTCGCCAAGACCGCTCCTCCAGGAGTTGACGAGGAGACCATCCCTTAGTTGTGTTTGCGCGTCTGTTAGCGCTTTTACTACTTATGTTTTTAGATATTGACTTTTGATTTTACGCCTAAGTGGTTGCCTTATGTTTTTCAGCTTTAGATTTTTGGATTTGATGTTTTTTGTTTTGCCTTGTGGACGGTTTTATCCATGGATGATTTTAGGATGATTTTACCTTGTATGTTTCAATATGATAATGAATGCGCTTTAGTTTATCGATGATCTTCTTTCCAAGATTTTTCACTTAGTTCTGGAAAGAGAAACTTAATAACGATGAACCGCACTTTGTTGTAGTTGTTTGACCTCTTGAATATGAATTTCTTTTAAACATTTTCTAAACAGAAGTGGTCCGTGGCCGTAACGTTGTTGTTACTAGCGCTAGTCATAGCTGGGTTTCTTGACCGAACGACTTGGTTTACGGTCATGTTCACTTTTTCTATCATGGCCGCTCCTGTGGCGATCGTTGCTTTTGACCAACGATGTTGATTGGGTTTTGGTGTGGTTATTTGGGTTACAGGTGTGCTTCTCTATAAACGCACCTGCTCCTATAATGAACCACCTTTATTTCTATAGCGCGCTTTATCCGATGGTGGATGTAGTTGTAAATAATTTGAAGATTTTTTTGTGAAACGTCATCGCTGTGGCCAGCAGTGACGGTCAAAGGTGAGATGGTCGTTTCAGTGAGAACCTGAATTATCCGTATATGATGTGATAGAGATAGTTGTTTAGATTAGTCTTTGTAACGAGTGCCCGATACGAAGAGAGGTGGGAGTATACAAATATACGTACCCCACCCCCCCCCCCCCCCTTTTTGGGAGGGGGCAACTGAACCCATCCGAAAATGGGCTGTCTACGTACCCTTTCCAGGGATCAAGTCACCCGTAGTTCATGGTAAGGTATTGATGTACGTATGACTGATTGATGGACGATTATGCTTTCAGGTAGCGGGACGTAGCTCAATGGTAGTACTTTTTGAGGTGTCGTGCGTTCCACGATCGTGGGATAACTCGTCCTTCCATGTTTGCAAGTTCGTAGACACTCAGGCGGACTACGTTGGTGACGACGTATGGTCCTTCCCAATGTGCTCCAAGTTTACCGGCGTTCCGGTCGGCGGTGTTTTGAAACACTTCTCTCAAGACCAAGTCTCCTTCATAGAATCGCCTGGTGCGGACGTTGGAGTTGTAGTACTTGGACGAGGCCAACTGGTAACGAGTGATGTTAAGTAGTGCCTGGTCACGCTGTTCATTGACTAGGTCCAACTCGTCCAGAATGAGCATATGGTTGACTCATTCTTGTTCTAAGAGGAGCCTGCGGCGGACTCCCAGAATGTGTACCTCTGGTGGGATGACGCATTCTGTTTCGTAGACAAGGGCAAACGGGGTTTCACCTGTAGCTCTCCGCGGAGTCGTTTGATAGGACCAGAGGACGCCGTCGAGTTTGTCTGCCCAGCGTCCTTTCTTTTCGTCCAAACGCTTTTTAAGTCCTGCAATAAGAGTCTTATTAGTGGATTCGGCTTGTCCGTTTCCCTGAGGGCATCGTGGTGTCGATTTGCTCAGGCGGATTTTCTACTTGTCGCAGAAAAGGTCAAACTTGGCGGAAATGAACTGCGAGCCGTTATCAGTGTATGATTCTGCTTCGACCCACTTGGAGAAGTAGCATGTCAGCACCAAGAGATAACGCTTTTCTCGCGAGGGGTGGAGAGGTCCGACGATGTACATGGCCCAGCGCATGAATGGGTAAGGCGAAGTAATGGACGAGAGCAGATCTGTAGGCTGGTGAATCATTGGGGCGTGTCGGTGGCACTTTTCGCAGCGCGAGGAGAACTTCTCGCAATACTCAATCATAGTTGGCCAAAAGTAGCTGTGGCGTTTGATTCGGATTGCTAGTGCTCGACCTCCAGAGTGGTTGCCGCAAGAACCGTCGTGAATTTCTTCCCTTACTTGCCTTGCTTCTTTTCCTTCAACACAAGAGAGCAAGGGTCCAGAGAATCGCCATTTAAAGACACTAACATCGAGGAGAACATAGCGAGCTGCCTGCGCTCGAAGTTTACGAGACGCCCATATATCCTTTGGTAATTCCCCATCGACTATGTATCCTCGGATTTGATCCTTCCACGGCTTGTCGCAGTCATATTCTTTTTCTGATGCCTCTCCCTCAGTTGTGATTTCCTCTTCGATAGGAGAGGGCTGGCCGACCTTTTGTGTCGCCTTCGGTTCAGTACTGGCCGTTTTGGCGGGCGTGGAGGGATTTTTTGCCAAAGGTGGACAACATGTTGCTTCTTCAATCTCAGGATGGACTATCTTCGTTAGGATAAGACCTGATGTACTTGTCACCATAGGTAGTGAGCCATCTGGCTCTGAAGGGACTGCTTTTGCTGTTTCCGAGTTGGTCTTGTCAGTTTGCCTATGTAGAGTTATATCTGCTGGTGCGACCAGTTCAGGACTAGCCATTTTGCTCCAGTCTTGGTCAGTCGACTCTAACAATGCGGAACTTCCAGTGCTAGTTGTCTACGGGAGTTTGGGCTGAGCTATCTCTGGTGAGGGATTGTCAGGGTGAGCTGGCTCAGGCGGAGTTGTCGCGGACGGAGGAGAGCAAGCAAATTCAGCTGGTTCGGGATTGTTTGCCTCTGCTTGTGTGCCACGACCCTTCTTTTGCGGACAGGCTATCTTAGAAGGCTCATGATGGATAGATTCTGCCAAGTCGCCTTGTGCTTTACGTTTTGCGGCCTGGGAACGAGTGACCACGTTTATCGAGTTGCGCAAGCGGATGCTTGGTTTCTTGATAAACTTGACTGGGATGACTCTGCGAACAATGTTGCGTCAGTATTCTCTTCTCTGGGAATACGTGTTACCGTGCATTCCTCGAACTACACTGCTAAGTCCTTGGTGACTTTAAGATAAGCCTCCATTTGTTCGTCCTTAGTGGCGTACTCTCTATTGAACTGGGTCACGACGAGCTGAGAATCGCAAAACACTGAATTTTTCTTGATTTCCAATCCCTTTGCGAGTCTTAGTCCTACTAGAAGTGCTTCATACTCTGCCTCATTGTTGGAGGCGTCGAAACCTAGGCGGAAAGATTGTTCGAGTACTTCTTCCGTTGGCGACGTCAAACGTATTCCTACGCCTGAGCCACTTTTTGATGATGCACCGTCCACGTGAAGTAGCCAAGGAAGACTAGGAACCTCGACTTCTTTGATTTCCACTGGCAGTTCTATAAGGAAGTCGGCCATGACTTGTGACTTTGCGCTAGTGCAGCCTCGATAGTCGATGTCATACTCGCTCAGCTCTATCGCCCACTTTGCCAGTCGTCCGGATTGACTCAGACTGTGCAGTACTGACCGCAGTGGGAAAGTGCTAAGGACTATTATCGGATGCGATTGAAAGTAAAGTCTCATTTTTTTGGCGGCCGTGAGGACGGATAGTGCGAGTTACTCCATTACTAGGTATCTAGTCTCGGCGTCTGTTAGTGACTTGCTGATATAGAAGATGGGCTTCTGCTCGCCTCTTTCTTCTCGGACCAGGACTCCGCAGACAGCTTTTCAGAGAGTGCTGTATATAAGAACAAGGGCTCGCCATGGACTGGCTTTGCAAGTATTGGAGGGCTGTCAAGGTATTCTTTTAACTGTCGAAAGCCGTCTTCACATTTTTTTGTCCATTCAAACTTCTTATTCTTTCGTAGTGTGTCGTAGAATGGAAGGCATTTATCGGTAGACCATGAAATGAATCTGTTAAGTGCGGCTACTCGCCTGGTGAGTGGTTGCACCTCTCGCATTGACTTTGGCGAGGACATCTGGATGAGTGCATCGATCTGTTTAGGATTTGCCTTGATGTTGCGATGGGTAACGAGGTATCCGAGGAAGTCACCAGACGTTACTCCGAACCTACACTTGGTTGGATTCAACTTCATATTGTGTTTGTTCAGGCATTTGATCTTCCAGGTGGATTATGTGATCTTCTTCTTCTAATGATTTGACCAGCATATCGTCTATATAAACGTCCATGGTTTTTCCCAGCGGGTCGACGAACATTTTGTTAACTAAACGTTGATAAGTGGCTCCGACATTCTTCAAGCTAAAAGGCATGACTTTGTAACAGTATGTCGCGATCCGTTATAAACGCCGTCTTCTAGCAGTCAGCTGGGTTCATTAGAATATAGTGGTAGCCATAAAAAACATCCATGAAAGACAGAAGTTTATTGCCTGCTGTTGCTTTGACGAGCCGGTCGATGTGTGGGAGGGAGAAGCTATCTTTGGGGCGGGCCTTGTTTAAATCTGTGAAATCTACGTAAGTTCGCCTCTTGCCATTTTTCTTATTGACGACGACTGGATTTGCCAGCCAATCATGGTACTTAACATCCACTATCGATCCCACTTTCAAGAGTCTCTCGACCTCATCGTTAACTGCCTTTGCTCTTTCATGTCCAAGTTTCCTTCGCTTCTGCTTAACCGGTTTGAATGACGGATCGACATTCAACTCGTGGCAAGGCACATTGATATCAATATCGGGCATGTCGTTGGCTAACCAAGCAAAGGTGCTTACATTTTGCTTCAGAAACTTGACTAGTCTCTCCTTGATTGTATCGTTCAGATTAGCGCCAATCTCGATGCATCGTTCTGAGTTCTCGTCGTCGATGCAAACTGATACAACTGGGTCGGAGGTAGGCACCGCTCTCAACTCGCGGTCCCCCTCGATCTGTAATTGCTACAACTTCTCAGAAATCTCTTTCATCGGGTCTCTATTCTTCTTCATCTTCTTTCGTTCAGCTTTTGAGATCGGGTTAGTAACGAGATTGCGGATCTTGTGTTCTGTCGGAGTGCATACGCAAGATTACTTCTTATTTCCATAGATTGCCTTGATGCCTTGTTTTGTTGGGAACTTCACACATAGATGGTAAGTGGATGCCACGGCGCGCATTGCGCTAAGCCATGGAGTTCCCAAGATGACAATGTAGATGGCTGGATGATCTTCTACTGAGAATTCAACTACTTTGACGATTCCTCCAGTTTCGACGGGTAACCTGATTATTCCGAGTGTCCTCGTGGTCTCTCCTGAAAAACCAATTAAGGGCTTTGGTAGTGGTTGGATTTTGTCAAAGCTGATATCCATCCGCTATAGCGTATCTTTGAAAATTACGTCGACGGTACTTCCCGTGTAGATCAAGATCCGGGACACGTCAATTTTGTTGATAGTGATTTCAATGACAAGTGGATCGTCATGTGGTTTGTCAATCCCGATCGTTTCTCTTTCTTCAAAAGTGATTGTGTCGTTTGGGAACTTAGACGGGATATGCCAGTTGACGTTAACTTCAGCTTGGCGTTGAAATGCTTTAATCGAGGAAACCGTGTATGAGCAGTAGTGAGATCCTCCCATTATCATGAGACATTTCCTTCTTGGGCCGCCTTGGGTAGTGTTGTCGTCTTGTCTACCACGTTTAGGCGGTTCCTCGTCAGCAGGTGCAGGCTCAGGCTCAGGCGCATGATCTGCTTTTTCGACTTCAAAATCTTTGAGTTTGAGGTTTTCCTTAAGTTTGCTGTCTAGCAGTTTCTGGGCGAGGGCCGAGCCGAGGGATCGGCAGTTCACTATCTAGTGTCCGTGGGTGCGATGAATGTCTCAGTATAGTGACCCATCGTAAGTTGAATTTCCGGTCCACGCATTAGGGAAACCTCTTTCTCTTCTGTGGCCGCGGCCTCTTTCTCGGCCGTAGCCGGGCAAGTCCACTTAGTAATTGTGAGCTCCTTTTGAACCACCTTCGTGCTGGACGAAAATTCCAACATGGGTCTTTCGCGACTGACTTGGTTGGTAGTCGTTGTCGCTTTTCTGTTTTGACTTCCCATACTTCTTTGCGAGTTTCTTTGCTTCTTCTTCGCTTTTGGCGAAGTTGGTCGCTCAGTGCAGAGCTTCCTGGATAGTGGAGGGCTCGTTGAGAGACATCTCCTTCCAGAATTTGGACTCGTGCCATATGGCCCTCTTCAACGCGCATAGTGCGTCCAAGTCATCTATTCCTTTTACTTGTGATAATACCAATTTGAAGTGTTCGATAAAGGTCTTGAGAGACTCAGACGGTCCTTGGTTCATGGACCATAAATCGACGCCAAAATTCCGAGTCTCAATGAAGATGGAGTAGTGCTTGATGAAAGCTGCTGTCAACTATTTGAAAGTATCGATGGAATTACTTTCGAGCCCTTTAAACCATTGGAGTGCTGGCCCCTTGAGATTTTCTACGAACAGGAGACACTGTCCGACGTCCATCTCTTGTTCTTTGAAATTTGCTCTGGTCATTGCCACACTGAATTCATTGAGGTGGTCAGCTGGGTCTTTGGTTCCGTCATAGCTCGACACTCTAATCTTTCCTGGGTCCGATACTCATGCTTTGGTGATACGCGCCGAGAAGGGAGTGTGCTGAGTTTGTTCAAGGATCAGATCGAGTTCTGGTGCCTTGCTAGTGGCACGATGCATCTCCGAGCGAAAAGTCTTCAACTCGGTAGCGGTCTTGCTTAACGGCATGATGCATATACGAGCGAATAGTCTTCAACTTGGGAGCGGTCTTGCTTAACGAGGCTCGAAACTTGGCCATCTTGTCCTGCTGGGCTTGGACCGCATCTCGCTTTTCTTCGGCGGCCTCTGCCAGCTCAGCCCATTCGACAGTTTTTTTCCTCCTCCGAAATGCGTCTAACATATGCAGGACCGATTTCGTCGTTGTCAGTGAAGAATCGTTGTTGCGTCGTCCTTGGTGGGCTAGCACGCTTTGTTCTCGCAGTGGTTTCTCGCGCCATTTCTCCCTCTGGGAGATCGGCGTTGCGCATGACTCGCCTTTCGAGGCCATTGTCTGCTTAGGTGGAGAAGTGCTGTGAAGCCACCTGCCGAGGATCAGTGTTCCTCGCTTTGGTTGTTGCATGCCGAGCTCTCTCTGGCTCAGTAAGTTTGGTGTCGGGTACGACTCGTCTGGCAAGGTCTTCGTCGTCGTCGACGTCAATTGGCTCGTCCCCAACTTTAGCTTTCTCTCGTCGCGCCTGAGCTAGGACAGCATATCGTTCGTCCCTCACGGCGGTCGATGGGTGTGGCTGCCGAGATTGATTCGACCACCCTACTGGTGTCGTGAAGTTAAGCGCCACTGGGTCGATTCGTGCCGCTGGTTTTCTGAAGAAACCTGGCTCGAGGGTCCTTGCGTAAAAGTCTGCTCCTAGGGATTGGAGCTCGTTGGTTATCGTTCTGTTGGATCTGTTTTGTCGCTCGGCGCTCTCCAGTAGGGTGTCTAGCGTCGTGCTCATTTTCTGTAGCAGCTCAGGAAGAAGCGAGGTTGCTCTCGGGACTTCTTTCGACTTCTCGCCGAATGGATTAGCGCGAGCTAGAGCCGTTGGTGGCGGATCGTTCGCGGGCGGTTTGATCCTCGTGGATGCTTTCGTTGGTCTGGATCTCGCCGTCTTCCAGATCTCTTGGCTTGGTGTCTTTTGGATCAGCGATGCGTCGTTCGTCGGTCCTCGTGTCTGGATCTCTTCGCGGTGGTTCTTCAGAGTAAGAAGCTTTCAATACCCTCCTTCTAGCGCCAAACTGTGGTGGTGGAAACCTGCACAGTTGAAATAGTCAAGTATTCTAGGTTTGAAAGTTCTTAGATGAGAAACACTTAGCGAAGATCTTAAGAGAGTTTGTTTATTAAGCTTTTGCAAATGTTTACAAGTGGTTTTTTGTGTAAAAATACCGATCCCCCTTTCTGAGGCGTAAAAAGTCTATTTATATGAGTCCTAGTCAATCTAGGTCTAAATCTACGAGATGAGGAAAGATCCCTAACTCTTCGGGATTCTTTCTCAGCGTAGTCGGCGGCCATTCTAGGTCTTGATCTCCTCCTCGTCATTGGCCCAAATCCGAGAGCTCGTCATTTAGGCCCATCTTGCAGCGGAGGTCGGCGCGGCTTGTTAGTCCTGGGCTTGTAATCTACCACCTTCCAAGTGTGGGCGTGAAATGATCGTAGTGGTCTTCTTGAGCTCCGCGGACCACTGTAGACATTGTCCTGGAAAGACGCAATCCTGGTCCTAGTCAATTTAGAGAGCTGGTCATAGAGGCAGAGCTGGTCCAGGGGACAAAGTCGGTCCAAATAACTGCGCGCCCACGTCTGGTACTTAGTCATTTTCTTGACGATCTCTACCGGAGTGAGATCTGACCCCAACAAAGATTAAAAGCCTAACTTCTCATGTGAAGACTATTGATGTGCAACTAGCACAATTCGCTTCTACCTCAAAGGCACCAAACGGTATTCTACCGGATAAACCCGAGTCTAATCCTAGAAGCAACATTTGCAATGTGGTGATCCTAGAAGAAGATAAAGGATGACATTCAAGGTATGGACCTTTGACTAAAGAAGACTATGAAGAAGATGAACTATACTTGGAGGAATTGGTTAATCTATTGAAACCCCCACAAGAGATGAATGTAATTGTGAAGAAAGAGCACTCAAGAAGGATTGCTCTAGTGAGGAAAAGAGCTATGGAAACTCCAACTTATGAAGATAGGCAACACATGCCTAAGCTAGACCTTCCAATACCGGATTTCACTAAGGAGGTTAAGAAGATCTAAGAAGGACATGTAGGATATTGGGATTAAGTTTCAAAAGGAATATGACTACAAGAGGATCGCTAAAGAGATGGATCTTATAACGGATGTGTTAGCTAGCCAAGGAAAGGTTAGAGAAGTTATGATGAAGTACCAAGCTAAAGGAGAAAGGGATCAACCAAGAACCCTTGAGAAAAAGCTCAACCCCAAAAAGTTTACGATTTCTTGCACGCTTAGAGGCTTGGAGGTTGACAATGCGTTGTGTGACTTCGGCTCCAATGTTAACGTGATTTCTCGTGAGATGATGGAGTTTCTAGGAATTGAAAAGCTCAAGAAGAGCACTTGCACTCTCATCTTGGAGATGCAACATGTAAGCAACCACTTGGAGTCATTGAAAATTATACTTTAAAGATTGGTAATTGCGTTATATCGACGAATTTTATGGTTATGGAAATGGAGACGTCTAAATCGCTTCCGCTAATCCTTGGTACGCCTTTCTTGGCCACCACCGGAGCTAGTTTAGACTTCCTCCACATGAAAGCTCTATTAATGAATGTTGACCCTTACACCTACTACACCATTGAGCCCATTAGAGTTGATATTTCTGGTATGGTCTCTAGTGAAGATGTTAATGGAGAAATGATGAGTCTAGAGACTAGTGTGGAGGTCAATGAGGTTGTGAAAGAAGCTCCCAAGATGGATGATTACAAGGAGAGCTTAGATATGTTTGATGGTGGCGGTATTGGTTTGATGTTCGAGACGGTTGATGAGACGGCTATGGTTATAGCTAATGAGCCTAAGGGAGCCAATGGTAAGAGCTCCAAGATGTCTAAAGAAGAGGTCAAAAACAAGTTCATACTAGAGCTTATCAAGAAAGTTGAAGAGGGACTTGAGTGTAAAGCCATTTGGAATGGCGGTGTTCAACTTTTCTCTAAGGCTAAGATCCTTTTTCCAACTGGGATGAATCAAGAAGAGATGGATAATTCTAAGAAGGCCAAGAAAGAAGCCTTTGGCATTGATTTGGAGGATTGTGAACCAAGAAAGATTGATAGTTCTCCATTGCTCTCCAACTAGCGCTTTCACCAACCGTCAATCTTAGAGACGTAAACTAAGCGCACTTGAGAGGCATTCCCATGGTATCCTTTGTATATATTTCTTATGCTTTTTATCTATGTTTCGTATGTTTTTGGAGATTGATTTTGGTGTAGGAACTAAGAGAGAAGATTGGAGAGGTCTGGAATCAAGTTTGGAAGGAGAAGAAAACTTCTGCACAAGAAAAGCCTCATGGATCGGATTGCAAGCTGATCGCCAATCTGATCCATACGAGGCCCCGAAACGTCAAAATCCCCTGCCACGAAAATGGGATTTCGACCAGCTAGCAATCTGATCAGTTGGCCAATCCATATGTGTCCTCCAACTATCAGGCTTAACTCTTCTTTTTTTTGCGCGTTGACTCGGTTTAATTTTGGTCTAAACCAGTTTATTTCAAGTGTTTTCAATCAATTTTGGCTGGTTTAGCCTATAAAAACCAGAATTTGTAGACCCTTCTCCCTCATTTTCAAATTACTTTGAAATCTTTAGCAAATTTTTAGCAACTCTCGCTCTCTCTTACTTTTGATCTTTCTCTGAACAATCTTAAATTTTTCAAAATCAAGATCTTCTTTTTCTCTAAAACTTTGCAAAAACTTTAGATTCACCATTACTTTTGGATCTCTTCTACCATAATATTTGATTATCAAAAAGTATGCCTTTTCTCCTTTACCCATTTCAAATTTTCTTGAAACTCATGGAAGCTTACATGAGAATTTTGTGGAATTCACTACCTTTGGGTAATGAAATGAGTTAATTTGTGTTCTATGAGTTATAGTTGCTTGGGTTGATGATTTCATATGCAAATTTAGAACTTTGATGGTTGAATTTGAGATTCTATCTACTTTAGAGTTCTTGATTGTTGAAAATGTTTTAAATTTGGAATCTTTAGATGAAATTGAGTTTAAATATAAGTTTTGCTAATCATTTATTGCAATTAAGCCTTGTTGGTACCTAGTATTCACTAGAATTGTTAAAATTTATCAAGTTCAAGATTAGAATTTTGATACACTACAAGAAAACAGGTAATTAGTGACTACTTTTTGTGACTGATTTTTCAGTCACTTAATTTGTGACCGATTAATGACGAATTTGTGACGCCGTAACGACTATATATTATCAGTCGCTAAGTCGTCACAAATTAGCGATGCACAAAGACCGTCGTTAAGTCGTCGCAGATTAGCGATAAAACAACGACTACAATACAAAAGTCACTAATTAGCGACGATTTTGTGACAACTACCGTGGTGACTAATGGTAGTCACAAGTTAGTCACAAATTTGCGACACTTTTGTGACTCTTAACGGACTGTATGAAAGTGTCACAAATCAGTCACAAATATTTATGTCGGTAGCTATGTCGGCAAGCATGTCGGCAATGAAGTCAAGTGGGTGGACACGTGATTAATGCGGTTGGTTGGTGAGTGACCTAATTTTTGTGACTCCTTCAAGTAGTCGCTAAAGCGTCACTAGATCGTCATAGAAGTGTCACAAATTTGTGACTGCTTTTTAGGAGTCACAAAGTAGTGACTAATGTTTCTCTATATAAGCAACGCACCTCTCCCTCTCCATTTACAACACACCTCTCTTTATCCATTCCTAACAAACCTCTCTCTCTCTCTTAAAATCAGAAATAAAAAATCCAAAAAAACCAAAAGAAAAAACCAAAATCCAAAAAAACAAAACCAAAAAAAAAGAAAAATTTCAAAAAACACGAAAAAACCCACAAACCCGAAATAAACCCAAAAATTATGTTTAATTCTAATCGAGAGTGGATGTACAACCGGATTGATACTCGCACAAATAATCTCGTAGATGAATTTTTGGTGGGGGTACAACATTTCTTGGAGTTCGCATTTACCTTGTATTCGTCAGTTACAGGTTGAGGTTTTAAACCAGCTAAAACTATTCGGTACCATTTACATAGTAGATGTTTCATGGAAAACTATTATGTTTGGACGGCACACAGTGAAGATTACGATGTAACTGGGGTTGGGGTAGGTAGTAGTAGCTATTATTGGAATGCTGATTTTAGTAGCGATAACCAAGAAACAAATTACGATGGCGGAGGAAGCAGTTAGCTACGATGAAAATGTTGATTTTAGTGGCGGTAATCAAGAGTTTAATTATGATGGCGCAAATGTTTATGGTGAAATGGTTCATGATGCATTTCGTGGTTCTGTGCCATTTACTGATTATCAACATGAACATGATCAAAGTGGAAATGATCCTGTTTATGCAGAACCTACCCATGACGCCAAATAGTTCTACGACATGTTAGCTGCAGCAAATACGCCATTGTATGATGGTTGTCGTGAAGGTCTCTCGCAGTTATCATTGGCAGCTCGGCAGATGAACATCAAGGCAGATCACAATTTAGCTGAAGTTTGCATGAATTGAGTGGCATAAATGATGACGGAGTATTTGTCGGAGCCTAATAATGCAACTGGTTCTTTCTAAGAGACGGAAACATTGATGCAAAAGCTAGGATTACCGTTCCATACATATGATGTATGTGTAGATAATTGTATGCTCTTCTGGAAAGATGATGCGCAGTTGGACCATTGTAGGTTTTGTGAAAAACCGAGATACAAGGCAAGTCGGGGGCGTACTAAAATACCGGTCAGCAAGATGTGGTATCTACCCATCACTGACAGATTAAAGAGGATGTACCAATCCGAGAGGACTGCAGCATCGATGAGGTGGCATGTTGAGCACGAGACAGAACACGGAATAATGGTTCACCTATCTGATGCGGAAGAGTGGCAAAATTTCAATCAAATACATCCACAATTTGCGGAGGAAACGCGAAACGTGTATTTGGGATTATGCATCGACGGTTTCAATCCTTTTGGAATGTCCAAAAACCATTCATTGTGGTCGGTGATCATGACACCCTAAAACTTGCCACCGGATATGGTGATGAAAACGGAGTATCTGTTTTTGACGATTTTGAATTCCGGACCAAATCTTCCATGAGGAAGTCTTGATGTTTTTCTCCAACCATTGATCGAGGAGTTAAAGGACTTATGGAATCATGGAGTTGAGGCGTATGATGTGTTGTTAAATCAAAACTTTAACATGCAACTTGTTCTCCTATGGACAATAAGTGATTTTCAGGCGTATGGGATGTTACCGGGATGGACGACACATGGAAATTTAGCATGTTCACTTTGTATGAGTGATACAAATGCTTTCTACTTGCCGGCTGGTAGGAAGACATGTTGGTTTGACAATCATAGAAGATTTCTACCAGACAATCATCCATTCCGAAAGAATAAAGTTAATTTTCTTAAGGGAAAGAGCGCCTTGGACGATTGTCAACTTGCAACGTTGACGGGTGAACAAGTATACCAGCGTATACTAAATACCGGGGCACCTAGAACATCAGAATTCGGCAGAAATGAACATGAGACTAAACCTGGCGGTTATGAGAATTGGCACAACTGGCATAAAGAAAGCATATTTTGGGAGCTTCCGTACTGGGTTGATCTGAATCTACGAAACTGTTTGGATGTGATGCATATCGAGAAGAATGTTGAAGCTAACATCCTGTATATTGTTATGAATGTCAAAGACAATCTCAAGTCAAGAGTAGATGTCGCAACGTTTTGTGCTCAGAAGGAACTGCATCTTGACGCTCGTGGCAACGCCCCATTTCCGATTTGGAGACTAACAGCAAAAGCAAAAGCTACCTTACTACAGTGGGTGAAAAATGAAGTTAAGTTTCCAGATGGCTATGTGTCAGATTTAGCAAGTTCTGCAGACATCAAAGGTGGCAAGTTTTCAGGAATGAAAAGTCATGACGCCCATGTTTTTATGGAACGCTTGTTTCCCTTTATATTTGCAGAACTTCTCCCGCGTAATGTTCACCAAGCAATATCAGGTATATTTACACTACAATCATCATTATATTGGTATTGGATAAGGATTTAAATGTTGGACTTATATAAAGAAATTGAACTGGAGCACTTGGAGCATTTTTCCATGATCTAAGTAGTAGATCATTGGATAAAAGCCGCCTCCTAGTTTTGAAGGATAACATTGTGATGATTCTCTGTAATTTGGAAAAAATCTTTCCACCGTCTTTCTTTGATGTGATGGAGCACCTTCCAATCACTTTACATGACATGGTAATGTTTTCAGGGCTTCTCGGTATGACAAAGGTGAAGTGCCCCTATACAATGTAGATGTACCAGATATATTTAAGGAAGTGGGTCGTCTAAGTGGCCAAAGTAGTGATTTGTGGTTCAGGGATAAGGAATATAAGAGCGTTCATGCATAAGTTTTGTGTAATTGTGCGTATTTCCGGCAATTTGAGAGGTAATTGTGATTCATCCCACAATGATGTATAACATATTTATATAATTTTTCATCCTTACGTTTTAGTCGTGTTTTGGCAACACAGCATGGTCGATGCACATATTCGATTGGAAAATTCAGACCTAATTGATGAGGAGGTCAGAGCAAAAATAGATGATGAATTTCACACGTGGATCTACCAATATGTATGTACTTTCTATGAGTTAATTGTTAAATTCTATGCATATCAAGGATTGGAAAACTTTATCAATCGATGCAGGTGAATGCAACGAGAAATGAACCACATTTTCCACTGTGGGTTTATGATATAGTCGACGGTCCTCTAAACAAGGCAACTAAATGGCCCATGTATTTTACAAGGGGGTATATGTTTCACACCGAATACCACATAAAAGATAGGAAAACAATGAATTATGGGGTATGTGTTAGAGGGCAAAATTATTCTAAAGCGTCTGTGGAAGATGATTATTATGGAACCGCAGAAAAGATTATCGAGCTCACATATCCCTTATCTTTGAATTTTGAAGATCGTACTTTTCCAATGTAAATGGTTGGACCCTACTCCTCACATAGGGACGAGAAAGAGCTCGGTAGGTGTTGTCGACGTCCTTAAAACTGGGAAATATCCAAACTACGAACCATACATATTGGGTATGTTTTTAATCATCCAAATTATTGATTATATATATCTGTCTGTGTGTTTTTATTAATCAAAAAATTAATTAATGTTAGGATCCCAAGCTGATCAGGTGTGTTATCTGACATACCCAAATACGAAACTTGCTCGGAAAGTATGGCAATCTGTTTTGAAAGTAAATCCAATAAATCGTGTTCAAGGGAAGTATAACGAGAAAGAGGTCGTTATTTTGAAACAAACTTATGATGAGGGATTAACGTCTACCGTTGATGAAATCAATGTCGATTCTTTAGTTGATCGAGCACAACCAATGGAAGACATCGATTTTGAGGTTGGAGACGATGATCCAGAAGATGAGTTTCAATGTAATTTATCATCTTCCGACGATGACGATGAAGTTTGAATCGGTATTCAAAATTATATGTAATATATTTGTGAGATTGTGTTTTAATGATTTTATTTTGCAAGTGTGTTTAGTTATTTCCAGGATTGTTTAACAATTTGTGTAGTATATTTGCGGGATTGTATTTTACAATCCCGCAAATATACTACACAAATTAACTCTTTAAAACCACCCCTAGTCAATAATCCCTATCTATTTACACCCAAACTATTTGCCTCCTTATAAACCTCCCCAAACTTATTAAATCATGTTTTTAACAACCTAATTAACTTAATTCTGTTTAATTCCACCTCTTTAATTAAAAGTTATAATCGTGATTAATAGCGTAAATCGCGTTTGGCTAAACGTGATTTGCCCAGAAACTAAAAAAAACAATATCACGACAATATCTAGGGTTTACTACAAGAGAGAGACAAGAGGAGCGATAGCGAGAGAGGAGGATTCAAATTGATGTTAGTTTGCGCACAATGGAAGAGAATTAGTTACTTATTCGTAGGTATGAATGAATTTTTAGGATTTACTTACTCGGTTTTGAGTTTTATTTACACAGTTTCATGTTTTGGTTGTATGGTGATTGATGTTAGTTTTTTTTGGGACAGAGATGTTATATATGAAAGTGAAAAGGATGGGACTGAGCTTCAAACAGAGAATATAGTGCGTGATGAAAGTGAGAAACATGAAACGGCGAATGCTAAAAACAGCAAGAATAGAGATAACATCGATGATGTTGAAGATAGAGTGGGACGATACGAGTATAAAATTGAGGAATCAGTAGTTGACTTTGTTTATGAGATGTCTATTGAGCGACATACAATTCCAGAGAGTTCGGATGAAGAAGAAGAAGATGAGTTGGTTGTGAGAGATAGAAGAATGAGAAATAGAAAAGATGATAAGTTAGCTTTGGGAACTGCTTTCTATACAGTTTATGAGTTCCAAGAGGTTGTGTTAGACTATGCTTTGAGCAAAGAAAGAAACATAAAACGAAATAGGTGGGATAAGATGAAGATTTTCTATAGGTGTGACATGGGTCAGAAATGTAAATGGCGGGTTTATTGCTCATATGATAAGACTAGCCAAAAGTGGTTGTTGAAGACCAAGTATGGGTACCATAGTTGCACTCCGAATGGGAAATGCAAGCTTTTGAAGGCTCCAGTAATTGCAAGGCTTTTCTTGGATAAACTGAGACAAAATGATGATTTAATGCCTCAAGAAATTCAAGATCTTATCAAGGAGAAATGGAAAATAGTTAGTACCCGGAATCAATGCCAGAATGGAAGACTTTTAGCTTTGAAATGGCTTCAGCAGGAGTATGCCGAACAATTTGCTCATTTGCGCGGTTATGCCCATGAGATAGTCACTGCAAATTCAAGATCAACAGTTATAGTTGACACTTACCCTAATGCAGCTGGAGAAGATGTGTTTAATCAATTTTATGTTTGTTTTGCAAATCTCCGAGACACTTGGAGAGGATCTTGTTGGCCAATCATCGGGCTTGATGGTACTTTTTTGAAGGTTGCTGTTAAAGGTATATTGCTTACTGCGGTTGGACATGATGCAAACAATCAAATCTATCCAATAGCGTGGGCTGTGGTACAAGCTGAGAATACAGATAATTGGTTATGGTTCATCTAGCAAATCAAGATTGACTTAATTCTTAAAAATGGCAATGGGTTTGTGATTATATCATATAGATCGAAGGTAAGCATTAACTAGTTTTAGGGCTTGATGTTGTATATTTATATCAAGTAGTTTATTGCTTTATATTGAATAGTTATCTAACTAGCAAATGTTGTACATTGTTCGTATTTTCAGGGCTTGATAGGTGCTGTGAAATCAGAATTGCCAAATGCTGAACACAGAATGTGTGTTAAACATATTGTGGAGAACTTAAAGAAAAATCATTCAAATAAAGATGTGCTAAAGCCAATGATTTGGAACATTGCTTGGAGCTACACTACGGCTGACTTTGATGAGAATATACGGAAGTTGAGGGCGTATAATCTAGCTTTATATAATGATGTGATGACGGAGGATTTAAAGACTTGGTCTCTTGCATATTACAAACTTGGAAGTTTCTGTGAGGATGTGGAAAACAATTCCACCGAGTCTTTTAACTCGACTATAACCAAAGCAAGAGCCAAGGCAATGGTACCAATGTTGGAGATGATAAGGAGGCAAGCAATGGTGCGAATGTCAAAGCGGCAAAAGAAATCAACTAAACATGAGGGAAAGTGCTCAAAATATGTTGTGAAGATGCTCGCATTGGAGAAGATACATGCTGATGAATGTACAACAACTCCTGGAACCCGTGGAGTATATGAGGTTATTTTATATGGGAATTCTTACAGTGTCAACATGATGAGGAATACATGTTCATGTGGTAAGTGGCAAATCACCGGAATTCCTTGTGAACATGCTTAAGGAGCAATGATAGATGCAGGTTTGAATGTTGAAGACTATATATCAGAATTCTTCTCGACATTGTTGTGGCAACATAATTATGATACAAATATCGAACCAATAAGAGGACCACGGTTTTGGATGAACTTTGGTTTCCCATTGATTACGGCTCCCCCTGAACCCATACTACCAGGGAGGAAGAAGAAAAAGAAGCAAAAAAAGTTTCCTAGAATCAAAGGCCAAAAAGAGTCACCAAAGAAAAAGAAGAAAAAGAAAGTAGAAAAATTACCAAAGACTGGTCGTACTGTACATTGTTCTAAATGTCATGAAGCAGGCCACAATGCTGCATGATGTAAGATACATCCAAAGAAAAAGATGAAGAAGACACCAGAGACATTTGACGAGGTATGGTCTTGTTTCAATTTTGTTTAATTATACTATACTTTGACGTCTTGTTTGTGTCTTGCTTGATGTCTTGTTTGTTGTAACTATAGTTTGTGTTTTGATGTCTTGTTTGTTGTAACTATAGTTTGTGTCTTGTTTTAAATCTATTTAAACATATTATAGTTTGATGTTTAAGTTATGCAACTGTAGATTGTGTCTTGTTTGATGTCTTGTTTGTGTCTTTTTTAATTTAATTTTGTTTAAACAGACTATAATGTCACGCCTATATTATGGTAACCATAGTTTGTGTCTTGCTTGTGTCTTGTTTAAGTTATAGTAATTTTCGCAGGGTGCTCAAGGTCCAGACATGATCTCACTCACACAACCATCTCAAACTAGCCAATGAATATCTTTGCATTTTGTTTCAAGCTATATTTTGTTTCAGACAAAGAGTATCCTATGTACTTTGTTTTAGATTATTATTTTGTTTCAGACAAGGACTATCCTATGTACTTTATTTTAGATTTTACCAGCTTGTGTTTTGTTTCACAATGACTATGTTATGGCTTCACCAAACTTTATGCAGTAATTTGTTCAACTTCTCATTCAGCTTATGTTTAATTTTTTCTGGAACTCATTCGAGATGAAGCAGAAGAAGAGATACTCATGATTTCAAAAAATCTGTCCTACACCAATATAAATCGAACAAACAAACCAGAACCTTTAATGTCAGATTATAGCCCTGTTCTTTTACAAAAGATCGCAACAACGATTGACAAAATTGCAGAGAAATAGTAATAATATCTGTTTCTTGGAGGTTAAGGTTGTGGAGATTTGATCGCCAATGTCCGTTTCGGAGACGCAACGACACCTTTTGACGTTTCAGCGGTAGCTACATCTCTTGATTTCTTCGAACAGGGCTTATGCTAGTAGAAACCCCAACGGAAATCAAAGAAGAAGCAAACGTAAATGGAATCAAAATAAGAAATACTCGACCCAATATACAATCGACTTCTACAATAAAAGAAGAAGCAAAACTAAATGGAATCAAAGTAAAAGATACTCGAACATAAGTCGTAGAAGAAGAAGCAAAAGTAGTACCTTGTTACGTGTTACTCCTCTTCTCCTCTCTCAAAATCCAAACTGAATCTTTTTGTCTCTCATAGTCGAAACTCCAACAAGAGCAATAGTATATAAACCTTAACTTGATTTCCCCAAATCGATTTTTTTGTTTTCTTTTGGTCGCGATTCTTTTTCTTTCAATCCGGGTCGGATCGGTGATTTGGGTTTATGGGCAATCGTTTTTTTAAGCCAAACGCGATTTATTATATAAGCAACGATTATAACTTTTAATTAAAGAGGTGGAATTAGACAGAATTAAGTTAATTAGGTTGTTAAAAACATAATTTAATTAGTTTGGGGAGGTTTATAAAGAGACAAATAGTTTGGGTGTAAATAGATAGGGTTTAATGACTTGGGGTGGTTTTAGATGGTCATCCCTTTTAGTAATTTAATTTGTTAAGGTATCAGAATACCGATTAAACACTATACCTCAACGGTTTGGAACACACACATCAATAACACCAAAGTACTTGAGGGTCCCTAATTCGAACAACGGAAACCAAACTTTTTTTTTCCGGGTTTGATTCACATATATATAAATGTTAATGTATCATAATACCGATTGAACACAATAGCACAACGGTTTGACACACACCATACACGCATAGGGATCTGGGTTCGAACCTACTTGAACCACACTTTTTTCCGGGTTTGATTCACATATATATAAATGTTAATGTATCCTAATACCGATTGAACACAATAGCACAACGGTTTGACACACATAATACACGCATAGGGATCTGGGTTCGAACCTACTTGAACCACACTTTTTTTCTCAGGTTTGATTCACATATATATAAATGTTAATGTATCCTAATACCGATTGAACACAATAGCACAACGGTTTGACACACACCATACATGCATAGGGATCTGAGTTTGTACCTACATGAACCACACTTTTTGTATTTTAAAATTTGTGACTCAATTGTGACTACCTAACCAAACGTCACAAAGTAACTACAACTTTGTGACTAATTTACGACGTCATAAACGATTGTGACTACTTCGCAACTTATTACCCACTCATGGTTTTAAGAGTTGCAATTAAAATATATAATTACTACTATTTTGATGGATAGAATAAAACACACAATCAAGGAATGCATTTGAAATTATTTGAAGTTTTAATGGGTCAAAGTTGTTGGTCCAAATGTTTAAGGTTTAGGGTTTCATTTGCTACTACTAACACTGTATGACAAATTAGTCACAAAATAGCCACTACTTTGTGACTAATTTACGACGCTAAAAAATATTGTGACTACTTTGCAACTAATTACCCACGCTCTGTTTTAAGTTTTGCAATTAAATCAATACATTGTAAGTTTCTTTGTACTTTGTTTCGTATTTACAAAGTATATAAACTCAAATGGTAATAGTAAATTTATTTTAGGGTTTGTCAAAAACCCAAATTCATTTTCTAACTCCACAAGTGAATTGAAATGAAACACTTATAAATTTAATCTAAGATTTGATAATTTTTTGTGTTGTTTACCAAAATATATGATTACTACAATTTTGATGGATATAATAAAACACACAATCAAGGAATGCATTTGAAATTATTTGGAGGTTTAATGGGTCAAAGTTGTTGGTCCAAATGTTTAGGGTTTAGAGTTTCATTTGCTACTACTAACATTGTGTGACAAATTAGTCACAAAATAGCCACTACTTTGTGACTCACTTGTGACGAATTTATGGGCCTACAAAACAAAATATTTGGGCTTAAAGGTGGGTAAAGTTCCCCCCATAACAATTGGGTTCCCATGTCTTAGTGACGAATTAGTGACTACACAGAAAACAAAATGAAATCAGACTAATTCCCAAATTCATTTTGTACAAACCCTAGAATTTTTTTTCTCTCTTCTCCTCTAGGCGATTCGATCCTCTTTCTTCGAATCTTCCGATTTCTCCACAAAATCTTTCGTTTTGGTTCGATTATCTGTTAATCTTTTCTTCTCCATCTCTCTGTATCGAATCATCGCTTCGATTTGAACCCTGAGTGAAGAAATCGCTCCGATTCTTCATCTCTCAAACCCTAAAACTGCGATTCTCTCCTTTTTCAAACACAACCACTAATCTTCATCTCTTTCTTTCAATCATTTGATTCTCTAGTCTATGTAGAGACGAAACCCTAACTAACATCTTAACCCTAAACCAGATCGAACGACTTAGTTGATTGCCACAACAAAAGTAGGGGCTCCACGAGGGCGACGTCAGGGAACCGAAGGTAGCGGAGGTGGCGGTGGAAGAGGCGGTGGTTCTCAGAAACCCTCAAAGGGTCATGCTGGTGGTGGTGGTTCTCGTACACTCGCGAAGGATGATGGGAAGTGTCCTGCTGCAGGCGGTGGTTATCCAAAGCTTTCAAAGGTTGATGGGAAGCGTACTGCTGTAGCCGGTGGTTCTCCACCACTCTCAAAGGCTGATGGGAAGCGTTCTGCTGCAGACGGTGGTTCTCCGCCACTCTCAAAAGCAGATGGGAAGCGTCCTGCTGCAGCTGGTGGTTTTCACACACTCTCAAAGACTCAAGAGAAGGATCTTGCTCCTGCCGGTGGTAGTAAGAGACTCGCGGTGGATCGTGGAGCAAATTTAACCGGAGAACACAATGATGGAGGTTCACCAACCAAACGAGTTAGGTTAAACAGCGGCCAGACTTCTTCAAGTAACTCCAACCGTCAGCATACGACTCCTTCTCAGGGTACGCCGACGTCTCAAGGCACTGTCTCAGTCCCTCGGACTAGGGATGTTCCACTACAGTACCCTCCTCTATCAAATCGATCTCCTATTACATCGTTTCGTCTATTTCCACAACTCAATCTCAATCTCCAACCAGGTAGTCGGGAGATTGAGTTGGAAGATGAGGAAGAGGAAGAAGATGAGGAAGATGATGAGGAAGGTGGTGATGACGAGGTTGAAGACATGGAAGTTCAGTACGAACCTGTTGTTCAGCAGCAACCAGAAGGGCAAGACTACCAGCACCTTTTGGATGACGTTTTGGCTCTTCCAGGTCGCCAAAGTCTACCTCTCCTGAGTGAGGTTCCCACAGTCGGAAAGAGTATTTGGTAAGTTGATTTCAATCCCAACTATGTGTTTTATTTGTGTAATTGTGTAGTTTATGTGAATTGGTGTTCATCATTGTATCGGTTTGCTTTAGTTTGCATCATTGTCTCATTCTTGTTAACTTGTTTGCATCATTGTATCAATGTGCATTGGTTTCCATCATTGTCTGATGTATCCGTTAGCTAAGTTGTTTAATCAGTATTCACTTTGCATCAATGTCTCGTCTTGGCTCTTTTAAATGCTTTTTTTACCTTTGTTTATATCTATTTGCTAGGTTTACTCGAGACAAAGGCAAACTTACTCGTGTCATCACTGGAATCTTTCGTCACAAGTTTGATGGACCTTTCTATAGCTGGATTGTCACACCTATTGACAATCAAGAAAGATATTTCAGAACTTTTGCGGTAAACTTTTGTGCTTTACATAGTTTCCAATTATGTTCCATTACAATGAAATGTATAGATGCTTAACTATATAATTGGGAGTTAGGGATCACTGAGCTTGTTAGGGCTCATTTCAAAAAGATTGCGACAAAGCGGATGAGGGGAATTGTGAGTCAGGCTAAGAAGAAGGGGGTCATGCTAACCTGGATTGGTGAGAAACTTTGGGATTACATGTGCCTCCATTGGGATACTTTAGAGGCTCAGACTAAGAGCATAACGGCTTCCAACTCTCTGTCTCATCATAATGGACTTGGAGCTCACAGACATAGAGGTGGCCATTCTTCTTACTTGACCATTAAACAAGATATGGTAATAATCTTTTCTTTTCCTATTGTTACAAATTAACTTCCTCTACCTAATCAATCTTATCTACTGTTGGAGGAGGAGGAACTAGGCCGACTTGTCTCATGGGGTGAAGTGTTTAGGAGGACTCACACCAATGACGATGGCTCCTTCATTGATCAGAAAGTTAAGGAAGTCACTGAGAGTTATGAAAATGCCCTGCAAGAGGTTCTGGAGCAGGAGGCCGATGCACCAGAACACTAAGATGCTTCTGAGCATTCAACTTAACAGAATCTCACCATTGCTCAGAAGAATGAAATCTTCCTTAAGGTATGTTTGATTTCTTATCCTTTCTCTTCCCTTTGTTTTTGTTTTCCATGTGTTTATGCTTCAGGATTATTGTTTCTACATTGTGATTCTTTCTTAATTAGGTGATTTGTTCCTGAATATATACTTCTTTGCTAGTATTAATCAAACTGTATTTAGGGCTGTGTACTTGAGCTTTGATTTGAGTTTTTGAATACTTGAGTTTGGAATTAGGGTTGTGTATTTGAGCTTGGATTTAGTATTGATCAAACTGGATTTAGGGCTGTGTACTTGAGCTTGAGCTTGGATTTGAGTTGCTGAATACTTGAGTTTGGATTTAGGGCTGTGTACTTGAGCTTCCCTTTAGTATTGATCAAACTGGATTTTGTCTTAACCTGTTATTGCTTGGATTTGAGCTTTTGAATACAATGTATATGTGTATGTTGCAGTGTACTAGGTTCGATCCCAAGGGTAACCCTTATGGGATGGGTCAACTCTCACAAGAGCTTGAGGTAAGGAATGGGAAAAGGAAGACCTGTTACGCTGAGTCTTCTACGTCATCTCTGTTAGAGATCCATGACTACCTTAAAGAAGCTCGTCAAAAGCTTGCTGCACAAGATGAAGATAACAAGCGTCGTGATGCGGAAAATCTGCGCCTTTTGTAGATGCCGGAAATCGCACAATTAGATTTGTAAGGGTTTCGAGAGGAAGCAGAGATTTCCGAAGATAAGCTATTAAGAACAATGATGAGCAAAGAGAAATGAGGGTTTGTAATTGCTTTGTATTGCTTTTGTGAATAAATTTGCGAATGAATCTTTACAAGTGTTTGCCCATTGATATATATAACCCTCTAAGTCGGCTAAGCCTTTTCCTAAAAGATAACGTCGACTTTTCCTAAACCCTCGCGGATTGCCTTTTTCCTCTATGTCGGTTGTGCCTATGTGGGCTTCGCTACTGGGCTTTAACGCGTGGAACCTTCTGGAGCCTTCATTGCTGTTCTGACGGGCGACGAAGCACCTGAAACCGATGGGAACGGCCTAGGCGACGATGTCAGCTGCCTGGACACCGATGAGGCCATGCAAACCGATGAGGCCTCATCGGTGTCACTGGGCAGTGACATCGGTGCCATTACCCGACATCGGTGTCACTGCTCAGTGACATCGGTGCCAGGCAGTTTTGGCCTATGTAGCGCCTCCTGTTGGCTCTGTAACCTCTTCGACGCTGCATTCATTACTTCGCCTGGGGTTAAGATAGCTTCGAAGGTTCCCTTGCCAGGTAGAGGGGACTTAGGCAATTCAAGAGGTCTTCATCTTCTTGTAGGTGAAACGACTTAGGGACCATATTATTTCTGCCTGTCGAAATATGATCGCTGTCTATCATAACTTTAAACGTCGAAGTTCAGTGGGTGAAATCCGACCCCAACAGTTAGCCCCCCAGCTCGGTAGTGTTAGTGATAATAGTATCGAGTTAAGCCATTGGGTGTTTGAAGTTAGCTGTTCAAAGTTATGATGTTGTTGGCTTGAGCCTTTAGTGTTGATAACACTATAAACGTTATTTTTTGTTCTTCGAAGGTTTTAAAACTTCATGTTCTGCTTGGAGAGCTGATAGCGTTTGCTGTTGACAATGGTTTTGCACTAAGGATTTTAAGACCTTGCTGAAGATTTAAGGACTTCACTCTTTGCGTGCTGAAGTTTGCAGAAAAAGTTTTTTTTTTTTTTTTTTGTTCTCCGGAGATTTTAAGACTCCGCCTTGCGTTTGTTGATGTCAACGACGTTTTTTGCAACATGAAAAATGAATTTCGAGAATGATAATCTCTCTGAAGATTTCGGGACCCGCTGAGGGAAAGAGAAGCCTTTTTACCCTTTTTTTTTTGAAAGGATAAAATTCTTTTTCCTCCACACATTTTTCTAGGGTTTTCCTCTCTTCATCTTCTTCTTCTCTTCTCTCCAACCGACGTCGTCAAGCTCCTCCACCGTCGGCCGCCACGTTTTTTTCCGTTCACCGACGTCCTTCCTTGTTTTGGTGAGTGCTTCTCTTCTCATCTTCATCAAATGCTCTCCAATTCCCCAAAGCTTTTTAGCCATCCAAGTGTTATAGATCTTTAGCTTTTCTCATGAAAAATAACTTGTTAGATTCATGAACAAACTTTTGGATTGTTAATTGTTCTATGAACCTAAATTGGGTTTTGTGTATGAGCTTTGATTTGTTGATGAATCAAGCTTTAGTTTGAGTAGCTTATTGGACTCTCTTTGAATTTTGATCTTTGAATGTTGATTGTAAGAAGGCTCTTTTGATGTTGGATTTTGATTTTGTCTTGATGTAGGCTAGATTGTGGACATGGAACATCAAAAGTTTTAGTTTGTTGGAGAAATCGAACCCGGAGTCGTCGGTGGTGTTGGCGCCGACGAGCTAGCTCTGGCGGTGATCCCGGTTTTATCCATCGATGAACCGATGATGGTTACACCGAGCCCGACAGGATGCACCGAAGACGTCGTGGACCCTATGACGTCGTCGGGACCGATGAGCCGAGGGGATGATGCCGAATTCATGGCCTCGGGAACTCGTCGTCCCGAGTTTGTCCGGACGTATCCTCGTCTCGACCTCGATGGCTCCACGTCTTCGCCCCTCACCGATGACCCGACGATGCCCGTTTGTACCGATGAGCCGAAGACCCTAGTTGGTGACGTGAGCCGCGCTGTTCTATCAAAAGATGAGGGGGACCCGACGTGGATCAAAGACGTCGGTACCGATGTGCTTGATAGAGTAGGGGCCTCGACGTGGACCGAAGGCATCGGTGCCGACGTGGATGGCTTGGAGACTCGACGTGATAGCGACACCGGGGTCGCGGATGGGATGTTTCCCTTGAACAACGAAGATCCGGGGCTCCCGTTTGCTCTGCTATCCTCGTCGTCTACTTCTTCGCGAGCTTCCACTGCTGAGAGCGATGATGAGGATACGCTAGACGAGGTTCAACAGACGAAGAAGACCAAGAAGGCTAAGAAGAAGGTGAAGTTGAAAGTCCGACCTAACCCTCCTGGGTCTTCTCTTCCCGACGCGAGGTCTCTGCAGCGTCTTCGAAGGAGGTGTGATATCTCAGAGGAGATCGTGTTAGTTGCTCATAGTCTTGCTGACCGAGCTGACGCCCCGCCTTCAGGATAAATGACTCTGTTCGAGAACTACTTTGACTAGTGCGTGCTTAGGTTTCCACTGCCCCGTTTCCTCATGCGCTTTCTAGTGGTACATGGTGTCGGTCTCGCTCAGATTAACCCTAGTGGCATTAGGCATCTCCTTGGTATCTACGTGTTGAGCAGAGAGTGTGGCGTTGCCATCAGCATCGAGCACTTGTCCTACTTGACGGACTTTAGAGTTGGTGGCCGAAATGAAGAGCTCAAGCATACTGTTACTAACTCGTCTGGGATGGCACTCATTGCTGGGTTCCCGAGCAAGGATGACCACTTCGAGGATCGTTTCTTCTTTGTCGAGATTTCTGAGAGGACGGTTGAGGCGGACTGCATTGACCTTATCAAGACGAGATGTGAAAGAAGAGGTAACCTACACTTAGCAATTTTATCTGTTGTTTCTCTTTTGCCTTGTTATTTACTAATTCTTGAATTGTTGTCTTTCGCAGTGAAGCCGTCGTTGCCTGAAGTCTCAAAGGAGTTTGTCACCGCCATGCATACCGAGCTTTCCTCTGGGAATGGCAACTGGAGGAAGTCGTTCAGCTGGAGGAGGATCGAGAGGGCACTTTCCGCTGAGATCTTTCCGGGGAAGATTATTGGACGAGGCCAGGCGAAGGTTTCTTTTCGTGAGCAGGCTTCACTTTTGGCAGCAACAAAGGCCAAGAGGTCGTCGGGTACCAACACGCCGAGGGTGGTGGCACCGATAACCTCGACCCCGACGGCTCCGTCGGTGCGAGCGAGGTCTTCAAGGCCTTTGGCGCCGACGACCCTTCTTAGTCCTCCCTCTTCAAGCGAGCTTGCGGAGTTTCAAAGACTGTCAGCGGAGAGAGCCCGCATTTCCAGTGGTAAAGGAAAGGGTGTCGACCGTGAGATCCCATCGAAGAGGCAGAGACTGGACACATACCCTGCAACAGTTGTTGGCAGAGAGACTTCAACGAGCCATGTTGGTGGGCTGTTTTGTGACGAAGCTTACTTGGCGGTGAAGTCAAAAGCCTCTGAGGTTCGACTCTTTCAATTAGCACTCTTTCCCTTAGCCCTTTTTGTCCCTTAGCATGTTTTAATATCATATTTTGCTTTCTTGCAGCTTTCCTTCTTCTTTAACCGTCTAGTTAGTGATTATGATGAGGATGTTTGCTCTAGGGATAGCGAGCTTGGCGCGGCCAAGGAAGTCAATGCCGTTCTACAGTCGAGGCTGGATGAGTTTGCCAAGCAGAACGAGGTTCTTGAGCGTGACGCTCTCGCTTTGCATAAGGTCAAGAAGGACTATGATGATAAGTTGGTGAAGCTTAAGTTAAGGTGTACCAAGGCTGAGGGTGAGGTAGTTTAGCTAAGGGGTGAGCTTAGCTCTGCTAGTGATCTTCAGCGCTCTAGGATTGATGACGCCGTTGCTGAGGCTAGAGATGAGATGGCTCGCAATTTCGCGAAGCGAACTAGCGAGGTTGCTGGGTTACTTGCAGAGATCGGATGGAAGGCTCAGAACGACATGTTGAACCTTGCTGATATTGATACGAACTTGGAGTTCATCGCCCTTCTTTAGGGATCGGGGCCGCCAGACTTCCCGAGGAGGTTAAGGCGCTGCACGAGCGGTGTCGTCCGATCTACGATGCTCACGATGTGTTTGCGGATCTACTTGCTAGTGTCCGGAGGGTACTTGAGATTCATGAGGTTTCTGCTGGCGCTGCTGAGGCCAGCGTTGCCGTCGTTGATGACGTCGAGGTGACAGACGAGGATAACGTCGAGGAGAGAGACGACGATGAGGACGCTGAGGACTGATCGTTTTTCCTTTTTCTTGTTTTCAGACGTAGCCTATTTTATGACCTTGTGATTCTCGGACGTGATTACTCATAATTTTGGAGATAGCGTTGGATGATTTGTATCTATGCTATGATTATGTTTACTTCGCATTGTAGCGGTGCTTTGATTTCTATGACGTTTCGTCCATGCTTTTGTTTAGATTGCGATTGCGTTTCATGCTTTGTCTTTGATAGATCATAAGAACTTTAAGAGTAATGATACTTGTTTTGTTGACCAATCCTTCAGTGTAGGTTGAAGGTCGTTTACATCATAAAACGCCTTTGGCTATTTGTACCAACATTGTTGTTGGGCTTATGATTGCAGGGTAACAAAAATCGCAAATGCGCTTTTGCTCCTTTCTCACCAACGTTTGTTGTTGGGATTCCGCTTTTACCAACGTTGTTGTTGGGTTTTCTAGAATGGCGGTGCTTTCCGAACACCTCTGTTCAGAAGCGATCACGCCTTTTGGCTCACTACAAGAAAACACAGTATTTGTGACGCGTCTTTGTGACAAATTTTTCCGTCACATAAATTTGTGACGCTTTTGCTTCAAAATTGTTACTCATTTGTGACGGAAATTTACACTGTTGTAAAATCGTCGCAAATGTACGACGAAAACAAATCATCATACTACCGTTACAAATTTGTGACGCTTTTGCGACCATATATACGTGGTCACAAATTTGTAACAGATTTGTGATGTTTGCGGTGTGTCGCTAGAAAGATCGGCAAGCAAAAAAGTAGGTGGCAACGTGTTTAATTTGACTTGTAAAAACTTGTGTTTTTCAATAAGTGTTTGTGACGAAGTTGTGACGGATTTGTGACCACGTGACGAATTTTGTGACAGATTTGTAACTCTCTCTAATTATTTTCCAAAATCATTTACATATTAAAAGTTAAAGGATGTATTTCCGAATGTAAGCTACTATAAATTACTATGTACACTACAATTACCACTCACAACTTTGAAAATTCAACATTTATTAAATTTTGAACCAAACCCTAAATTTTAAATATAAAATGTATGTGATTACATTATAAACTATGAGAATGATTGATTTTTGTCAAAGTAGACTTTAAAAGTTACATATAACACTTTTTAAGAAAACAAGAAGATTGGAAATAGATGAAGTTTAGCTTGGTAAGGTCTATGTCATACAATTTAGCCTCAAATTGTTTAGGGTTTAGGGTTGGAGTAGTGACTATTAAATTAGTCGCAAAGTGGTCACAGTTTTGTGACTCTTTAGTCACTAATTTGTGACGCACAACCAAATTTGTGACGAATTTGCAACTCCCAATTTGATTTTGGAAAAATTATTAACTTATTTCAAGTAGAAGAATGTATATTTGGAAGATACACTATTCAAAGTTACAACTCACATTACATTTAACATTCAGATATGTGAAAATTCAAAATTTTCCGAATTTTGAATTAAACCCTAAATTGTAATTATAAAGTCCATGTAAGTATTTAAAGAATGCAACTTAGGTAAGGAGATTCATACAATCAAAAATATTAAGACTCATTTGACATAAACTTTATCTATTAAAATTGTTTATGTGATGTGGTAGATACATTTCTCCACAAATTGTTCAACCAAGAAGGATAAATATGTGGAAATGTCATTCTACTATGTTTCTTTGATGTATCTATATATGATCGATTATCATAACAAATTTTATGTACTTGTCTAATTTTTTTAAAAGAATATATGGATTAAATTTCAATTGCCTATACAAATCTATACCCTATTCATGACAAGTCTACAACTTGGTTCGAAGAAAGGTTTGGAGTAATGTCTAATGATGTAAGCTTTTTGAGTAAAGTTTTCAGAGAATCAATGGAGGTTCAAGCTCAAGACGAAATCACTGCTTCTGAAACCAATGCTGGTTCAAAGGTTCCGCCTACGAAGCTGATGCAAATGAAAGCTTCTGATTCAAACGTAGACGCTGCACAAGTCCTGCTCATATAGCCAATGCAAGTGAAAGCTTCTGATTCAAATGCAGAAATTCTTCAAGAAACATATGGTTTGAGTCAGCTTGAAATTGAGTCAGCTTCTGATTCAAACCAGCAGGAACTCCCCCACTTCTCCTACACAACCTTAAGTTTCTTAACTAAGAACTTTCTAATCTTTTGGTTCTACTAAATGCTTTTGAAAATATTCTTAATTTTGTGTATGATATTTGTACTTTTGGTTTGTATAATACATTAACTTGGGGTTTTTTCTTGTATAATACATTAACTTGTTGTTTATTAATGCTCATATTACTGATTTTAATGTTTTATAGTTTTTAGAAAGCAAAAGAAATTGACAATTAATAATAAAATTTGATATTTAAGAATATTAATCATGTACTTAAGTACAGTATTTTCGTCACAAAATTGTGACTAATTTGTTACGGGTTTGCAACAGTATGACTAGTCGCAAATCGGTCACATAAGTACTACGGACAAAATAGTAACAATTCCGTCGTTAATTTACGACCACTACAAATCGTTACAGATTCGTCACAAAATTACGACCATTTAAGGACGTTACAAATTTGTCACAAATATGCGACGCACAAAACATGGTAACATAGTCGTCGCAAAAGTGCGACGTTTTTGCGACGTCTATAATTTGCGACGATACTTTAGTGACGACTAATTTCCATCGCAAAATCGTCACAAATCATGTTTTTGTGACGGATTTGTGACACTTTTGGGAGTAGCAAATGCTGTGTTTTCTTGTAGTGGCTTGACCAACGTGTTGTTGGTTTTCTGAATGATTATTCGGTGTATAAACCTAAGTAATCATTGGCAGCTGCTTTTTACCAACGGTGCTGTTGGGTTCTTGAATGAACATCCGGGTTCAAAAAGCATAGGGACTGAACATTAGAATCAGTCGGGGTCAAAAGCCCGAAACTGATCGTCATAACTTATATAGCGCGCTTAGGATTCGATGATGGATGTCAATGTGTTCAGGTTCACACATTGTTTCTGTGGCCAGCAGCAACGATAGTGGATTGAACTTGCTTGAAAAAGGCTTCAAATAATCCATAGAGGATGTAGCTGATGAAATTGTTTAAAAAAGGCTTTGAATAATCCATAGAGGATGTAGCTGATGAAATTGCTTAAAAAAAGCTTTGAATAATCCATAGAGGATGTAGCTAATGAAATTGCTTAAAAAAAGCTTTGAATAATCCATAGAGGATGTAACAGACGAACGAAGTCTATGAGACTTGTGTCAAGTGCCTGTTACTTGAAGCAAAGAGCTTGATAAAAATGGGAGTATACGAGTATACATACCCCACCCCCCCCCCCCTTTTGACGGGGGAGGGCAACTGAACTCGTCCGGAGACAAGCTGCCTACGTACCCTTTGCAGGGATCAAGTCGCCCCGTAGTTCGTTAAAGCACTTACTTCCCACCCTTTTAGACGGAGGAGGGCAACTGAACTCGTCCGGAGATAAGCTGCCTACGTACCCTTTCCAGGGATCAAGTATTCTCCTAGTTCAAGGCGAAAGCCTTAGGAGAGGACTAATGATAGTACCTCTTAAAGTGCTTTGCATTCCATGAATGGAGTATTGGCGTGCCAGCCATGGTGGCGAGCTCATAGACGTTGGGACGGACCACGGTGGTGACTCTGTAAGGTCCTTCCCAGTTGGCTCCAAGTTTGCCCGCGTTCGGCTCTGCTGTATTCTGGAAGACTTCGTGTCAAACCAAGTCGCCTTCGCGGAAACGTCTTTCTCGAACTCTGGAGTTGTAGTAGCGTGCGGCTGCATTTTGATAGTTGGCTATTGTGATGAGTGCCTGATTGCGCCTTTCGTTAAGGAAGTCCAATTCATTTAAGAGGAGCGAATCGTTGAGATCTTGGTGTTCTGATAAAAGACGACGTCGTGGTCCTGGAGAAGTGACTTCGGAGGGTATGACACATTCAGTGCCATAGACAAGGGCAAAAGGAGTTTCGCCTGTTGCACGGCGAGGAGTGGTGCGGTGGGACCATAAAACGCCTTCTAGTTCGTCTGCCCAACGTCCCTTCTTCGCATCTAAGCGTTTCTTAAGGCCATTGAGAATTGTCTTGTTGATTGCTTCTGCCTGACCATTACCTTGAGGATAAAGAGGAGTATACTTGCTAAGTCGAATCTTCCACTTTGCACAGAAGGTCTCGAACCTGTTGGAGATGAACTGGGAACCGTTATCTGTAACAATTTTGTATGGAATTCCGTGACGGCATATGATGTTTCTCCAGACAAAACTTTCAACTTGGGCGTCCTTGATACTTGCGTAAGCTTCCGCTTCTACCCACTTCAAAAAATAATCTGCCAGAACAAGTAAGAAGCGCTTCTGTTTTGAAGCGTGTAGAGGTCAAATGATGTCCATGGCCCATCTCATGAATGAGTAAGGAGAGGTGACAGAGGAAAGTGTCTCCGTTAGTTGATGAATCTTTGGAGCATGTCGTTGACACCTTTAGCGCTTGGCTGAAAACTTAACGCAGTCGTTCACGTTAGTAGGCCAGAAGTGGCCATGTCGCTTTACCTTGATTGCTAAGGCTTTGCCTCCTGAGTATTTGCCACAAGACCCGCTGTGTACTTCTTCCATGACTTGTCTGGCCTCTTGTCCCTCTACGCAGGTGAGCAGAGGACCGGAGAATCTCCACCTGTAGATGTTATCGTTGAACAGGACATACCGAGCGGCTTGTTTTTTTACCTTGTGGGCTGCCCACTTGCTGTTAGGGAGCCCTCCACTGATGATGTAAGCACGAATTTGATCTATCTAAGGTTTATCGCAACTGTACTCGGGTTCTTCATCCGTGTCCATGGGGATGGACGTGTCCTTGTCTTTAGGCTCAAGGGGAAGGTTCTGCGATGAGAGGTCTTCGGGTTTCCCCATGTCATCGGGAACCTCGGCCTCGGTGACCTCAGCCCTGGTGACCTCGGCCCTGGTGACCTAGGCCTCGGCCCTGGTGACCTCGGCCTCGGTGACATCGGCCTTGGTGACATCGGCGTCAGCTGCTGGCGTCGTTGTCAAAGGCGCAGGCTCTGTGTCTGCCTCAGCTTCCGTCATCTCGACGTCCTTGACCCTTGTTTCAGCAATGGCTTTGGCTTGATAAGCAACATGTGATCGTGTTGATATAGCGAGCGTCATATCTTGTTGGATGCTTGGAAATTCGATGAACTCTACGGGGATAACCTGTTTGAAGGCTGGATCTTTTGGCGAAGCTGAAGCGGAGGCAAGGTTTGCTAAGGCGTCAGCGTCAACGTTTTCCCCTCGGGAAATTCGTGTAAGCGTGAACTCTTCGAATGTCAAGGCGAGGTCCTTGACTATTTTTAAATAGGCTTCCATGCAATCGTCTTTCGTTGCATACTCGCCGCTGAACTGGCTAGTAACCAGTTGTGAATCGCAGAATGCGTGAACGTGCTCGATGTTAAGTCCTTGAGCGAGTCTCATTCCAACGATAATGGCTTCCTACAATTGCTTCATTGTTGGAGGCTTTGAAGCCTAGACGGAAAGATTGTTCGAATATCTCGCATGTTGGTGATGCTAGGCGTATCCCTATTCCGGACCCGTTTTTGGAGGATGAGCCGTCAACGTGTAGTTCCCAGATCCCTGGTCGAACCTCCTTTGTACTCTGGTCTTCCGGGAGTTCGATAAGGAAGTCTGCCAAAATCTGTGACTTGTTACACGTTCGTCCCTTATACTCGATGTCGTACTCACTGAGTTCAACAGCCCACTTGACCAACCTGGCAGATTGACTTGGACTATGCAAGACCAAACGTAAAGGGAAAGTGCTGAGAATCACGATGGTATGAGATTGGAGTAAGGCCTTAGCTTGCGTGATGCCATGACGACGGAAAGTGCTAGCTTCTCCAGCTGAGGATATCTTGTTTCAGCATCGGTGAGGGTCTTGCTAACATAGAAGACATGCTTTTTCTCACCTCGCTCTTCGCGTACTAACACAGCACTGACATCTGTTTCGGAAACGGCGATGTAGAGGAAGAGAGGTTCTCCCGCTACTGGTTTAGCAAGGATAGGCGGTGTTGCCAAATACTCCTTGAGCTGCCTGAAAGCATCTTCACACTTGTCTGACAATTCGAATTGTTTGTTACCTCGCAGCGTGTCGTAGAAAGGTAGGCACTTGTCATTTGATCGTGCTATGAAACGGTTGAGCGCAACCACTCGTCCAGTCAATCTCTGCACTTCACGCTTATTTCTTGGAGATACCATCTGGATCAGCATGTCGAATTTCTTCGGATTTGCTTCCATGCCACGATGAGTGACCAAGTACCCCATTCCCCGGAGGTTACCGCAAATCTACACTTCGTTGGGTTTAGTTTCATGTTGTGAAGGTTCAGCTGTTTGAAGCACGCGTCCAGGTGAGAGATGTGGTCTTCCTCTTCTAGAGATTTCACGAGCATGTCGTCTATATACACCTCCATCGTCTTGCCAAGTTGATTGAGACATCTTGTTCACAAGCCTTTGATATGTTGCTCCAGCGTTTTTTAGGCCGAATGGCATAACCTTGTAACAGTAAATTCCACGGTTTGTGATGAAGGTGGTCTTCTCTCTATCTTCAAGGTGCATTAGAATATGGTTATAGCCTGAGAAGGCATCCATGAATGTTAAGAGTTTATTCCCTGTGGTTGCTTCTACTAAGCGATCGATGTGAGGCATAAGTGGTATGTTGAAGGCACAGCTCTCATCAGGTTGAGCCAAGGAGTTCCCATGATCATGTTGTAGATTGCGGGATGATCGAAGACGGTGAAATCAACCATCTTCTTAACGTTGCCAGCTTGGACGAGAAGGCGAATTGTTCCCATTGCCATGGTTGTCTTGCCAGAGAAGCCTGTTATGGGTTTTGGCCTCCCCTTGATTGTGGACAGATCAAGCTTCATTCGCTCAAGTGTTTTCTTGAAGATAACATCCACCGAGCTTCCTGTATCAATAAGAAAGCGAGCGACATTGAAGTCGTAAACAGTCAAGTTGATTACCAGGGGATCGTTTTGTGGTTAATCAAGGCCCTCAGTGTCTTGCTCGTCGAAGGTGATAGGGTCGCTGGAAATCCTTGGCTTTGCAGGTGTTGATATGTTTGCGCAGACGTCAGCGCGGCGTTGGTAAGCTTCGATCGCAGTCTCGTTGTCCGCACAGTACTACGATCCTCCCATTATCATGTTGATACTTTCATGCTGATCTTCGTTTTCCATGTCATCATCGTGAAGTTGGCATCTGGGAATATCCGCTGGTTGTTCGGCATCAGCAGGAGCTTTCTCCTCTTGCTTGAAGTCTGACAAGCTGTTGTTGTTCTTCAAGGTGCCCTCTGTGAGTTTGGCTATGAGTTGTCCTCCTAACTCGCGACACTTTGCGGTGGAGTGTCCACTTGCCTTGTGAAAATCACAGTACAGCTTCTCGTCATAGTCCTTTGACTCTTTGGTCCAGGTGTTGTTCCAGGTTCCTCTGCCGCGACCGCGCCCACGGCCTCTTCCACGTCCGTGACCCGATGACTATACTTGATAGTTGTGAGCCCCTCTGGATCCTCCTTCGTATTGGACGTAAGTGGGATTGCTCCTCTTCGGTACAGTGACCTAGGCTGGTTCGCTTACTTGTTTGGATTTTCCGCTTTTCCTGGCTCGGACTTCCTCCTCTGTTCGAGAAAACTCAGCCGCACGGTGGAGGGTATCTTGGATTGTTGTTAGCGTGTTGAGACTCATCTCTTGCCAGAACGGAGATGGACACCGAAGTGCTCCTTGCAAGGCCTCTAAAGCTGATTTGTTGCTGATACTTTCAATCTTTGACAACGTGTTCTTGAACCTTGTCATGAAAGACCAAAGACTCTCGGTCTCACCTTACTTGTTATTCCATAGTTCGGAGTCGTAGATTTTCCGTTCCATGAAGATGTTGTAATGCTGCACGAACAACTCGGAAAGCTGGAGGAAAGTGTGAACCGAATTCTTTTCCAGCTTATAGAACAATTGAAGGGCAGGCCCCTTGAGGTTTTCTACGAATAGCTTGCAGTAGACGATGTCCTTTTCGGCTTCCTTGAGGTTTGCTCTCCCCAAGGCCACTTCGAATTCCATCAGATGATCCGAAGGGTCTGTAGTTCCTTCGTAAACTGGTAACTTGATTCTTCCGGGATCGGAGATTTTTGTCCACGCGATTCGTTCGTTGAAAAGCGTGTTCCTTGCGTTTTCTAGTACCTGAGCGATGGCAGGAGCCTTACCTGAGCGATGGCAGGAGCCTTCCCTGTTCAGTGGTGTATCTGCGATTGGGTACGTTTCAGATCAGAGGTTACCCGCTCCATTTGAGCCTTTACTGCTGTGATTTCTGCAGCGTAAGATCGTTTGAACGCTCTACGCTCTTGCTCCTTCTTGTACAGCTCTTCGATAGAGTAGTTGGTGTACTCCGAGGTGTCTTTCACAACCTCCGTCTTGGAAGTGCTTGACGCGCTTTGAGTGTCAGAGGCACGTGGTTCTTGTCGGCTGCCTTCTGCACCTTCCGCTTGTGCACACTTCGTGGCAGCTGGTTCATCTCCGTCGGAGATATCCACGACGCGTTCGGGAGACTTGTCCGTTTCTCGATGCAGCGGTGGTGATGGTAGGTCCTCTGGGTTTCCCCGAGTGGTACGAGGCGCCGAGAAGTCGAGGCGTTGAGGGTCGACCCGCGCCCTAAGTCTTGTTGTGTCGGGTCTTCCGTGCTTTCTTCGCAAAAGAGCTCTCAATTCTTTCAAAGTTGCCTCGTTGATCTTGACTTGCTTCTTCTGCTCTGTGAGGAAAGTTTCTAGCATCTTCTTCACCTTGGTTATGTCACCTTGAGCAGCAGTTTTGGTAGCAGTAGCTTCGACATAAAGTTTTTTTTCCTGGTTGTCTCTGGGAGATGTGTTTTCTTCGCCGCTCACCATCCTTGATTTGGTATGTAACGTAGCTTTTTGTGTAAGAAATTCTCTAGGTCCCCTTAGTCGGCGTCAAATTATGGATGTCGAAAATCGCACAATTAGATTTGTAAGGGTTTCGAGAGGAAGCATAGATTTCTGAATATAAGCTATTAAGAACAATGATGAGCAAAGAGAAATTAGGGTTTGTAATTGCTTTGTATTGCTTTTGTGAATAAATTTGCGAATGAATCTTTACAAGTGTTTTCCTATTGATATATATAATCCCCTTAGTCGGCTAAGCCTTTTCCTAAAAGATAACGTCGACTTTTCCTAAACCCTCGCGGATTGCCTTTTTCCTCTATGTCGGTTGTGCCTATGTGGGCTTCGCTACTGGGCTTTACCGCGTGGAACCTTCTGGAGCCTTCGTTGATGTTCTAATGGACGACGAAGCACCTGAACCCGATGGGAACGGCCTAGGCAACGATGTCAGCTTCCTGGAACACCGATGAGGCCAGGCACATCGGTGTCACTGCCTGACATCGGTGCCACTGCTCAGTGACATCGGTGCCAGGCAGTTTTGGCCTCTGCAGTGCCTCCTGTTGGCTCCATGACCTCTTCGACGCTGCATTCATGACTTCTCCTGGGGTGAAGATAGCTTCGAAGGTTCCCTTGCCAGGTAAAGGGGACTTAGGCAATTCAAGAGGTCTTCATCTTTTGGTAGGTGAAATGACTTAGGGGCCATATTATTTCTGCCTATCGAAATATGCTCGCTGTCTATCATAACTTTAAACGTCGAAGTTCAACTGGTGAAATCCGACCCCAACACCTTTCTACTGAGCTCAAGGAAAGTCAGTTGAGGATCGCTCAATTAGAGAAGATGATTAACAATTTCATGACGAGCAACGGTCACTCAACCAAATCCAATTAGCCGGAACCAAATGCACAACACACAACAATCTCTCCGGAATGTCAACAAACTTGAAAGTGTTAGCTATGATTCTCTCTCCAACTCTCTAAGTCTTTATGTCTTGAACAAACTTTAAATGTTTCAATCCTTTTGTGCTTTTGTATAATTATCTTTTGTACTCTAAACACTTCTTTTGTCAAGCTAAATGTTTAAAAACCTATGCTTTCTATAATTTACAAGAATTTTAGCTATGATTTTGATTTAGGCTTTTCAAAACACTCAAATCTAAATAGTATTCGTACCAAATTTGTAACTGAAAAATGACCAAAAACTTTACAAGCGTCGCTAAGTCGTCGCTTATTAGTGGCGCTTCTGAGACTAATTTGTAACTACTGTGACATTTAGACACTACAAAGATTGTCACTAATCAGTCGCTTATTTGTGACTACAAAAATCGTCACTAATTAGCCGTAAATTAACGATTGATAAGTATAGTCGCAAAGTAGTCACAAATACGACGCGTCGCTACTTCGTCTTGTATTTCCCAGTTCCAGATGTCACAAAATCGTCAGCAATTTGTGACGACAAAGACGTCGTCACAAAGGTATCGCTAATTTGCTACGATGTACTGTTGTCTGAAAGTAGTCGCTAATTTGCGATGTCCAAAATAGTGTAACAATGTAGTCGCTAATTTACGACTACTTTGTGACTGCAGAAATTAGCGACGACATTTTTGCGATATCCCATTTTCATCACTAAGTAGTCGCAAATGGGTCATTTGTGACGATTTTGTGACGAATGAGGGTGTCACAAATTATATGTTTTCTTGTAATGATAAATGGGCTTAATAGAGAATGAATAGTTGAATTGCCTTTACTATGAGTAGGATATTCATTGAATATTACTTGTTGCCTTGATTGATCTCTTGTGTAGCCTTATATGATAACAAATGTTGAACAATCTTTAAGATTTGGCTAGACAATTTTGTATTGAGTGGAAAGTGGTTCTTATTTGGAAACATTTCTTTGTAGCATCAATCTAGCAACTACATCCACCCGTCTTGACAAGCTCGTGTCACGCATTGACTAGATTCGCCTTGGTATTTTGAACCAAGCAACTTATGAGGCCACGCGATTCGCTTGTCCATTGTTCTTAGCTAGAAGCGGTCTTAAGAACAAGGATAATGAGCTCTTGGGAAGGATGCACTTGAATGGTTTAGCTCAAATGGATTATGCTACTTACCTTGAGCTCACCAAGCAATTCTTAGCTACGGTGGAATGCAAGTTCTATGACCGGTTTGGAACTTATTTCGTTTGCTTCGAGATAGATGGTTTGGAGTACACAATTCTTTTTATAGACTTTTGCGATGTCTATGGGTTTCCACCGGAGAAATATGGAGACAACACCAAGTTCAACATGGAAACGTTGTTGTGGCGCAACATAGCACTAGAAGAGCGTTACTCGGCCGCCTCCAATCGCATCACAAGGGTCAAAAACCCTGATAAGTGCATAAATTGCCCTTTCTTAGCTTGACTTTTAGTTATATTTTGAGGCATTTAACTTAGGTTTTTACATGTTTTGATGCATATTTTGTTCCTTTAGCCTAGATTGAGTTTTAGAGTCCAAATTCTTGTTTTCTTGCATTTGTATGCATATTTTGTCTATTTTATGTGCAAATGGAGCCTTCGAACAAGTATGGAACAAGTGGAGAGAAGAATCAAGATGGAAGAATGAAGAACAAGAAAGTGAAGATCGAGAAGGCCTATAGATCGGCTACCCAGCCGGTCGCCTAGCCGATCTATAGAAGGCCCCAAAGTACAAAAAACCCCTACCCAAAAATCAACCTCTGGACCGACCAGCTAGCCAGTCCTCTGGTCGGTCTGTAGGGCCTCTCCAGCTGCAAGTTTGTAGTTTGACCGGGTTTGACCTAGTTTGACTCGGGTACATTTTTATTTTCCTATAAATACTCTTCTTATGTTTAAAAACCCTAAGCTTTAGCCTCTCTTCTATTATCCTATGTATAAACCTAAAAACCTTTGTGTTTTTGATGATTTGAGGTTAAAGTCTTCACCTTTTATGTATTAGCAAAGTTTAATCTAGTTTATTTCTTTAAATCTTTTCATCATGCATCTTATTAATCTTATTTAATGTGTTTTAGATATGATTAGTGAGTAGTTTCACTAATGGATCTTGAGTAGGGAAGATTCAGGTTGATTCATGTTATATTAGTGATTCTAGGTTATTAGTCTTTCATACTTCATTGATTAAAGAGCTCTTAATGCTAGATTAGGAAGTAAATACCACAAATCTAGATCATGGTCTTTTCATGCTCGAACGGTGTTTGTGGAAATGTCTAGAAGAACTTTAATCATGTTTTACTCATCTTAGCCAATGGAAGTTGATGTCCAAGGGGTTTAGTAAGCTTTTATCAACATGTTCAATAATGATTCTTGATTAATCTTTAACAAGATGGAAGTTTGTGTTAGATTTTGATTAAGGAATGGATTAGTACCGTGGAAGTGGGTTAATCAAGATTAAATGGATTCATGCTTTGAAATTAACTATCTTTAGTTGTTGTGAATCACTACCTTAACTTGTTTCAACCTAAATCAATCACCTTTACTCAAGATCCATGCTTTAATCTTATTGATCATCAAATTTAAATGTTGTTGACTTTTTGTTGACTTTCATTGACTTTTGTTGACTTTTCTCAAATCGCATTTTTATCTTGTTTTACTTTCATTTATGCATTGGTTTTCTTTACTTTAGTGTTTAACATTATTTAAGCTATTGCATTTTACTTATTGCACCATTTCATATTGTCATTTACATTTAGCAAAATCGAAATCACACCTTGAAATTGGATTCACCTAGCTTCATTAGTTTCTTGCATTCCAATTGTTTAAGAATCACTAATCCTTGTGGAAGAATGACCCTTGATTACTACATTGATTACATCATGCACTTGTAGTTTGTTAATTGAGGTTTACGAACTTGATACGTGCATAAGGTCTTAGCATGCATTTTAGTTATATTTTGAGGCATTTAGATTAGGTTTTTACATGATTTGATGCATATCTTGTTCCTTTTAGATTAGTTGAGTTTAGAGTCCAAGTTCTTGTTTTCTTGCATTTTCATGCATATTTTGCCTATTTTAGGTACAAATAGAGCCTCAGAATCATTGTGGAACAAGTGAAGCGAAGAATCAAGATTGAAGAATGAAGAACAAGGAAGTGAAAATCGAGCAAGCCTATAGATCGGCTAGCAAGCCGGTCGCCTAGCCGATCTATAGGACGTCCCGAACATCCAAAACCCCCTACCCAAAAACCAGCCTCTGGACCGACCAGCTAGCCGGTCCTCTGGTCGGTCCGTAAGGCTTCTCCAGCTGCAAGTTTGTTGTTAGACCGGGTTCACCCGGGTTGACCCGGGTACACTTTTATTTCTTTATAAATACTCTTCTTATGATTAAAAACCCTAAGCTTTAGCCTCTCTTCTATTATTCTTTGTGTAAAACCTAAAACCTTTGTGTTTTTGATGATTTGAGGTTAAAGTCTTCACCTTTTATGTTTTAGCAAAGTTTAATCTTGTTTGTTTCTTTAAGTCTTTTCATTATGCATATTATTAATCTTGCTTTTTGTTTTTTAGTTATGATTAGTGCGTAATTTCATTAATGGATCTTGAGTAGGGAAGATTAAGGTTGATTGAAGCTATATTAGTGATGCTATTAGTCTTTCATATTTCATTGGTTAAAGAGCTTTTAATGCTAGATTAGGAAGTAATTACCCCAAATCTAGATCATGATCTTTGCGTGCCCGGAAGGTGTTTGTGGAAATGTCTAGAAGAACTTTAATCATGCTTTACTCATCTTAGCCAAATGGAAGCTGATGTCTAAGGAGTTTAGTAAGCTTTTGTGAACATATTCTTAATGATTCTTAGTTAATTTTTAAGAAGATGGAAGTTTGTGTTAGACTAAATGGATTCATGCTTTGAAATTAGCTATCTTTAGTTGTTGTGCATCACTAGCTTAACTTGTTTCAACCTAAATCAATCACCTTTACTCAAGATCCATGCTTTAATCTTATTGATCATCAAGTTTGACTTTTCTTAAATTGCATTTTAATCTTGTTTTACTTTATTTTATGCATTGCTTTTCTTTACTTTCGTGTTCTACATTGTTTAAGCTATTTCATTTTACTTATTGCATCATTTCATATTGTCATTTACATTTAGTAAAATCGAAAATCACACCTTGAATTTGCATTGGCCTAGCTTCATTAGTTTCTTGCATTCCAATTGCTTAGAAATCATTAATCCTTGTGGAAGAATGACCCTTGATTATTACATTGATTGCACCATGCACTTGTGGTTAGTTAATTGAGGTTTTAGAACCATTAGCACATCTAGGTTGGACATTCATTTGCATTGTTCATCTCACCTTTTGTTGCTATCAAGTTTTTGGCGACGTTGCCGGGGATTGATTGATTTTTCGATTTTAGCATTTGGATTTGGAATCTTTTGTAGACTAGGTTTTATTTTTGTTTGTTATTCAATCTATCTTGTTTGTCTCTTGTCTTTGCTTGGTGTGTAGGTGCATGATAACAAGAAGCAAAAGTTTATACAAGTTTGATATACACATTGATATTAGCTAAGTTGAGAAGCAAGCTAGATTAGCAAGAAAGGAAAGAGAACGTGTAGCAATGGAAGCTAACGTTGGTAATGGTAATGGCGGTAATCGCCAAGTTAATGAAGTTGCTAGAAATGTGGATGGTAATGGTAATAGAGTACCCGTTCATGCTCCTAGAGAAGAAATGAGAATTGGAGATTTCGATGAACCGCTCACCAATGGGACAAGAACCGGTATTCGCCCACTACCTTGCGCTAACAACAATTGGGAGATCAAATCTAGTTTGATTAGTATGGTGCAAAACAACAGTTTTTCGGTTTACCCTTGGAGCACCCAATTGAGCATCTTGACAACTTCGATAGATTGTGCGGAAGGGTAAAGATGAATGGCGTTTCCGAAGATGTTGTAAAGCTTACTTTGTTTCCATTCTCTTTGGGAGACAAAGCTAGTCAATGGGAGAAGAGTGTAGTTACATCTTCCATCACTACTTGGGAAGAGTGTAAAAAGCGGTTTTTGGCCAAATTCTTCTCCAATCAACGCACTGCGAGAATTAGAAACGATATTACAAGCTTCAAGCAAGGTCCAAATGAAGCTCTCTATGAAGCTTGGGAAAGATTGAAGGGTTATACTAAGTTTTGTCCTCACCATGGAGTTCCCATGGAAGCTCTACTTGGAATCTTTCACAAAGGGATTAAAGAGAGGTATTACTTAGCTTTAAACATAGCAAGTAGTGGAAACTTTGGAAGCTTGACCATTGAAAAAGGAGAGGAGCTCATAGAGAATCTAGCTCAAAGCAACCAAAGCTACAATAGGGAGTATGATAGATCATACAAGGAACCTAAGAATGAGCTCAAGATTGAAGATCAAAGGATCAAGGAGATGAGTGATAAGCTAGACAAGCTTATTTTAGCTAGTATGAAGCAAGTCCATTATGTTGGAGATTTTGATGGAAACCAAGAGATGGTTGTTAAAGGAGTCCAAGAAGGACAAGAAGAGGTAAGCTACATTCAAGGTCAAAGGTATTATCAAAAAGGATATAATCCTAACTATAGGTCTCATCCCAACTTGTCCTATAGGAGCACTAATGAGGAGAATCCACAAGACCAAGTCTATCCACCTAAACAACAAGCTTTCATTCCACAACAAGCTCAAGGATTTGTTCCTCAACAAGATTTTGTTCCTAAGCAACAATACTATTCCAATCAAGTTGCTCCTACCAATCAAGCTACTATCTCTACTCAACCCGCTTCTCACAACCAAGAGCTCAAGGCATTGGTTCAACGAGTTTTATATGGACAAATCAAGAGTAATGCGGATATTGCAAAGAGGTTTCATGAGGTAAACTCTAGGATTGATGGGATGTACCAAGAGTTGGATGGCAAGATTACAAGCCTAGCTTCTCATGTCAAGGCTATTGATGTGCAACTAGCACAATTCGCTTCTAGCTCAAAGGCACCAAGCGGTATTCTACCGGGTAAACCCAAATTTAATCCTAAAAGCAACATTTGCAATGTGGTGATCCTAGAAGAAGATAAAGGATGGCCTTCGAGGTATGCACCTTTGACTAAGGAAGATTATGAAGAAGATGAGCTTTACTTAGCAGGATTAGCTAACCTATTAAAGCCTCCTCAAGAAATGAATGTTATTGTGAAAAAAGGAACACTCAAAAAGGATTGAGTTAGTTAGAAAAAGAGCTCTCGAGACTCCAACCTATGAAGAAAGGCAACACAAGCCTAAGCTAGACCTTCCAAGACCGGATTTCACTAAGGCGGTTAAGAAGATCTTGGCTAGTTACAAGAAGGATATGGAGGATATTGGTATTAAGTTCCAAAAGGAAGATGATTACAAGCGGATAGCTAAGGAGCGAGATCTCATTACGGACGTGTTAGCTAACCAAGGAAAGGGTAGAGAGGTTATGATAAAGTATCAAGCTAAAGGGGAAAGGGATCAACCAAGAACCTTGGGAAGAAGCTTAACCCCGGAAAGTTTACCATTTCTTGGACACTTGGAGCCTTGGAGATTAACGATACGTTGTGTGACTTCAGGTCTAATATTAACGTGATTTCTCGAGAAATGATGGACCATCTAGGGATCACAAAGCTCAAGAAGACCCCATGCACTCTCATCTTTGGTGATGCAACATGTAAGCAACTACTTGGAGTTATCGAAGATTATCTTTTGAAGATCGGTAATTGCATTATACCGAAGAATCTCATGGTTATGGTAATGGAGATGGCTAAGTCACTCCCGCTTATTCTTGGTACGCCTTTCTTGGCTACCACTGGAGCTAGTCTAGACTTTCTCCACATGAAAGCTCTATTGATGAATGTGGACCCTTACACTTACTATGATATTGAGTCTATTGGAATTCATATTTGGGAGGCACTCCCATGGTATCCTTTGTGCATATATCTTATGCTTTTTATCTATGCTTAGTATGTTTTTGGAGATTGATTTTGGTGTAGGACTCAAGAAAGAGGATCGGAGAGGTATTGAATCAAGTTAGGAAGGTGAAAAAGGCCAAACATCACGAAGAACGGTGAGGACCGGCCAGCAACCCGGTCGTCTGGCCGATCCATAGGAGGCCCCAAACGCAAAAAGTCACTGCCATAAAATTGGTAGCTAAACCGGCTAGCTAGCCGGTTTGCTGGTCGATCCGTGGAATTTCTCTAACTGCTAGGTTTGACTTTTTCTATGCGCGTTGACTTCGTTCAATTTTGGTCTAAACCGGTTTAATTCAAGTTTTTCAATCAATTTTGGCCAGTTTAGTCCCTAAAAATCAGATTTTTAAAACCTTTCTCCCTCATTTTCAAATTATTTTGAAATCTGTAAAGATTCTTTAGCAACTCTCTCTCTCTTACTTTACTCTTTCTCTTAAGAAATTTTCAAACCTTTCAAAATCAAGATCTCCTTTCTCTGTAAAACTTTGAAAGAAATTTGAATTCACCATCTCTTTTGGATCTTCTCTACCATAATCTTTGATTATCACAAGTTGTTCTCTCTCTCATTTACTCATTTCAATTACTCTTGAAACTCATGAGAATCTTGTGGAATCCACTATCATTGGGTTATGAATTGAGTTGCTTTGTGTTTAGTATGAGTTACAATTGTTTAGGTAGATGATTTCATATGCAAATTTTGAATATTGATGGTTGAATTTGAGACTCTCTTTACCTTACGAGTTCTTGATTATTGAAAATGCTTTAAATTTGAAATCTTTAGATGAAATTGAGTTTATTTATGATTTTTTCTAATCATTTATTGCAATTAAACCTTGTTGGTACCTAGTATTCACTAGAATTTTGAAAATTTATCAAGTTCAAGACTAGAGCTTTGGTAAATGGGTTTATTAGAGAATGGAAAAGTTAGAATTTGTTTTAAAATGAGTAGATTGTCCATTGAACATTGCTTGTTGCATTGATTGATCCATTTTCTAGCCTTATGTGATATCAATTATTGATGAATCTTTGACAATTGGCTAGACAAATTGTGCTTTGATTGGAAAATGGTTCTTATTTGGAAACATTTCTTTATAGGATCAATCTAGCAACTATGACCACCCGAATTGAGAAGTTTGCGTCACGCCTTGATGAGAGTTGACTTGGTATCTTGAACCAAGCGACATATGAAGCTACGAGATTCGCATGTCCGTTGTTCTTAGCTAGGAGCGAACTTAAGGACAAGGTCAATGAACTTTTGGGAAAGATGCACTTGAATGGTTTGGCTCAAATGAGCTATGCTACTTATCCCGAGCTCACCAAGAAATTCTTAGCCACGTTGGAGTGCAAGTTTGACGATCGTCTTGGAACCTATCTCATTTGCTTTGAGATAGATGGATTGAAGTATATGGTTCCATTTAGGGATTTTTGCAATATCTATGGATTTCCACTAGGAAAGTTAGGAGATAACACGGAGTTCAATATGGAAACTCTATTATGGCATAACATAGCACTCGAGGAGAGTTACACAGCCACCTCTAATCGCATTATAAGAGTCAAGAATCCCACGATTCGATATATTCTACATCTATTGGCTAATACCTTGAATGCAAGAGGAAACAACGATTTCCCAACAAACGACGATCTCAAGCTCATATATTTCGGTATCCATTCATCATTACAAGATTTCGAGGGTCAATCAATGGAGATGGACCACGATTATTACGCGTGTGAGCTTGGCACGATGTTCTTCGCCAAATTGAAGAAGTTTTGGTTTTGCTTGACAACTACGGCTACACCGCGGATATGTTTTGGCGGCATGCTCACTTCTTTGTTCTTACATGTGGGGATCGATCTCGATGCTTTCACACCTCTACAAGAACGACCATTGATTAATGTTCATTACTTGGTCGAGAAGGAGACTTTGGGAGGACCATTTGGGCTAAGACACTATGTTTACCGGTTCTTCGATGACGATGGCGAGCCACACTCTGTTGCTACCTTTCGTTGCCACCAAAATTTGGGAACACTTCAAGCAACCGCGCCCTCAGATTCAATCTACCTCGTCGCCTAACCTTCACTCCACCACCACTTGATCACATATGATTCCAAGGTACCACTCTATCCACTATATATACCATTTCATTTATCCATCTTTAGTTTCATTTTCTTTTCCTTCCTTCTTCGGTTTTGCTTTCTCATCGGGACGATGAGAAGTAAGTCCGGGGGAGGCGTTGCTAATGCTTAATTTTAGTTATTTTATTTTCCTTTTATCATCTTTTGATTCTCATTGCATGCATTGCATTGTATACATGAGAAAAGCTTGAAAACCCCTAAATTTTTTAAAATTTTCGAAAATTCCAAAAAAGATTTTCCCTTTCATATAGTTGCATTTCATACATTTGTATGATCATTTACGTTGCATTGAGCATTTTTAATTTTTTGAGATTTGTGACTTAGCATTCAATAATATCCTTAGGATAATGCTATATATTGCTAAGTGAATTATAGAAATCTCTTCTTTGCATCTTGATCTCTTCGCTCGAAACTCGTGATTAGGTTGAAGCATATTAGACTTGAAACCGATTTTATCAATTTGAACCTAGTTTTAACTTTAATTTCTTGCTTAGAGACTTGATATGCCTGTTCGAAGTAACCTTATACACATTTGGACTCTCTTTAATCTTTTTTCTACCACTCTTTGCTAGTCCAAATGGCCTTCCCAATTCACAACATCTAATGTGAATGAGGTTGGTTTCTCATACCTTGCATTACCTTAACCCTTCTTTGAAACCTACATGTATTTTCCTGAGTGAGGCCTCATTTTTGAAAATGCATACGCAAGTAAAATCTTGAAAGATGGGAACGACAAAAAAGTGCTTTCATTTAGAGCTAGTCTCGTTTTAAGACTAGTATTAGCTTAGGATTTGTGGTTCTTATAGGTTGGGTTTGGTGAGTGATTTGGTGAGCAAAAGAAAGAGTGTTTGATTCTGAATGAAAAGAAAGCCAAAGAAAGGAAAGAAGTTGAGCTACTCTAGGAAAAGGGAGTGTGTTGTTAAAGCTAAAGAAAGACTCTAGTTTTTGTTAGTTAATAGAAATCCCCTCTGTAAGCTAGAACCCAAAAGGACTTGAATAAAAGTATGAAAAGAAATCATAGAGGAAAGGATTAAAGTAAATGAAAGAGGAGAATCAAGTAAAGAAACCCCCTAGAGTAAGCTAAAAATGTTTAAAGGAAGATTCAAAAGGCTTAGATCACCAAAAGGAAGATGAGTTTGCAAGCTCATGGGTAGAAATTAGGAGTTTAAGATCACTATGGGTTGGGTATAATGGAAGCACGTATTTGTATGCATCAATCGTTTCATTTCTTCCTTGTTTTTACATGAGGTTTTGCATTACCTTTTCTTGAGTGTGAGTCACCATAAAATGTTGTATAACCGCCTTATATTTCGCATTTAAACCTCCTTCTACCTAGCCTTGAACATTGTTTGATAGTTAATAAGAAAGATCATGCATTAAATCCTTAATGAATGTTAAAGAATTGGTGGATACAATGATGTGTGAATGCTTGATCATTGAGTCTAGAGGCAAAATATTGAAGTAACGATAGAATGCGAGAAGATTGATTGAGCTTAAAGCGCTTAGCGATAACTTAGTATTATCTTAGATGATGGTGTTAAATGCTTTGTTTGAATCTCTTCGTTTTATTTTCTTGTTTTCAAACCTCTCTGTCGATTTGCTCTCTTTGTTTGCTCGAGGGCGAGCAAAAGGCAAGTCCGGAGGAGTTGATAAGTGCATAAATTGCCCTTTCTTAGCATGCATTTTAGTTATATTTTGAGGCATTTAGCTTAGGTTTTTACATGTTTTGATGCATATTTTTTCCTTTAGCCTAGATTGAGTTTTAGAGTTCAAGTTCTTGTTTTCTTGCATTGCATATTTTGTCTATTTTAGGTGCAAATGGAGCCTTGGAACAAGTATGGAACAAGTGGAGAGAAGAATCAAGATGGAAGAATGAAGAACAAGAAAGTGAAGATCGAGAAGGCCTATAGATCAGCTAGCCAGCCGGTCGCCTAGCCGATCTATAGGAGGCCCCGAAGTGCAAAAACCCCCTGCCCAAAAATCAGCCTCTTGACCGACCTGCTAGCCGGTCCTCTAGTCGGTCGTAGGGCCTCTCCAGCTGCAAGTTTGTAGTTTGACCGGGTTGACCCGGGTATACTTTTATTTTCCTATAAATACTCTCCTTATGATTAAAACCCCTAATATTTAGCCTCTCTTCTATTATCTTTTGTGTAAACCTAAAAACCTTTGTGTTGTTGATGATTTGAGGTTAAAGTCTTCACCTTTTTATGTTTTAGTAAAGATTATCTTGTTTATTTCTTTAAGTCTTTTCATTATGCATCTTATTAATCTTGCTTTATGTGTTTTAGATATGATTAGCGAGTAGTTTCAATAATTGATCTTGAGAAGGGAAGATTAAGGTTGATTCATGTTATATTAGTGATACTAGGTTATTAGTCTTTCATATTTCATTGATTAAAGAGCGCTTAATGCTAGATTACGAAGTAATTACCCCAAATCTAGATCATGGTTTATTCATGCCCAGAAGATGTTTGTGGAAATGTCTAGAAGAACTTTAATCATGCTTTACTCATCTTAGCCAATGGAAGTTGATGTCTAAGGGGTTTCGTAAGCTTTTATCAACATGTTCAATAATGATTCTTGATTAATCTTTAACAAGATGGAAGTTTGTGTTAGATTTTGATTAAGGAATGGATTAGTACCATGAAAGTGGGTTAATCAAGATTAAATGGATTCATGCTTTGAAATTAGCTATCTTTAGTTTGATGTGCATCACTATCTTAACTTGTTTCAACCTAAATCAATCACCTTTACTCAAGATCCATGCTTTAATCTTATTGGTCATCAAGTTTGACTATTGTTGACTTTCCGTTGACTTTTGTTGACTTTTCTTGAATTGCATTTTAATCTTGTTTTACTTTCATTTATGCATTGCTTTTCTTTACTTTAGTGTTTTACATTGTTTAAGCTATTGTATTTTACTTATTGTACCATTTCGTATTGTCATTTACATTTAGCAAAATCGAAATCACACCTTGAAATTGGATTCACCTAGCTTCATTATTTTTTTGCATTCCAATTGTTTAAGAATCACTAATCCTTGTGGAAGAATGACCATTGATTACTACATTGATTGCACCATGCACTTGTGGTTAGTTAATTGAGGTTTTAGAACTCATAGCACATCTTTGAGCATTTGCATTGTTCATCGCTTTTGTGTGCATCAAACCCCACGATCTGATACGTTCTCTAGCTATTGGCCAACACCTTGAATGCAAGATCGGACGACGATTTTCCAATCAACGAAGACCTCAAGCTACTATAGTTTGGTATCCATTCTTATATGCAAGATTTCGATGGTCAACCTATGGAGATGGATCATGACAACTATGGATGTGAGAATTGCTCAATGTTCTTTGCCAAGTTGAAGAAATTTTGCTATTGCCTATCAACCACGGCTACACAGCGCATTTTCTTTGGCGGTATGCTCACACCTGTGTTCCTACATGTGGGGATCGATCTCAATGCCTTCGAGCCTCTAGAAGAGAGACCATTGATTAATCATAATAACTAGGTCGAGAAGGAGACCTTGGGAGGACCGTTTGGACTACGACATTTTGTTTATTGTTTCTTTGATGACAATGGAGAGCCCCTTTGTTACTACCTACCGTTGATCACATCAAGCAATCGAGACTTCCTCGTAGCCTCACCTTCACTCCACCACCACTTGATCACTATTGATTCCAATGTACCACTTTATCCATTACATATACCATTTAGCTTTCACTTATGCGTTTTTAGTTTAATTTTTCTCTTCTTTCCTTCTTCGGTTTCATCTTCAACCTTAGCTTCAACCTTCCTCGTCGTTTCATCTTCGTTCCGCCACCGCCTCTTCTTGATCCACAATGATCCTAAGGTACCAACTCCTTTCCATTATATATACCATTTAGCTTTCATTTATGCATTTTTAGATTTACTTTCTCTTTATTCCTTCTTCGGTTTTGCTTTCTCATCGAGACGATGAGAAGTAAGTCGGGGGGAGGTGTTTGCTAATGCTCATTTTAGTTTTTTTTGTTTTACATTTATCATCCTTTGAGTCTCATAGCATGCATTTCATTGTACATATGAGAGAACCTTGGAAAAAAACACTAAAAATTTCGAAAAATCCAAAAAGATTTTCCCTTTTCATATAGTTGCATTTCATACATTTTTATGATCATTGAGGTTGCATTGAGTATTTCTTGATTTTTTTTTTTAGATTTGTGGCTTACCATTCAATATGATCCGTAGGATAATGCAAGCTAGATATTTCTAAGTGAATTATAGAAATTTCTTCTTTGCATCTTGATATCTTTGCTCGAAACTCATGATTACGTTGAAGCATATTAGACTTGAAGCCAATTAATTTTATCAATTTGAACCTAACATTGACTTTAATTTCTTGCTTAGAGACTTGATGTGCTTGTTCAAAGTAACCATATACACATTTGGACTTTCTTTCACCATATTTACCACTCTTTGCTAGTCCAAATGGCCTTCCCGATTCACGATATCTAATGTGAATGAGGATGGTTTTCCTTACCTTGCATAAACTTGACCCTTCTTTGAAACCTACTTGTATTTTCTTGAGTGAGGCCTCTTTTTTGAAAATGCATACACAAGTAAAAGCTTTAAAGATGGGAACGACATACATGTGCTTTCATTTAGAGCTAGTCTCGTTTTAAGACTAGTAATAGGTTAGTATTTGTTGTTCTTATTGGTTGGATTTGGTGAGTGTTTTGGTGAGCAAAGGAAAGAGTGTATGAGTTTGAAATGAAAAGAAGCCAAAGAAAGAAAAGACGTTGAGCTAGACCATTGATAAGAAAGACTATGGTGTTTTATTGTAAAAGTTGAAATCCCCTCTATAATCTAGAACCCAAAAGGGCTAGTAGAAAAGCAAGTAAAGAAACCATAGAGGAAAGGATAGAAGTAAAGGAAAGAGTCTAGCAAGTAAAGAAACCCCCTATAGTAAGCTTAAAAGTTTAAAGAAAGATTCAAAGAGGTTTAGATCACCAAAAGAAAGAAGAGTTTGCAAGCTCATGGGTAGAACTTAGGAGTTTGAAATAATTGTGGGTTAGGTAGAATGGAAGCACTTATTTGTATGCAGCAATTGTTCCATTTCTTCCTTGCTTTTACATGATGTTTTGCATTACTTTTTCTTGAGCGTGAGTCACCTAAAATCGTTTTATAACCGCCTTATCTTGCGCATCTAGCCTTCTTTTACCTAGCCTTGAACAATGTTTTATAGTTGATAAGCAAGATCATGCATTAAAATCTAATGAATGTTAAATAATTGGTGGATAGAACGGTATGTGAATACTTGGTCATTGAGTCTAGAGGCAAAGGATTGGAGTAGCGATAGATTGCGAGAAGATTGATTGAGCGTTAAACGCTTAGCGATAGCTTTGTATAATCTTAGGTGATGGTGTTGAATGCTTTGTTTGAGTCTATTGTTTTATTTTCTTGTTTTCAAACCTCTCCATCGGTTTTGTTCTCTTTGTTTACTCGAGGGCGCGCAAAAGGAAAGTCCGGGGGAGTTGATAAGTGCATAATTTACCCATTCCTAACATGCATTTTAGTACTATTTTGAGACCTTTAGCTTATGTTTCCACATGTTTTATTGCATATTTTGTTCTCTTTAGATTAGATTGAGTATAGAGTCAAAGTTCTTGTATTCCTACATTTGCATGCTTATTTTATCTATTTTAGGTGTAATGGAGTCTTGGATCAATTGTGGAACAAATGGAGAGAAGAATCAAGATGGAAAAGTGAAAAACAAGAAAATGAAGATAGAGAAGCCTGATGGATCGGATTGCAAGCCGGTCGCTAATCCAATCCATACGAGGCTCCGAATGACGAAAATCCCCTACCAAGATTTGGCCATTTAGACCGGATTGCAAGCCGTTCCCTAAGTCGATCCATAGGCTCTCTCCTTTTGCAGTTTCGCAGTTTGACCAGATTTAACTCGGTTTGACTCGGGTTGACCCGGGTACACTTAGCTTTTCCTATAAATACTCTTATTATCTCTAAAACCCTAATTTTTTTGCCTCTTATCTTATCCATTGTGTAAAATCTAAACCTAATGTGTTCTTGAGTGGTTTAAGGTGGAAAAAATTCACGAATTCATCATGTTTGAAGGAAGATATCTCTAGATTCGTTGCGTTTAAAGTTCTATGCGTAAGCTTTTATGATTGCATCTTAGGGTTTGTTGTTAGTTGTTATTAATCTTTATTTACGCTCAATGCTTGATCTGGGGTAGCTAACCAGTGATCGATCCTAGGTTGATGTATCCACGGAAGTGTTCTTAACATCTCTTGATCTAGTATTTGATGAGCTAAGCATCTTAACAATCATACCAATTAGTTAAGGAGTTTAGTGAACAATTGAACCTTAATTCTACTCCGTGTCTTAACCTTTTAATAACCATGCGATAGCTGAGTCTATTAAGGAATAGGGCATAGTGAATCCGAACCACGACAGTTGTGACGCCCGTGAACCATTTTTGTGAAAAATGGAGGGGCTGTCGATCGACACACGTGGTGTTTGTCGATCGACAAGGCTCTTAAGGGCTGCCGATCGACACACCTAGTGTCTGTCGATCAACAGGTACTCGAACTGGTCGGTTTTCTGGTTCGATTTAAGTCGTTCAGTTGGACCGGGCCGGTTTGGGAAAACCCTAGGGCTTCGTATATAAGTCTTTTGGCCGCATTCTGAGCGAAACCAAGTCTCAAATCTGTAGAAAAAGAGTTGAGAGGATTTCTCTTGTTTATGTTAGGGTTTTTGAGTTAGGGTTTTCGTTCTTGATCGATTTGGAGTAGATTTTCGTGGTGATTGTTGTGGATTTCGTGTCTAGCCTCAATTCTACCAGTTTCTATCCGATTAATTCAAGGTGAGTACGTGACCATGGCTTCTGGGCCGGTGGATTCGTTAGGGCTGATTGGTGATAGGCTTGGAATCTTGTGATTTGATCTTGTGTTGTTTGCTTGAGACAGTGAATTGTGTTTGATTCTGCGAATAATGGTCGATTTTTCAGGGATTCTGCGAAGGCCTGTCGATCGACAACCACTGGGTATGTCGATCGATAGACCAACACGGAGCTGTCGATCGACACCTAGAGGTTGTGTCGATCGACAGGTATGTTGAGTTGCTGTCGATCGACACCTAGAGGATGTGTCGATCGACAGGGTGTTGAGGTGCTGTCGATCGACACCTAGAGGGTGTGTCGATCGACAGGCACATGCAGAAGGTGTCGATTGACACCTAGTGGTAGTGTCGATCGACAGCCTGTCTGTGGTTGAGCCTTTGTTGTGTGTTTATGTACTGATTGATGTATGTTTGCCTGAGCGGATCCATCGCGTCTGAGTGCGCAGTCATAGATGGGATCACCGTCTCACTGCGTATTTGTGATAATACTCACGCATCTCTTTTTTCCATGTGATGCAGGTAAAGGCAAATTGTGATCGTGGAATCATGGCAACGAAGAGGGAGATGATCTAGGGTCTTGAGTTGGGTGTTTCCTGTTATTTCCATTTCTGTTTTAGACTCTTATTAGGTTGCTGGAGTTATTGGATTTGGATTTGTGATTGGAATTGTTTGGTTTAGATTTAATGGAATTCTTATTTTGGTTATCCGCTGTTGTTTGATTGTCTGTGTTGCTTGGTTGTTGAGGATAGCATTTATGGGAATGCTAGTCCGAGACCAAGGGTTTAATTGTAAAAAAAAAAAAACGATTCGGGTCGTTTCAGTTTGGTATCAGAGCCTTTACGGTTTTAGGACGGGCTAGAACTGCCATGATTGAATTTGGTAAATTGCAATTCTGTAAGTTTGGGGGTTCTAGATCATCTTCCTTCGAGCCTTCAAACAGATTTCACGGTAAGTGTTGATTGTGTTGTGTGATTGGTCTTTCTAATGCTTAGCTGGTCTGCTTGTGAGTGTAGTGAGATGGCTAGGACTACTAGAGGACGTGGGCGTGGAGGCCGAGGCAGAGGTCGTGGACTCGTTGAGGAGCCAGTCTTGAGTGAGGCTCAGAGTTCCGCGCGTGGGCCTGTGCCAGTTCAGCAGGCGATGCATGATGGTCAGACCGCCAGTGTGACTGCCAGTGTGGGGGCCGGTGTGGATCCTGTAGGGGCTGGTTTGGGCCCCGTTGAGGCTGGTGGTGCTGCTGGTGTTGGCGCAGCTGAGGGTACGGTTGCGGCCGCAGGTGTAGCCCAGGCTGGAGATGATCGTCTGGCTGATCTACTGAGACAGTTGTTGGAGCGGTTACCGGGTGCGGTGCCTGTGCAGGCTCCAGTGTTGCCACGAGTGGCAGAGGTACAGCCAAGGGCTGCGGTTGCTGATGAGGTCCCGTCGTATATTCGTATGATGGAGCAGATGCAGAGGATCGGTACGGGTTTTTTTGCAGGAGGTGTGAAGCCTGAGGAGGCTGATGAGTGGAGGATGAGGATGGAGCGGAACTTTCGCTCGATTAGGTGTCCAGAGGGATACATGGTTGATTTGGCAGTCCATTATTTGGACGGTGATGCACACCTCTGGTGGAGGAGTGTTGCAGCTAGATGGGCTGGGACAGTGATGTCGTGGGCAGACTTTGTGGTGGAGTTCAACCCCAAGTTCTTTCCTCAGGAGGTGTTGGATCGTTTGGAGGCGAGGTTCTTGGATTTGTCACAGGGAGGGATGTCTGTTCGGGAGTATGACGTGGAGTTTAACAGACTCTTGGGTAATGCTGGTAGGAGCTTGGAGGATGAGCAGGCTCAGATTCGAAGGTTCTTGCGGGGACTTCGACTGGACTTGCGGACTCGGTGCAGAGGCATCAGGTTCGGGTTTAGAGTGGAGCTGGTAGAGATGGCTGCACAGATCGAGGAGGATCTGAGGGAGCAGGCTGCGGTTGTGGATCCAGCTGTTCAGCCTCGAAGGCCTCAGCAGCAGGTGCAGCAGGTGGGTCCTAGCAAGGGCGGCAAGCCTGCTCAGGGAGAGAAGAGGAAGTGGGAGGACACTTCGAGATCGGGTCAGAGTGGCCGAGGTTGTTATGTTTGTGGTAGTTTAGACCACAAGAGGGCGAGTTGCCCGAAGCAGAGTGACGTTCGAGCGGCTCGGACGTGTTATCAGTGTGGGGAGTCGGGGCACATCAGGCCAAACTGTCCGAAGTTGCAGACGTTGGCGGTGGCAGTGGTCCAGCGAGTAGCTCAGTATGGGGCGGTGCAGCCTTTGGACCAGATCGCGGTGATGCAGCGCCCGCCGGCTATTGCAGCGCCGGGTGAGCCGAGCTCGAGGCCGATCACAGGTAACATTCTAATTCAGACTTTGTGAACTCAGTAGTGTAGCATTTCTTGGTGCTTGTGTTGGATTGTTTGCCTGTGATAGAAAGTCAAGTCGCTTAGCACATGGGATTTGTGTAGGGACCTTGTTTGTGGGCGGGTGTGAGTTCCACGTGTTGTTTGATTCTGGAGCATCGAATTGCTTCATCACTCCGGGTCATGCTGAGAGAAGCGGTATTCGGAGTGACGCTGGTGAGCGGACTGGACCTGTTATGGTTGCTGGAGGAGAATATCTGGCAACTCATGGTCGGGCGAAGGATGTGGATATTCTGGTAGCGGGCGAGTTGATGCCAGCAGACTTGGTGATTAGTCCGGTGGAGTTGTACGATGTTATCATGGGTATGGATTGGTTGAATCGGTACAGAGTTCATCTGGATTGTCACCGGGGTCGAGTGGTGTTTGAACGTGAAGGTGGTAGGTTGGTTTATCAGGGAGTGAGACCGACTTCAGGTAGTCTCGTGATCTCACTTGTCCAGGTTGCGGTGATGATTGAGAGGGGTTGCGAGGCTTACCTGGCCACGATTGTAATGTCGGAGGCTGTTGGTGGGGTTGTTGTGAGAGATATTCGGGTTGCTTGGGATTTCGAGGATGTCTTTCAGTCGTTGCAGGGATTACCGCCATCTCGGTCTGATCCTTTCACGATTGAGCTAGAGCCCGGAACGACGCCGTTATCTAAGGTACCTTACCGAATGGCTCCAGCAGAGTTGGCAGAACTGAA